>CM021109.1:478768961-479272421 GCA_007115665.2 Sequoiadendron giganteum
TCACTTTTCAAGTGATGAGTCAGTCAAAACCACCTCACGATTCACCTCCACGAGAAAAAGGAGGAATAGTATAGGACCTGTATTTTGATATTTGTATTAGACACTTTTATATATTGAAATTCAAGCCTGTGAGCTCCATTTTTGGGTTATCCCATGACTCTATCCTATGACATTACATTTTTTGAGATTATATATATGCGATGCAATTTTTGACATAGCCTATATGACTATATGTGTTATGTTATTCTATGCTTTATCATATGCTATGTGATGCTTTAATCATGCTATGAGATGTATGGATGTCATGTTTTATGCTTATGAATGCCATTATGGATGTGGTTATGTATCTATGCATTGTGTAATGTATGATGATGTGATTTGTATATGTTAATGCAAATAATATTTATGATGCCTATATGTTGATGTAAATGATGGTTTTATGATGTGAGATGGATGGATGAAAATGATAGTGTTATGCAATATGAATTATGGTATTTGATTTATGCAGATATGAAATGTGAATATATGCTCGTATGATTATGTATGCAATTTTATTTTTTTTGTCTTTTATATGTCACAGGATATCATCAGAGAACAAGAGAAGAGAAGATGAAGATGGATGTTAGTACGAAGAAAGATATGCATGTTAGTGTAGAAACAAAAAAATCCTTCAAAAATTTGCTATAGTGCTATCCTAGTTGTTGCTCCTAATCATCATTGGGCAAAAATATCATGATGGCTGAAAAACACTATGATATGATGTAGATCAATATTGTACAAGGTCGAACCACCATGTAGATCAATAGTCGAAGACAAGGATGATCATGACTCATACAAGGAACATAATTTCCCCTAGTCATTTTTTCATGACCAAATGCCAGAAAACAAGACCAATCATGAGACGTCGTTGCTTCTCTAAATCTTGATGTCAGGACATCCTTGAGAAACTAGCCACATGATAATAAAAAATAGATAAGAAAATCATCGTACTACGTCATTGCTTCTCTAAATCTTGAAGTGAGGACATCATTGAGAAACTAGTAGCACGGTGATCATAAAAGACAAGGATGATCATCATGATATGTCATGGATCCTATGACGTAAGGAACTAATATCATGATAACCATAAAAAAGATAGATAAAATTTTCCAAGTGTTTGCCAAATGTTTTAATGTCAAGTGTTGCCAAATGTCGAGTGATATAAAATTCAAGGACACATCCTGAATGACATTGATATCTAGGAGATCAATTGTCAGGGTTAGGGGAATCCATCAAAATTCCAGATGATGATGACGATGCTTAGGAAGGAAACATCCAAAAGCCTAAAGAAATGACGAGAGTTGTTTTTACAAAGACACATCTGAAGAAGAACCCAAAATTTTTCCAGGGTAAAATGACTTGATACAAATTGATTACACGCCATTGCTGACATGTTGAATTGACCAAAATTGCTGATGAAACAGATTGTTGATAGGCTGCCTACTCAGGATTGATGGAAAATTTTCTTGATTTGAAGATTGTTGGACGTGTGTGAAAATGTTGTGCCATGAACCCTAATTGACTAACGTAGTGTGACCTCGGGGGCTCATTGATTGATGGCCTTGCCTACATCATGCACACAGAGACCTCATAGTTCGACTTGACTAGTGACCTTGTCCAAAGGACAAAATTTTGAATCATGATTTTATTTTGACAAACCGAGAAAGACTGATCTAAAGTCTAGGGGATTCAGAGATGAATCTTTCCTACGTAGCAAATGCGCAGAGACAACGTAGTTCAAACATGGAAAAAAGATTTATTGACATGATTGAAGGGACTGACAAGACGAACTTTGACTTTGTTTTGATATTTTTGACACTTTTTGAATGTTTTTGTGTTTTCTCAGGAGATTTTCCAAATTTTAGGTCTTTTTTTAGGACTTTTTCAGATTTTTATGACTTTTTTCAAAACTTTTTACGAATGCAGGATCATGTGCGATACCCATTGCAGTTACACAATAGAGGTCTCGCCCCCAGATAGATCGGGAATTACCCAGGTCAAATGATATGGAAATAGGCAGACATGGGGCAAAAGGCAAGGATATGCAAGGGGTGATATCAACCAAATGCTAACGATGGCCGAAATCAACATGACCTAGGATGAATGTCATGAATGTGTCAGGACATTGTGACTATGGAAAGTGGATAAGGGTCAATTAGAGTAATAGTAGATGGCGAAGCAATGATCGACTACACATGGCACCTATTTGCCAGGTTTTCACCATGGTACTTATCCAAAGCACCTGTTTGCCAAGTTTTCACTATTGGATGAATTTATTTCTTTTTACTATTTTTGTCATTTTTTTGGTGTCACCAAAACGCTTGTTTTCCAGGTTTTCATCAAGGGATAGTTTTTTCTTTATTTTTCATTTTTTTTTTATTTTTAGGTTTTTAGCCAAGCTCCCTGATGCTATGTGTAGAAATTTTGCAGATGTAGGTTTTTGATGGGTTTTGTCAACTGTTCTCCATTAGGTGTGGCCAAATGATATGCTCCAGAATTGAAAGTTGTAGTAATAATATAAGGACCGAGCCAATTAGGCTAAAACTTTCCAGGCTTTTCATAGTCAGCCTGATTTCTTGGATTCTGCATGAGGACCAAGTCACCGATTTCAAATTTTATCACCATCACTCTTTTTTTATAGCTTCGATAGAGATGATTTTGATATGCCTACAAGTGATTCAAGGAATTTTTTCATCTTTCTTTTATCATTTCTAGCTCATGTAGGTGAGACCATCTGTACTCTTCATCATCAATCATTCCCTTCAAGGAGACTCAGAGAGAAGGAATTGTGACCTCGATGGGCAATATGGCCTCAAATCCATAGACAAGGGAAAATGGAGTGGCTCCAGTGGGTGTACGAATGCTGGTATGATAGGCCCATAAGGAAAGATTCAGTTGTAGGTGCCAATCTTGGCCAACATCATTGACAGTTTTCTTAAGAATGGGAAGAATTTTTTTATTTCATGCCTCAGCTTGACTGTTACCTTGTGGATAATATGGGGTGGAGAAATGATTTTGGATGTGAAATTGCTCACAAAGTTCATGAATGTCTTGATTTTTTAATGGACTCCCATTATCTGTGGCGATGGATTGTGGAACATCATACTAACAAATGATGTAATTTAGGATAAACTTGGATATCTGCTTACCAGTGATGAAAGTGAGGGGGATGACTTCAATCCACTTAGTAAAGTACTTAGTGGCGGTGATTATGAATTTATGGCCATTAGAGGATGATGGATGGATCTTTCCCACGAGGTCAAGTTCCCATTGTGTGAAAGGCCATGGAGAAGTGATCGGTCTCAGCTCCTGTGCAGGTGCATGGATTAGGTCATTGTGCACCTAGAATTTCTGACATGTTCTGACAAAATGAAGAGCATATTTTTCTAATGTCGGCCAATAGTATCCCAGTCTGGTGACTTTCCTAGCTAACATTGGACCACTCAAATGAGATCCGCATATACCCTCATGTACTTCTCGTAAAGTTGTTTAGGCTTCATCAGTGTCAAGACAATGAAAAAGGGTGTTATCAAAGCCACGACGGTATAGGTTGTCACTGACTATGGTCTGTCAGGTAGCTTTTCATATAAAGGACTTTCTTTGGTTATTGGAAAGATTGGGTGGTAAGGTTTGGGACTTAAGATAGTCATAAATGTCTTGGTACCAAGGTGAACTAGGACCAAAAATCACGCAAATCATTTCTGAGTGTAGGATGTCATATGCCAACATCAATAGTTGTTTGACTAAGAAGTCAAATTGTGACAAATTTTTGGAGATGTCCAATAGAGATCCAATAGTAGCCATTGCATCGACTGCCTTATTCTGTGTCCTAGGAATTTGTTCAAAGGGAATCAATTTGAAATATGTCAGGAAGCTATCCACCATTCACTTGTAGGGGAGAAAATTTTCATCTTTTGTTTCACAATCATCATTCGCTTGGTTGATAACTAACTGAGAATCCTTGAATACGAGCAATGTGTAAATTTTCCATTTAATTGTGATCTTGAGTCCTGTGACCAATGCTTCGTATTCTGCAATGTTGTTAGTACAAGGGAAGGTGATCCTAAATGCCTTAGGAATGGAATCCCCTTGTGGTGTGATGAACAAGATACCAACCCCTGAGCCATTACCAGTATGAGACCTGTCAAAATATAGTTTCCATGGTGACGTAGGCTCTGTGTGAAAGATAGACTCGTCAAGAAAATCAATTACCAGTGGATGAGTGCCTTGGATGGGTGCATCTACAAGCTGATCTTCTATTACCTGTCCTTTTATTGCCTTGTGCTTGACATACTGTATGTCATATTCACTTAAAATCATGACCCACTTTGCTAAACGACCTGTCAATGCTGCTTGACTTAGGAGATACTTTAGTGGATCAATCTTGGCTACTAGGTGTGTCTAGTGGCTTAGCATGTAATGTCTTAGTTTTTGTGTTGCAAAGACAAATCCAAGGCATGCACATTCAATGGTTGTATAGTTCAACTCATATCCTATCAGTGTGTGACTGATGTAGTATATGGCTCTTTCTTTCTCCTCATGGTCATTTTGTGCCAATAATTCCCCCACTGCATTTGTAGTTACTGAGACATACAAGATCAACGACTTGTCTTCAATAGGTGGCATTAGGATAGGTGGTGTCAATAGATATTATTTGATTTGTTTGAAGGTTGTGTGGCATTTTTCTATCCATACAAAGGGAATAATTTTGTGTAATAGGTACTGAAATGGTTGACACTTGTCTTCCAACTGTGTGATGAAGCATCAAATGGACTGCAATCTACCCTGAAGTGTTCTCAACTCGCTGATTCATTTTGGTGCAGGCATGTCTAGAATTTATTTCACTTTAATAGGATCAACTTCTATGCCTCACCATGAAACTATGTAGCCCAATAGTTTGTCTGAAGTGACCCCAAAGACACATTTTTTTTTGGGTTCAAATGAACCTTGTAATCCTCTAGCCATCTAAAAAATTTGTGCAAGACTTTGAGATGATCTTTCTGTGTCAAAGATTTGGCCAAAAATTCATCCACATAATCTTCCATTAGTATATGCATCATGTCATGAAAGATTGTTGTCATAGCTCTTTGGTATGTGGCGCCTGCATTCTTTAGGCTGAATGGCATGACATTCCAATAGTATGTTCCCCATGGGTAGGTGAATGTCATTTTTTGTTTATCCTCAGTTGCAATTCAGATTTGGTTATAGCCTGAGAAACCATCCGTGAGAGACATCATCTCGTACCCTGTTGTGATATCAACAATCATGTCTATATTTGGCAATGGGAAATAATCTTTTGGGCAAGCCTTATTCAAATCTCTGAAATCCGTGCAGATACAAATTTGTCCATTTGGCTTTGTGACAAGGACAATGTTGGATATCCAAATAGAATAATCTATTGATCTTATGAATCCAGCATCCAGTAACTTCTTTAGTTCAACCTTTATAAGTAGTGCAATCTGTGGATGCATTTTCTGCAACTTTTGTTTGACTGGTTTAATATTTGGGATTAATGAAAGATGATGCAATACCAATTCTAGATCAAGGCTTGGCATGTCAGCATATGAACATGTGAAGTTAACTTTCATTTCTGTGAAGAATTCTTGAAACTCGAGTTTTTGTTCATTTGTTAAGGATGCAGCTAAGAGAACCATTTTGGGATTCTCTGGTGTGGCTATGTTAACTTCAATGGTGTCTTTGATTAGCATTTCCGATTTTTCCTATGTTATGGGAAGAAAGTCCAATCCTCCATCCTTAGGTGCCTCAGAGAGGTTTTTACCTTTAGATATGTACTTTTTTTTTTCTATTTTTCTGTTAGAAGGTTCCTTGTGGTTTTCACCTAAAGACATTTCTTTTTTTGTCTTATTCTTTTCCTTTCTATGACTGGAGGATTGCATAGTCTCCCCAAAGTAAGTTGCAAAATCTAGGTCATCACTAGTGGTTCTTGTTGGTCCCAGTCAATCACTTGCAGGTAAATAAGGGAAATCCCATCGTCGGTGCTAGTAAAAGATGGGGAAGATGCAGAAAGTGTGCTAATTGAAGCCTCAAGTGTGAAGGAAAAGTTGTCAATTTCAACTTCCATGTCAGATGCAATGGATGGACCATATTCAGATTCAGATGAGTTGAATTCATAGTCATAATAGGGCACAAAAGTATCAACATTGTGAATACTAGATGGCCTTTCAGAGGTATGGATAGTAGGTTCAATCATGTCAGACTCATCGGTGGGCTTGGGAATGGGGTGACATAATTCACATGTTGCCGATGACACCTTACGTTCTTTTGGATCCCAAGGAATGGTTACCCATTCCTTATTTTTAGAATGATGGTCAATAGGATCTATGTTGTATTCTTGTCAGATTCCTTTCTTGAAAGGGGGGTTGGCCAGGTTCCAAGAAGAGTTTGTCAATATCATAGTTGCTCAAGGTTTTCTCAGATCTCCATTCCCATTCATTGAATTATGTTTCGGTAAGGGATTCTTCGCTTATCTCGACACTTTCTGGAGCCATTATGTCCTCACTTGAAAGTTCATAGGTACATTGATCATCAGTTATGAGTTGGTCAAACCCTAGCACAATGTACCCTGGTCTTGCAGAGATAATGATAGGTTCTCTTCTTCCATTATCGGCCTTTCCAAGATCACTTGTGTTGTCAAAGCCTAGTGCCTTTCATATATCATAGCCTTTTCCATAGAGATGCATTGGTAGTAGAAGTAACTCTTTTGGGTCTTTGTAGATCCAGTTAGCTATTTCGATGATGACTTCATTACTCATATCCCCCCATAGTGTGAAAACCTTTTTTGGTGGAACCTTAAAAAAAAATTTGGGCTCAACTGCAAAACACAGTCTACCATAGACTTTACGCGGCTTAGGTATTATGGTGATACAATAAGCCGTAATCAATTTGAATTCTCCAAAACCAAGGTCTTGGATCTAGAGGTCTTTACTTGGTATGGAGGCCAAGGAAGATGGTGTGGTAGAAGTTGATGGAATGGATGATTTGGTGAGTATAGACGGGTCAATATATTTGGAAGAGGTGGAAGCTAAGGCTTCTCGATTGATGGGTACATGGTGTTCAACAGTGGATCTTAGATTGGTATAGTATTGAAATGGATTGGGATCTCCTGGGATAGTAATTTCAGTACCATCAAAAGAAAAATTTAGGCATTGGTGGTACGTGGAAGAAATGGCCTTTAGGGCATGAATCAAGGGGTGACCAAGTAAGATATTATAATGTATGTCATGATCTAGGACTTGGCATGTTGTATCTATAATAACCAGTCCCACACGAATTGGAATTGTGATGATGCCTTTAGAAGCATGATCTTCATCATCATATGCCTTGATGATAATGATCTTGGTAGCATCCACACATGCATCAGAGAAGCCAAGAGATTTAACCAATTTTAAAGAATAGATGTTCAATCCTGCTCTGCCATCTACTAAGACTCATCTAACCTTATGCTTGTGGAAAAAAACCTTGATATGAAGGGAATCATTATGAGATGGTTTGGGCGAGGAATAGTCACTATCCGAAAAGGTAATGTGGTGAGGTGAATTTAGATATCTGACAATAGTTTCAAAATGGTTGACATTAATGTTGGTTCGGATAGAAGACTCTTGTAGGACTTTATCCAAGATGGCCTTATCGGCAAGTGAGATGCAGAGCAATTCAAGAATGGATATTTGAGTGGGTGTTTTATTCAATTCCTCAATAAGATTGAATTCTGTTATAGGGTTTGACTGTCTGGCAGATGGACCAGGTATGGTAATTTTAGGCTGATGTGTAGAGGGACCTGGGATAGTAACCTTGCCTTTCCGTGTTGTGACGTTGCAAATTGAGGCCTTTTTAATGGTAATAGTATTGACACATTGTTCTTCATTAGCAGCTCACAAGTTGTTGATTATGGTACCACCAGAATAATTGAAGGCAAGATAAATGTAATTGGCTTGATTATTGGTATTATTTGTGCCAGATGAGGAGGGTTTACTAGAACCATGATCTTGTAGTGGGTTCTTATGGATTGCATGATCCACATTAGATGCAAATGGTTGACCTCCTAACTCAATGGTATGGTTTTTAATAAATTCTTGCACCAGATTTCACAACTGGTGGCAAGAGGAAGTTTTGCACCCTTTGACACGGTGGTAATCGCATAATGCATTATCATCCCACCATGATGGATTGAACTAACTAGGGTCATACAGTTTAGGTTCTTCCAATGTTATGACTCTATTTTGGATAAGTTTCTTCAAGAAAATTTCAATAGGTTCACCCAAAGGGGTGTATGTGCATTTTCAAAATTTTCATGGTTGACGCAGGTGCCTTTGATTAGACTGAGCCAAATTATTTTGAATAGCATTGGTAGTTAGTGTCGGTGTGGTCACAGGTGCATTTTGATTTTGGAATCCTTTGATGGTGAGTACATGACTTGTTGCATTAACGGTTTTTGCATCGACCACACCGTCATTTCTAATGTGTTTATTCTTAAACCAATATTTGTTTTTGTCATTGGAGTTACTTGGGTTATTGTTTGTGGTGGTGTTGATGGTTTTGCCACCATATTTTAATTCGTCTTTGGTGATCAAGGATTTTTCAAGTTGAACACATTTTTCGACAAGGTCAACAAAGGTGGTGCAACAATGGACTTGTAAGCCATACCTTAGTGGTGCTAGGAGAGTTTGTACAAATATGGTGACTTTCTCCTTTTCAAGTATTTCTACTGGACATCTACTCGCTAAGGTTCTCCATCTTTGAAAGAATGGGATAGAAGTCTCTCCTGCCTCCTCTTGGGTAAGTTGGCATAAGGAGGCAATATCAATATCTGTGTCAATGTTATAGGCATAGTTTTCAACAAACTTGTTTTCCAATTCATCCCAAGCTTTGATTCCTTTAGGCAATAATGATAACCACTCCAGTGAATGGTCTACGAGACTTCTAGAGAAGAGTCTCATGAGATAGGTTTGTTGTATGCAATGTCCATGCAACTGGTGGTGAATTCTCTTATTTGTTCAATGGGGTTTGTTTTTCCTTTGTATTTAGGAAAATGTGGCACCACATATCCATGAGGAAAGGGTGGCATATACAAGGTTGTGTCAAAT
This sequence comes from Sequoiadendron giganteum, assembly GCA_007115665.2. Classification (NCBI taxonomy): domain Eukaryota; kingdom Viridiplantae; phylum Streptophyta; class Pinopsida; order Cupressales; family Cupressaceae; genus Sequoiadendron; species Sequoiadendron giganteum. The sequence goes on from CM021109.1 coordinate 478,778,102, forward strand.
GGATATGGACATAATTCATGTGACATGTAATATTTTTTGTTTGATTGTTGCAAGGTCTCCACTTGCATTTGAAGAGCACAAAGTTGGAGTGTGAGTGCTTCCACAATTGGGTTGTTGGTAGCATCACACATGTTGGTGATAGGTATGGATTGGTTTCCCACTTTTTGTAATGAGATGTGTTGGTTTTGAGCATGTTGATGCCCAAATTGAGTGGAAAATTGGGTGCCTTGATTGCCTTGCCCAAATGGGTAATTATGGCCTTGAGGGATGTGGTTTTTTTTCCTCAAAGGAATGTTGGTATTAACCTGTGAATAATTTGGGACATTAGATTGGGTGCCTTGAATGACAAATATTTTTTTATTACTCCCAAAAGGGTTTGATGATTTGGTTGTCGTAGAATTTGACAAACCTAATAACAGGTTTGTTGATGTATCCATCGAACTAGATGAAGTTCCAAAGAGGTTTGAGGTGGTTGCACCCATTGTTGAACCCAAGGTTTGTGAAGGAATAGCGGATGTTTGTTGGGGGATGGATTGTGATGTGGTGTTGGTTTGGGTAGATGATCCCCCAATAGATGTGTTTATTGTGGTGGATGCATTTGTTGTGGTGGTAGCATGACCAAGGGAGGTAGCATTAATGGTGTTAATGACATTTTGTGATGTGGCTCCCATGGAAGGTTTGTGTGATTGGAGATCAAGAGATGTCTCTCTAATAGTGTTGAGGTCAATTACTTTTGGTAAACTAGCCCCTTGATCAAGGAGCATGGATAGATATATGACTGAATCATTTAGAATGAGTTCTTCTACAAAAGAGGCCACTTTTGGGTTTTGGGCAGTAGCTTGTATGTCTTCTTCAATGACTTCCCCATTTTGGTCTCTAAGGAAAAATTGTTCAAAAGGATTGTGTGAAATGGACATCTCACTGAGAGGATTGATAATAGAATTTCCCATGTCACTAGGGAATTAATTCATGTCATTAGTGAAACTGAGAAATTTCATGTCTTGACCAAAAGAATCCACGAGTATTTTCTTTCTTTGTAATCTAGTTTCAACCATACAAAATTTTGCTCAAATTTGGGATGATGAGGGAGAATGACCTAAATATGACAGTATGTTTTTGGGTTTTTTGGAATTGAGGAATGTTATGAAATGCAAATGAGACCAAAATGAGACTAAAGGTTTTTGAATGCAAATTATATGACACTAAAGTGATGAGACTAATGGTATGCAAACTAAAAGGAGCCTAAGATGCACTCACTATTGATAAATCTAAGGAGATGAATACTTGACCATACAAAGTGTTGTCAATGCTTCAGGTTTGGAATATCAATGGACTGTAAAAGGACTAAAGGAGGAAAAAGTGAAATTTCCACACTAGACTATTGAGTGGGAAATAATTCACCAAAGATGTTGACTAAAAGACAAGGGGTGATTGAGTCCAATGATAACCTAAATTTGAATGCAAAGGTTTGACAATGGATGGTAAGGAATCTACTCCTAAAATATGCAAAATGAGTGTCTAAGGGGATGGTAAAGTTTAACAATGCAACTAATGAAATGAAAATGGAAACCTATGGTGAGTTTAAGAATTTTATCTGCAATGCAATGATGAGGGAAGTTGATCAATTAAATCTTTGGTTTGACAAAAACAGTAGAGAAAGGCTTGATGAAATCTGGAAAAATAAAAATTTGGACCTCAGTTCTGACAGTGAAAGGAACTTTTTGAAGACTTGAAAATGCATCACAACAAATGCATTACGACAGGGCATATGCATCTCAATTTTACGATGGTGGTGTTTTAACTGGAAAATACGGCTCGAAAAGGTGAATGTGGCGTGGTATGAATCAGATGCGGTTTGGAAAGGTGATTGCAGCATATTAATAGGAAAATATGGTGTGATTAGGTGATTGCGGTGTTTGTAGTTTTGAATGCAGCTCAACAGAGCGATTGTGACTCATAAATAAGCAAGTGCAGTTTGACAGGGTGATTGCGGCTCAACAGAGCGATTGTGGCTCAGAATAAATTTCAGCAGTTTGACCATTTTGTTTCAGATTTTGGCAAGTTGGATGTTATTTTGTTGAAATTTTCTAAAAACAGTTGGCAAACACATGGCATTGTAAAAAATGAAAATCAGCCACATAGAAGTCATTTTACAAAAAATCCTATGGCTGCAAGGAAAGTATTATTATGGATCCCACATGGATTTTACTCCAACCACATATCCTTAGTGAATGTATTCAGAAGCTTGGCCCCACAGGCTCCTCCTTATAGAGAACTCACTTCTCAAGGCAACCAAGCTTCCAACCTCCATGAAACTCCCATGGCAGATTGATAATTTCTACTAAGAACTACGTAGGTGTGGGTGCCTTGGCAATGAACGTTGCTGCACCAAAGAATAGAAGGTTTGTGGTTTACTAAAATAAAGGTTTTATTTTGGTCACCCATTCAAAAGGCTACATGAGAGGCATTATCATCCCAATCTGCAGAGGTTACACTCTACAGGTTTTGATGCACCACAAGAGTACTGGGGAGTCAATTTTTGGTCCGCAGGAAGTTTTGTAATGCTAAGATTTTCTTAACATTAAAATTTATATACCAGTTGGGCGTCACTTGGCTTTAGCATGTTCTTAGTTTGAGTCACTTTGGGGTGAGTACTTTTTCCCACCAAAGAAGGCACATTTTCTAAGGCTAAAAAAAGCGAGACAAAATATTCATAGTTAAATCAATATTTGTTTAAAAACAAAGAGAGAGCACATGAATATCTTAACTCACACTCTCATGATGTTCTTTTTAAGCCCAAATCAATTTTTTTGTTGTGATGACTAACTAAACCACAAAACAAAAAATACAATAGTTCATTTTAACTATTTGTAGTGTTTGTCAAGCATGGGGGTTCATTTTAACCGTTTGTAGTGTGAGCTAACTAACAATTAATTTTAAACCCATGAAAAAATGTGAATGTTCTTTTCTTTAAACCAAATGCAATTGTGTATTTGTTCTTTTTAACTAATGAGTGAAATGCATGTTTTGATTATTATAAAAAAAAAAAACAAATAGTTCTCCAGCTTGACACACACTACAACAAACAAATTAGTATCAAGAAAAATTATAATCTAAAATAAGGAAAAATAAATCAACAATTCGAAAAGAATTAAAAATGTTTTACTAGTCTCTTGCATTGCAACAGAGTGAATGCATCGTTCTGAGTTGAAAATGCACCGTGTTATGTCGAATGCGGTTGTCTATCTATCATATGCATCTTGAAAGAGTAGATGCATCAATTCAAGTGGCAAGTGCAGTGCAATAGAGTAGTTGCGTTGCTTGGGAGGTCAAATGTGTTGTGACAGTTCGATTGTGTCGCTCACGCAAGTAGACGCGATGCAATAGAGCGTTTGTGTCACAAAATATGTCAGTTGCTTCCTTTCGTACACCTGTACCTGCAAAAAATAGAAATTGTACAAAAGGCCTACAAAATCTTGTTTTAAAAAGAGAATGTCGGGTTCACCAATGTAATTGAGGATTTTCTGCAAAGATCAGATTGTTAGCAACATACATGCAATATCAATTAAATCCACAATGAACAATATAATGCATAAGAAGTAAAGAAATGAAATTAGTTGAAACAATCTCACCAATTCCTTCTTCCTCCATGGCTAACTTCCATTGCACCTTCTAGCTTGCTGTGATGATGAGTGTGCCCTCAGATTGTGATGAGAAAACTCTACTATATGGCCTAGCCCTAACCAAAGTTTTAAAGGACTGCTATGAACTATGCAATAGAAAATAAATTCTAAATTCAATTAATTAAAATGAAAATACTAGAATGCAAGAGAGATTAAGAATCAACAAATTCCAAGATATTAAGAGATATAAAAATGAGAACAAAATTGACATTTTATAGAAAATGCAATTTTGGATGGACGAATGAGATGAGAGATTGAAAAATGCCCTAGAATCAATGGTCAAGATTCAAAATGTCAACTCTCAATTAGGGTTAGGGTAAAATTCCCAAATGAGTGCACAAGATTTAATTTAAGAAATTAAATCAAAGATGGAGAATGAACGTGACAGTGAGATGAAAATTAGTAAAAATCAAAAGATAAGAAGACGAGATTTAGAAAATGAGTAATTTTAGCAATTACTTGATTTGTAGAAGATTATTTACTAAAAGAATAAGAAGTTAACCATGTGAAGCCTTTTTAAATAAATCGTTTTATTTAAAAAGAGGGAAATGCCACATAAGGCAATTAAATAATTAGAAATAATTATTTAATTTAGAAAAGTTAGTTAATTAATTAAATAAATTAATAAATATATTTAATTAAAAGAGGATTTGGGCATTAGTGACATATTAAATAAATAAATAGTGCTAGGTGGGTTAGAAACACAATTAAAATGTCATAATTATGCTAGGATGAAAAGTGGTAAAATAGTGCTTGCAGGCTTAGGTAATTTTTATGTGTCTACACAAACCATAATTTAAACTTCAAATTAAATTAAATTCAATTCACTTATTTTCTTAATAAATAATTAAATCAATTAATTTAATTACATAATAAGCAAATTTAACCACAATGATTAAATTGCTTCACTAAATAGATTTAATTTAGTTAATTAAATTAAATAAAAAAATTCCATCAATATTATCTAAAATTAATTAAATAAATACTAAAATCATTTAAAGCATTAATTTAACATTTAATTCAATAAAATAAACCTTGCATAATTTAATAACAATAGACAAGGAAACCGTAACAAGACAATCAAACATACTGAACATGGACTGATGACACACTGTGGCTAGGGTCTAGACCTGACACAAGTTACCTAGTAACTATCTCCCAATCATCTTACCATTGGGTCGACACACTCATACTTGTGAAGCTAGGTGGATTCGATGTCATGTACCTGCAAACCTATAAACAAGATATCAAAGTACATGTATATAAACAACATAGAATACACATCGTGAAGAGGAAATCATAGTATCGTAGGGAGCTTGCAAGCGAGTGATGCGATCTTGTTCCCTTCAACAATACACTCATCATAAACTGACAGTTCCATCATAATCAAATAAATCATGTGCAATAAACATGCAATAGAAGCCTAACATTATTACACCAATTAAAGCATGCCAATAAAGCATCAAAGAGATACATCACACAACCATAAATAATCTGTCATTTTATAAATAGAAATAAAATAACACACACATGATAAAGTATCTCAAAGTATCAGAACAACTGAAAGACTAAAACAAAGCAAAGAACACTGTCTGAGGAGAAAGCCAAAATGGAGGGGTATTATTGTTTAGGTCATAGAACACCATTATTCTCCTATTGTCATTCAATAATGTCCTAGGAACCCTAATTGGATTGATTTTCAATGTCAAGGGTGAGTGAATTATCAACAAGAAAGACCTAGGAAGGGTTCTTTTAGGCTTTGAGGGGTTCACCACCAAGCAAAAGCTTGGAAAAGACAATTTAACATTTAACTCACAAAACCTAGTAATGCAAGCTAAATGAATGATGCCAATGATGCAACAATTTAGGGTATGTGTACCTAAGAGTTTTTGAAATGTAATGAGAATTCTATAAATACAAAGAAGTCAAAAAGTGTTAATGAGGACTAAGACGCCCTTATTGTTGACTTAGTCCCATTGCTATTTTTTCGGGAAAATGTGGGATATTTGGATGTCGGAACCAGATTTGAAAGAATCTCTAAAAAATACCCTCGAGAGGACTAAGATTCCCTAGGTGGCGACTTAGTCCCTTTTGAAATTTTTGAAATCTTTGAATGTGGTCCTGAGGTCCAAAGTCTGGACTTCCTTCTTCTCTGATCTCAGGTCTTGGAACTTCCGGATTTGGCCTGTAGGTGAGTTTTCATGAAGATGAAAAATTTTCAATGCAACTTTACAACTTTTCAAATTTTCACTTCAAATGATCTTCAAGTCTTCAACCTAAATTTTCAATCACAAACACACAAGAGGGGAAAAACTTGTTGATTGTTAGTAAATGGGGGTTTTCCTTGGTCAAATCCCTTATGGGTGATTAAACCTTGAAATGAAATAAAATGGAGGTAAATGATGAATGAACAACATGCAATGTTACAACTCACCAAACCCTTGCTATGAAGTTTGCAAACTTGTGTGAAATGACTAGCTTGGATACAGATCTTGAATCAAAGGAACGCTTGATAGATCTTGGCTTGAATTACTTGCTTGAATCAAAACCCTACATCACAAATGTTAGCTCAAAAACACACATGATGCAACAATCTCCTTGATACAATTCTTGAATCTTTATGATGGCTCCCAATGCTTGATGAATTTATCTTGAATGCTTGGATCCTTAGATTTCTTGTTAGATTATTAGATACAAAAATGAGTGAAAGAACCTTGTATTTATATATATTCATGCTTAATATCCCAAAATTACACTACAACAAGCTGACATATGAATTCATTAATCAAAGGAAGCTAAATCCTTCCATAATTTGGAATTAATCTTGAAAAAATCTTAAGGGGGACTAAGATGCCCTAGGTGGTGTTTTAGTCTCGAGGAATGAAACTCGGGGCACAGACTCCAAAAAGGGGTCCATTTAAGGTTCCTTTGAAATTAGGGTCCCAAGACCTTTGGGGGACAAATATTTCTTAGGTGGTTTCTTAGTCTTGACCCAAAAATGAGGAACACTTAGACATAATCATTAAATTATCATTTATCTATTGATGTTTGTCAGGATTAGCCAAAAAAGGATATAGTTTATTAGGCTTTTCGATGTAAAATAGGACCAATTAAGAAACAAACAAATATAAATACAGAAAGGCGAGCTCAAAAAAGTGTGTAAATGCAATGGTATGCATTTTTATACAATACATCTAGCCCCCACTTTAGTGAGAGGATGAAATTTCTTCAAACTCACAATAAAGTAGCCAACCACGCCATCAAGAGGGGTTCAAATGTACAAATTCTAGTAAGATAGGATGACAATGACCAAGATGGTGGCCAAGCCCCCAAGATCAAGATCCTATGTAAAATGAACATAGGCAAAAAGGAACAAACCTGTGAATGATACATGAAGCCATAACTAGGTCACAAACATACACCATCAAAGAAAAAGGTAAAAAGGAAGAAGAAAAAATAAAAATGCAACGGATCAAGCTTCGATTGGTCATCCAACGTGTTGTGGAATGGGTCTAGGATATTTTTCCAAAAAAGGTTTACAAGTGGAACACGTTTTCCACTATGCAAACAAAAAACATGCTCACAAGGGATAGTGAAGTTAGTTATTCACTAGGTGATTCCCAAGAGGTCCATATCAAAGTCATACCCCCATGACTATGATAAGGACAAAAAGAAAATGTATGCTCATAAGGGCTAGTGAGGCTAGTTTTTTTAGTAGGTGAGCCCCAAGGGACCATATTAAATCCATACCTCCATGAATTTAATAGGGTACAAAGATGCATGCTCACAAGGGTGAGTGAAGCTAGTTGTTCACTAGGTGAGCCCCAGGGGACCATATTAAAGCCATACCTCCATGAATTTAATAAGGTACACAAATAAAATGCAATGCAATAAGAAAGAGGTATGTTCGAAGGGATATTGCTTAGTTCATGTGAGGTCATAACGTTAGGGGACATTGTTCCTAATGTCTCCAAGAGAGGACCAATCAAAGGATAAAAGATTAAAAACTTAGGGAATGCAATGTGTCACATTACCACAAGAGGAATATAATATGCTAAGATAGATAAAGCTCTTGAAGGATATTACTCCTAATGTCACCACAAAGAAGAAAACACATCGCATGAAGTAAGAAAATCACATCAAGGAACATGAAAAAGAAAAAATAAAATGAAATCATGCCAAAGATAATGCATATGTATGCCCCCAATTTAAAGAAATTGTTAAACACCATGTTGTGAGCAATTACTTTAAAGTAGACAATCATGAAAAAGAAAAAGGAAAAGAGGGTTTCCCCCTAGAAAAACATAAGGGATCTATGGATTCGAGGTTAGTATCTTTCTTTGCTGCAATGATATTAGAGAGCTCAAAATTTTAATCATTCCCCAAATACACATAGGACTAGAAGAATGACACAAAGAGAGAAAAAACAAGATGAAAAATGTTTGGGTTCAACATGGAAGAGACATAGGGTATCTCGACGCCTTGCATCATCCCCAAAAGGAAAACACAAGAAAAAAATGAAAGGAAAAGAAAAGATAATGAAAAATCTTTTGGGTCAACATGGAAGAGACATAGGGTGTCTCAACGACCTGTGTCATCCCCAAAAGGAAAAAGCAAGACAAACATAAAAATTAAAATGCAAAGATCAATGAAAATGGAAAAGCTTACAACATATAGAGAATGAAGGTACAACTAGAGGAATACACAAAGAGAGAGAGAATCATCGAACATAACATCACGAGGGATCAAATTATGCAAATGAAATCACAAAAAAATAAAGCAAAAAGGAATGTAGAGAGACTAGTAAATCACATGCGAGTCAACCATCCAACAGGTCATATGCATCCCAATATTTTTGAGTATATGCGAAATGCAAATACCTAGCGAGAGGGACAACATCAAGTGTTGAACTGGGAGGATCACTAGGCTCAACACATGGTGAATCACTCGGCCTAGGAGGACCATCATGGTTGTTATCATTTAAGCTCATAGAAGAGGCAAATAACAAATTCAACTCATTATGCACTTTCTCATAAATTTTAGTTGTTTCTTCATTGTCAACCAAGTTAACCACAATAGGAGGACAAATGATAATATCCATAGAAAGTGCTAGTCCTTGTTGTGGTTGAGACATAGGATCTATTTGTTCTGGTAATGGAGGAAGCTCATCATTTATTACTTCTATCAAATTGAGATTCTTATTTTCAATGTTATTCTCTTTATTCATCTTTCGAGCAATAGAACGACATATGTGCCTACACTCTAGCATTTTGATTTCTTTTATTACTATTTTCAATTTTCATTTGTGTAGGAGTAGGTTGGTCAACCATAGGCTCCTTTTCTTCTTGTGAGGGAAGAATGAAAGAAACCATGAGAGGTTGTTCAACCACTTTCTCTTTGGCTTTATAATTTTTCTTAGGAGGCGGATTAGGACTTGTTTGGTTTTCTCTTGGTCTCTTGTTGGAAATAGGTAAAGGATTTTTGATGGATAGGTTTTGGTTTGCTAGAAGGGCTTTAGGCTCAATATTGTTTTCTTCAAATGATGAACATTCAAGCATGGGTGGAGGAAAATTCTCAAGGGATAATTTTTTTGTGCATTTTTCTTTGAATTTTTGGTAGGATAGGAAAAGGAAGCTCTCATGGGGTCTTATAGGCTCCATACACTCAAGAAAAAAATAGTCTAAGGAAAAATTTCCATGAGAAGATAGAGGGATAAAGCCACTATGGTTCACAATGAATATTTCATTGTCGACTTGAAACTTTAAGCACTTATGGACAATGGAAGGGACCGCATTCATGGAGCGAATCCATTTGTAGCCTAACTTAACATGAAATTGATCCAAATTAGAGATGATAGAGAATGATGCATTTGATTTGTTTGGTCATACTTCTAAAGGGAGAGTGATCAATCCCATCGTAGCATGAGAAAAACCATCATACATTTTAATCCATGCTTTTAGTTTATCATATCTATCTTGACTGAGCTCATGCACATATAGTTGTTCTTCTATGATCACATTCTCTCCACAAATGGGATCAATTAAAATCCTAGGATTGGGCTTGTTCTTGATTCTGCTGGCTATGTAAAGAGGACCATCAGGTGCATGTTTGATTTTTTATTCTGAAGAGAAAGTAATATCAATAGGCATTTTTTTTACTATTTACGAGGCTCGATGTCAATCAATCTTATCATTGTATTAATAGGAATTTGGTCATTAGTATCCATAGGAATTTTTTCGTCATCATCCATAGGATTTTGTTCGTTATTGCTCATGTTATCATCATCCGTGTCAACATTCATTACATCGGGCTTAGTTTCACTAGCCTTAACAAATGAAATATTGTGGTTAGGCATGGGATTGGTAAATATTTGCAAGTTTTGGTTAGGAGGAGCTAAAGATTTATTTCCTTTGTTATTCAAACCTCCAATTTGGATATGATTAGAATCAATGAGGTTTTGCACAATATGTTTAAGATAATTGCAATTTTTTGTATCATGTTCTTTTTGTTGGTGATAAGCACAATAGGCATTATGTCTAAAGCTCACAGGTAACAACTCGCTAGGGTCAAGAGGTTGAACATGAGGTAAGGTAAGAATGTTTTTATTTAATAGTTGAGTCATGATATTGTGAAGTGTGTCGGGTAAGGGAGTAAATTGTCTTTGCGGATCCCCAAAGATATAAGGATTACTCTTATTTATAGTAGCTACTTGGGTATCAAATTTTTGGGAGGTTGGGAGGTAGATTTTATTTGAAGGAAAAAAAAAAATTGTCTTCTGAAAGGCTGGTAGGTGTTTTGGTTTGAGGTTTGGAATTTTCAGGATGGGTAGAGGTGGTTTTTGTTTCACAACTACCTACAAAATTATGATAATCGTGAAGGGAAGTGCATAAGTGCATGAAGGTATTGGTGTTTAAAAATACAACCCAGCTAGGATTTATAATTCTCTAAGAGGTAGCCAACCTCTATATTAAAGAACCACAAAGGCTATTGGCCAATTGACAAGATTCAGTCAAAGAATGACATCTCCTACACTTCTGGCTCTACAGGACCAAGGCAGGTAAACCTAAACAATGCTCAAAACTTAATTCACTCATACACTGACATTGCTTTACAAAGAAGATAATTCCCAATGAAACAACACTAAGGGAAGCATTGGCAACTTTAAAATTGGCTAAATTCTCAGTAACTCAACCCTCTCTCAGCCATTGGAAAGCATGACCCAACCAAATAAATAGTAAGATTAAAATGATTTTGCATTTAATTTTGTTTCTAAGATGCACAAAACTGAAACATAGATCAGTGCCACTTCTGGGCCATGGAGTCAAACACATAAAATGAATTCCCCAACAAATAGTCTTCAACCAGTGGATTTAAATTGTTGATGCTTTGCATCAACTGTTAGTGTCTTGAACCAAAAATCCCTCTCTTGATATCAATCAGATTCTTCTTATCAAATCCCATTTGCACACCTGAAATCATAATCACTTGCTCAAAGCATTTTAACCATTTCTTTGAAACAAAACAATGAACAGAAAACACAATCTCATGAAACTTGAGATGATAAACTCAAAGACACTTTGTATTATTGAATTTACATGACTCAAAGTGTACAAATATGGAGACAATCTGATGACATTCATGAATGTGGAAACACCTTCATGATGTTAATTGCATAAACTGGCTGTATTTACTCATGAATTAACAAAATTATAGCTTACAGACTCAAACGATGACTCAAAAATTACAATTATCTATCTACCCATCCCAATACAAAAACTCGAAACCTCTCCTCAGAACCATTTACAATGAGAGAATAATAGAAGATATAGAAGAAGAGATGCAAGAAGGAGAAGCCCTAAATTCGATCTAGTGATGCCATCTGGAAGCTCCATTCACCGTTGATCAAACTAAAAAGAAAATATCCTCTCCTTTCTTTTTAGCAACAAACATACTCCCTAAAAAACAACATTTTCTCATCATTTCCTAGTAACTGAAAGCATGCCCATGTGGAGAATCTCCAAATTCACCCAGCTGGAAAATATCCCTTCTTGTGCAAAATTATGTTTTTTCTTCTCTTTACTTGCTGCACATTATACTTTGATATATTTCCCCACTTTATAATGTTGTAGCTTTATTCTACTTTCATATATTAAAGTTTAATAACTTTAATATTTCTGCTCTTTAATACTGTTGCATATAAAAACACAACACATATACTTGTTTATAAAATGAATACATTCACTTTATAAAACACCACTAGTGAATATTTAATTCACTCTCCACTGAAAACTTTCACCCGGTGTTACATTTTATTGCCAAGCAATAAAATAATAATCATGTGGCATTGATAAATGAAAAACATCACTACCATTTTACCTTTGTGGATAAAAACATTCTGCCTTTTGCAAATAAAATGATCTATAAAATAATTTTATAATATTTCCCCATGAATATTTTATTCACCTTCCACATACTTTGGGAAAAAAACAAAAATTTACCCCCAGGCATGTTTTACCATTTAAAATTTTTGCACTGGGCCCACCCTGTTCATTTAATCACAAACCATTAACGTTTTAAAAAAAAATTAAAATGGGCTCCTCCCGTGCATTCTCACACACCTCGCAGCCTTTTCCTGACGTCATCAAAATTTTCGTGAGGCTTGCGAGGTTGTGTTGAAATTTCTCATCCCTTTGCATTCTCCAATGAAAATGAGAAACCAGACCCACCTATTATGCTCTCAAACATTTAATTTAAATGTTTTTCTTCCTCTTAAAGGTTTTTTTTTTTAAATTATTGGGCCCTTTATGTGCCTCACATACCTCGCACATTTTTCATGACATCATGTTTTTTCGTGCGAGGCTTGCGAGGTTTTCCCCAATTTTCATTTTGCTTGCTAGGGCATTCTCAGGCTCTGCACATAGCTGGCATTCCTGGTTGGGATGCATCTCCCTCACCTAGCATGGGCCTCATTGTCTGGCTTTGTTCACTTGCTGCGGGCTGCGCCATTCAATTGGTCTTCTCCATAGAGCTCCTCCTTGTTTCCTGTCTTGCAACATTTTTCCCAAGCTTCCCGTTTATGCTTTGGCCGCACCCATAGCTTTGAGTGATGTCTATGCCTCATCCCCAATAGAGGGCCTCCTCTTTCATACACGTGGGCCTCCTCTTTCTACAGGTCATGCCCCTCACCTAGTTGCACCAGTGCACCTGCAGACTCCCTTCCTCTTGCTGGTGGATGCACCCTCAAAAAATGTGTGTGCCTCTTGATGCCTCCCTGTGTCTTGCTAGATGCGTGATCTTCTCCATTTGGTGCGGGCCTTCCACCTGTCTTTGTTCCTTGCAATGTGCATAACCTACAATGAAGCATTATCTTCATTTATTATGCTTTAAATCAAAAGCATTATACTTTGATTCAAACTTTTCAATGGTAGCATGCTTGAAGGCATTTTTAAATCATCTGTAGTTTCAAACTATAGGGATATCGGTTGACAAGCACTAATGTAAAAAACTAATAACAACTTCTACCTTGCCAATTCACCACCGTTTACTGCTCCCACAATCTTGATCCCAACAATGCAAAGCATGCCAGGTCCCCATGTGGGTCCGACTAAAAAAAAAATTGTTTTCAAACAAATTTTACCCTCAAACAATTAGAGACAACTCCTGAGTGTATTTGAAGTAAAATTATAAACTGGGTTGCCATTAAAATCTGCTTTCTAGCACATTTGGAAAATGGGCAAAACTGACCTAGTGGGTTCCAGAATCATCTTGGGAAACTGGTCAAACAACCACGTGAAACCATAAAAACTTGCAAGCATATAGTCATTTGATCTAAGAATACAATTGAAAAGATGGCTCAAAGAAACAAATCATGAGGAACCATATATTAATTGGAAAAGTTTCCCAGTCAGGCTTTGTTGAAACAACAACAGTTTTGAACCAACACAAACTCACTTAACTACCAATTTGTAAAAATAGTGAACCAACTCCTGGTGAGCTGGCATCAGACATAGTAAATAATTCAGGTACCCTGAGCACGTGTGCAAAAGGAATTTTTCTTGAAACATCACTGATCAAAAGTTATTGATGGTCGAAGTTGGCCTCTCTGAAATGTTGTGAGGAATGCAGATGTGAAACAGAACAAACTCCATTTGGTTTGAATCTGCTAAAAATAGCAAATCAGATCACGAGGCTCTAAAAACTGACATGTGAGATCATCTTGATATGGAGAATACGGAAAAAAAATTGATCTAACATGACAGTCAACTGGTTGTGAAATCCAAGCTCAAACAAGAAGTTGTTTCGCAAAACAAACAGTCTGCAAATAGCAGAACAATGTCAAAACCCTCCAACTTCAGTTTTTGAAACTCTATCAAATCTCATCATGGGAAGCTGAAAAATTACACACACACTCATATGTGTCTACTAAATATTTCTGCAAATGGGTTTCGCACGATAATCAACAGGCTTTGAATTATAAGCCTCCAAATTGGGTCAGTCAAGACTGATTCTTTAGGTGCACTTCTAAAAGTGCAGAAGAATTTTTTTGAAATAGGCATCTCAAATTTACAAAATTTGAGAGTGCCATTAGTGGCTCTGACTGAGGATGTATGCCCCCTATGGGCATAGCAAGATTCTAGATCTCTGGAGAGCAGAAGAAAAGCTGAGTCCATTAGGTGTCCTCAAATTGTTCCTTTATTTAACCTTATTTTTTCAACTTCATTTGATGACCCCAAGTCACCAAATAAAAAATGGGAATCAACTTTTACCTTTGTCAGACACAATTCTGTAAAAAGAGTTGATCTGCCTCAACTTATGCTTTCCTTTGTCAAACCACAACAACATAGGTGGCTGCATCTTTGCAAACAACAATACCAAACTTCCCTTGTGCAAATGTGAACTTTCTCTCTGTCTAGCTTTGTTATCAAGTGTCAACCAAATTAGATAAGTCACACCACTATTACTCTCTTCATTCTCTGATTTAGTATAAAGTGGTAGTATTTGAAAATGGGGATCAAGACCATTTGAAAGCATAGCTTGATCACAATCATCTACCCGATGAAACATGTTGGTATCTCCTAACAAACAATCATTCACAACACCATCAACATGCTCACAATCAGTATGCATCTGAAATTCAAACATACTTTCAAAATCTTGATTATCATGTGGCAACGACTAATTATATTTATCATTTAAACCATTCTCAAGCTCAAAACAACTTGCTTCAATGTTTTTCACATTGTCACATTCTATGGAAACCTCTTCCAGTTGACAAAAATAACACTCACATTCTTCTACATGGATGGAACTATTGAACTCAAACTAATTACTAGTTTGCATATCAAAATTAAAACTATCACAAGAAATTACCAAAAGATCTTGCTCATCATGCAAACCATCTCAAAGTGCACACAAAAAAATACACTCATGCATTAGCACACTTTGTAACTATTCTTCATCATGTTGGTATTGAGAGTCATCAGAGATTTTTGAATCATCATCATCTATAATCATATAGTCATCCTCTGAACATAAGGTATCAACCTCTTCAATATTACAAGTTTTCTCAACGATGAGAAATTATGGTTCAAAAGAACAATCTGATTTCTCATTGAAATCAGCCTTAACATCCACATGAAAAAACTCATGTCTAGGCTCATTCAAGTCAGAAAACAATGACTTGTCCAAATCTGCATTACAATCTTCAATATTTGACTCATTGGATGTATACACCTCATGGTTATCTGTTGCTTCAAAATCAGAAAAAGAGATCTCTAAACTTACATTAGTGTCCATATCTTATTATTCATCATACAGTGCATCATCACAATCAAATTTTTGTTCGTCTTCATCCATATTATCATCATTATGATCAACTGGTTCATCATTGGAAAAATAATCAGAGTCACTTGCATCATACCTTACATCTTGAAGGTCATCATCACTGTCAAAATCAATAGGGGTTGCACACAATAACTAAGAGTTGTCCTCATGTGCACATTTTTGATATCCTCTGGTCAATAGGTCTGAAATTTGTTCACAACTCAATAGATCACTATTTTGATCTATTATTTAAACCACTTCCTCTCCTTGACCTTCACTTGAATTTGATGCAATATCAAATTGCAAATAAGGGAATATCAAAGTATCATTATCTTCAAACTCTGAGAACTCAAAGGGCTGATCATAAACTAGATCTCCCCAATCATAGGAAGCAGAATTGTTGACAACATTATCGCAAGAAAAGTCATAACCAGTCATAGTGAATAAACTATCCACTTCTCCCTTCTTACTTTCTTCTAGGTTTTCATAACAACAATCCACATCACTTTGCATTTCAACATTAGATTGGGTATCATCATTGAACTTGTCACTTGCATCCTCTTGAGGATAAATACAAATATCTTCACTGTCAAACTGAAAACTAGAAATGGTTTTCGCATTGCAGCTGCTTGTGGCTTGTCTTTCAAACTTAAATTCATCGCATACTCTGTCACTTGCAGTTGACACACTAATGTTCTCAAGAGTATTTCCTAAATCAGCAAACTCCCTTGTCTCACTATGCAGACTTGCATCATTGCTACACTCAACACATGTAGGCTTGACTTGATCAATTGTATCATCATATTGTTGATCACATATCTCTTCTTCAAAGAGTAAATCCAGCTCATATTCTTCTTCAGGTTCTTGGCCTAGAAGACTCAATTGCTGATTTGCAGTTGGGTACATTTCTTCTATAATTTTTTCATTAACAACGTCCTCATCATCTGATGATGCATTCTTCTCATTTTTTACCTTCTCAAGTATGCACTTGTCTAAAAACATCTGATCATTTTCATTCACACCACTGCTGATTTCATTAGCAAGTTTTCCCATAACTAAAGACAACAAACTTTGAACATACACATTCCTTTGTTTCTCCAAATTATCCAAAACTGTGTAAGCCATTTGCATATTTCAAAATATTTTAACAGTGCACTAGATCCTTCTTCATAAGCTTCAAAATACATATGGATATAGGCATAAGTACTAGGTTTGAAACTTTATGGGATTAGTGAAAGAGCAACAACAAATCTATGACTGAAATCAACACTTGACTCTTCATTTTGTTTCTTGATTCACTTTAACCTCACGAAAAGGTCTGAGGGATAAATTGCAAATTATTCTCTATAAGAAGCCACCAATTTATCCCAACAAGGAAATGACCTCTCAGGAAAGCTTAAATACCAATCCCGAGCTCTTGCTTCAAGAGATCTGATAAAAAATATCATCCACATATCTTGATCTCTGAATGAATGTTTCTCTATGAAACTGGAAAAACTTTGAACATGTGCATTTCCTTCACATACGGTATACCCATCAAATCTAGGGATCTGCTTATAAACTTGAGTTGACATACTTTCAGTTTCATAATCAACCCATGACAAATCTAATTGAGCATACAATGGGTCAAAAGAACAGACAACGAATGCAATGAAATCACAAGTAGACATAGTTTGATGGTCTCTTGACTGGGCTTGTTGAAACATTTGGTGTCTTTCATCCATTTCTTTAAGTCCTCTTTCAAATACATCATTCCATTTAGGACTGAATCTAGGCTTATTAATTCTTGGGTTCTTACACTTTGGGGTATTAGATGCTTGAAGATTATTATACTTTTGACACTTCTTGACAAGATGAATCAAAGTGTTCACTGGTATAGCTACTTTACGTTGGTGATCCATGGATATTACAAATTAAGGCTCACTAATTGTGCATAATTACAAGCCTGACCAAATGATGGACAACAGGGATAATTACTGACATAATGACAACCTGGGCTTGAAGATTATGATAATACAAATGGATGGAAACCCATAAGATACACAAATGCATTCTAATCATCCAAACTAGTAGATATTTGAGCACTAAACATAATTATTTCAATGGAACTGCAATTACATTCAACAGATCCAACAAATGGAAGTTTGTAAACTTAAATTTACTATTTTTTCCCTTTGTTAGTGCTAACTCACTCGATAGGGAAGCAAAGATTCTTCTAAGAAGTTCAAAAAAGGTTTTCATACACAAGTTTCTTGAAAACCAAAAGTAAGGAATACCTGGAAACTTTGCAGCTGCTGCAAATTGTCTTCTCAACTAGTAATATTTGTAGATCTGTAACTTTCTTCAAATTTTCAGTAGGTTCTATTAACAAAGTCGCCACCTCTTTTCATAGAGGACTGAACTTCAAGCAGTATTAAGTTCCTTTACATATAAACTTTTTTCTGAGTTCCTTTCCACCAGTAGAGCAACATAGATTACAAAACTATTCAGGTTCACTTCAAAAACTTCTTCTCCAGGGTTGAAATCCTTCAGAATTTGAACTAAATCATAATGACAAATCATTTAACTCTATGCAATGAATCTTAAGGCTAGATTTTGCAATAGGAAATTTCTCCAATTCTCCCCAGCAGAGTCACCATTTTGTTTGTGACTCAGATGGTAAAATTGTTCAATAATGTGCAACCTCTAGCTACATAAATAATTCAACACTTTAATGACTCTATAACAAGGTCGTCTAAAACCAAAAATTCTCAGTTCATCCCCAACAGAGTCACCATTCTGTTGGTGTTTAAAAATACAACCTAGCTAGGATTTGTAATTCTCTAAGAGGTAACAAACCTCTATATTAAAGAACCACAAAGGATAGTGGCCAACTGATAAGATTTAGTCAAAGACTGACATCTCCTACACTTCTGGCTCTACAGGAACAAGGTGGGTAAACCTAAACAATGCTCAAAACTTAATTCACTCATACACTAAAATTGTTTTACAAATAAGATAATTCCCAATAAAACAGCACTAAGGGAAGCATTGGCAACTTTAAACTTGGCTAAATTATCAGTAACTCAACCCTCTCTCAACCATTGGAAATCATGACACAACCAACTAAATAGTAAGATTAGAATGATTTTGCATTTAATTGTGTTTCTGAGATGCACAAAACTGAAACATAGATCAGTGCCACTTCTGGGCCATGGAGTCAAACGCATAAAACAAATTCCCTAGCAAACAGTCTTCAACTAGTGGATTTAGGTTGTTGATGCTTTGCATCAGCTGTTAGTGTCTTGCACCAACAATCCTTCTCTTGATATCAATCAGATTCTTCTTATCAAATCCTATCTACACACTTGAAATCACAATCACCTGCTCAAAGCATTTTAACCATTTCTTTGAAACAAAACAATGAACATACAACACAATCTCATGAAACTTGAGATGATAAACTCAAAGAAACTTTGTATTATTGAATTTACATGACTCAAAGTGTAAAAAATATGGAGACAATTTGATGACATTAATGAATGTGGAAACACCTTCATGATGTTAATTGCATAAACTAGTTGTATTTGCTCATGAATTCACAAAATTATAGCTTATAGACTCAAAAATTACAATTCTCTATCTACCTAGCCCAATACAAAAACTCAGAACCTCTCCTCAAAACCATTTACAATGAGATAATAATAGAAGATATAGAAGAAGAGATGCAAGCAGGAGCAACCCTAAATTCGATCTGGTGATGCCATCTTGAAGTTCCATTCACCATTGATCAAAATGAAAAGAATATTTCCTCTCCTTCCTTTGTAGCAACAAACATATTCCCTCAAAAACAACATTTTATCATCATTGCCCAGTAACTGAAAGCATGCCCATGTGGAGAATCTCCAAATTCACCCAGCTAGAAAATATCCCTTCCCATGCAAAAAAAATTTTTGGCTTCTCTTTATGTGTTGCACATTATACTTTGAAATATTTCCCCACTTTATAATGGTGTAGCTTTATTCTGCTTTCATATATTAAAGTTTAATAACTTTAATATTTCTGCTCTTTAATACTGCTGCATATAAAAACCCAACACATATACTTGTTTATAAATGAATAAATTCACTTTATAAAACACCACTAGTGAATATTTAATTCACTCTCCATTTAAAACTTTCACTCGGTGTTACATTTTATTGCGAAGCAATAAAATAATAATCATGTGGCATTGATAAATGAAAAACATTTCACTACCATTTTACCTCTGTGGATAAAAACTTTTCGCCTTTTGCAAATAAAATGATCTATAAAATAATTTTATAATATTTCCCCATGTATATTTTATTCACCTTCCACTTACTTGGGCAAAACCAAAAATTTACCCCCGGGCATGTTTTACCATTTAAAATTTTGGAATGGGCCCACCTCGTTCATTTAATCACAAACCATTAACCTTTTTAAAAAAAATTTAAAACGGGCTCCTCCTATGCATTCTCGCACACCTCACAGCCTTTTCCTGACATCATCAAAATTTATGTGAGGCTTGCGAGGTTGGGTTGAAATTGCTCGTGCCTTTGCATTCTCCAATGGAAATGAGAAACCGGGCCCACCTATTATGCTCTCAAACATTTAATTTAAATGTTTTTCTTCCTCTTAAAGATTTTTAAAAAATAAAAAATTACCGGGCCCTTTATGTGGCTCGCATACCTCGCACATTTTTCATGGCATCATGTTTATTCGTGCGAGGCTTGCGAGGTTTGCCCTAATTTTCATTTTTCTTGCTTGGGCATTCCCGACATCTGCACATGGCCGACATTCCTAGTTGGGATGCATCTCCCTCACCTAGTGCGAGCCTCATTGGCTGGTTGTGTTCACTTGATGCAGGCCATGCCATTCACTTGGTCTTCTCCATCGAGCTCCTCCTTGTTTCCTGTCCTGCAACATGGCACCCAAGCTTCCTCTTTCTGCGTTGGTCTTGCCCATAGCTTTGAGGGATGTCCATGCCTCATACCATGGTGTTCTTCCCAGTAGAGGGCCTCCTCTTTCATACGTGTGAGCCTCCTCTTTTTGCAGGTCATGCCTCTCACCTCGCTGCACCAGTGCACCTACGCATTCCCTTCCTGTTGCTAGTGGATGCGCTCTCAAACAATGCACGAGCCTCTTGATTCCTCCCTGTATCTTGCCAAGCATGTGATCTTCTCCAGCTGGTGCGGGCCTTCAACCTTCCTTTGTTCCTTGCAATGTCGACAACCTGCAATGATGGCATCCTTCCCTTTGGCTGGTTGTGGTGGCTTTCTTCTGTAAACCTCCATTCTATGCATACCCAACAATCATGGAATGTCCTCAGAAATTAAAATACATTTTCCTCACAATCTGGTTGTACCCCTGCTGATTACATTTGCTTGAAAGTTTATAAATCTTTCTTGATCTTGCAAACTAGTCTCTCCATATAAATTGATTGTATCAAAGTTTTTTGATTGTTCAAACAACCAAGCCAGACCAACTGGTATTGTGAATTTATTTCATGATGATTCAAGTGAAGCATTATCTTCATTTATTATGCTTTAAATCGAAAGCATTATACTTTGGTTCAAACTTTTCAATGGTAGCATGCTTGAAGGCATTTACAAATCATCTGTAGTTTCAAACTCTAGGGATATCAATTGACAAGCACTGATGTAAAAAACTAATAACAACTTCTACCTTGCCAATTCATTGCCATTTACTGCTCCCACAATCTTGATCCGAACAATGCAAAGCATGTCGGGTCCCCATGTGGGTCCGACTAAAAATTTTTTTCGTTTTGAAAAACTTTCACCCTTAAACAATCAGAGACAACTCCTGAGTGTATTTGAAGTAAATTTATAAATTGGGTTGCCATTTAAATATGCTTTCTAGCACATTTGGAAAATGGGCAAAATTGACCCAGTGGATTCTGGAATTGTTCTGGGAAACTGGTCAAACGACCACATGAAACCATAAAAGGTTGCAAACATATAGTCATTTGACTCGAGAATACAATGAAAAATATGACTCAAAGAAAAAAATCACGAGGAACCAGATATTAATTGGCAAAGTTGCCTAGTCAGGCTTTGTTGAAACTGCAGCAATTCTGAACCAACACAAACTGACTTAACTGCCAATTTGTAAAAATAATGAACCAACTCCTGGTGAGCTTCCATCAGACATAGTAAATCATTTAGGTACCCTGAGCATGTTGCAAAAGGAATTTTCTTGAAACATCACTGATCAAAAGTTATTGACAGTCGAAGTTGGCCTCTCTGAAATGCTATCAGAAATGCAGATGTGAAACAAAACAAATTGCATTAGGTTTCGATCTGCTAAAAATAGCAAATCAGATAATGAGGCTCTAAAAACTAACATGGAAGATCATATTGATATGGAGAATACAGAATAACATTCGATCTAACATGACAATCAATTGGTTACGAAATCCAAGCTCAAATAGGAAGTTGTTTTGTAAAATAAATAGTTTGCGAACAACAGAACAATGTCAAAACCCTCCAGCTTCAGTTTTTGAAACTTTGTCAAAACTCATCGTGGGAAGCTAAAAACTGAAACATACACTCACATGTGTCTAATGAATATGTATGCAATGGGTTTTCCATGAGAATCAATAGGCTTTGAATTATAAACCTCCAAAGTGGGTCAGTCAGGACTGATTCTTCAAGTGCACTTCTGAAAGTGCAGAAGCTAAATTTTGAAATAGGCATCTCAAATTTGCAAAATTTGAGAGTGCCATCAGAAGGAAGTGAATTTCATCATTGTAAGCTTGTCTCATATCTGATGCAAGAGCATCCAGGGTGTAGGAGAAATCTTGCATCACCCAAAAAAAAAATGTTGTTTCTTTTCAATAAGGGCTAAATTTGGTAGGGTTACTATTTTAGTAAGTTTGCATTTATACACGATTGGACACACAATCTTACATAGACCTCAAGAATGGTAAATTGAATCCAATGGTGAATAAATAACTTCAATACCATTTTTCATTTGAAAGATATTTAAATTTAAATTTTCAAAAATCCTAGTAAAATCTTCAAAGTCAATTTTGAGGCACTTGGATCTCTAGATGGGCCTAAAACCTAGCAGAAAAGAAAGTGGTCAGCCTTTAGGCCCCAAGTTTTCATAGAATATTTCTCGAGAGTTTTTCGAAAAGGTATTATAATAGAAAGTTAATGGTCGGATCAAAAGTTATGGCCCCGTGAAGTTGTACTACCATAATCAAATTTCAAAATATCTTCTTGAGGAAGTTACACTTTCCAGAAGATTCCAGGGTGGTTACACCTTCCAAATAAAATATGTGAAATGGGGGTTACATGGGGAGGCTTGGGAAACATAGATGGTGGCTCTAATTTTCAGATTTATGTAATCAAAAAGCCCATGTGATGGCAAATATGATCTTGTAATTTCATTTTCATTTCAGTGATAATAGATTTGTTTTATTTCCTTCTTGCATTTTGTTTGTGTCATTATCTATTGTTTTTGTGAGTTTTAGATTGTAAGGGCAGTACCCTTCATCAATATCTTATTTTGTAAATTCTCTATGAACATATTTTGAAGGTGAGAATCAAGAATCTTCACACTAATTTGAGACTAAAGCTATTGGTAACATGAAATAAAGTCAGTGACTTTTTCACCCTCATTTTGCTTACATCTCATCATATCAGCTAATGTCATTTTAGAAGCCATATGCACTTGGAAATGGTTGATAAAGGCTTCAAAAAGTTCATTGAATGAACTATTTAAGTTATTTGGTAATGCAAAAAACTAGTCTAGGGTATGTGTAGGATCATCGTGGAAAAAATAGGCCCTTAAGTGGCAATAAAATTCAGAAAATCAGAGTTAGGAAAC
Organism: Sequoiadendron giganteum; assembly: GCA_007115665.2. Lineage (NCBI taxonomy): Eukaryota > Viridiplantae > Streptophyta > Pinopsida > Cupressales > Cupressaceae > Sequoiadendron > Sequoiadendron giganteum. The sequence goes on from CM021109.1 coordinate 478,801,462, forward strand.
TTGATGCAAAATTTTGAATAAGTTATCTATATTATTTCAAAAATATGTAAGAATAGAATCTGTAGAAAATTGAATATAGTTTCTAAACTACTAGGTTTATTTAAAAAAATAAAAAAAATTATTTGGTGAAAATTTGAAATTTCAATGCAGTAGTACTTAAATTTCAGGGAAAAAATAAGAAGTAGGTGTCTGTTTGACCACCCTAACCACAATAAAATGATAATATTTTTTTATAATATTTTAGATAAAAGTAGGGGACTCATGTCCTGATGTGATGCATATTTTTTTGTAATTTTTTTTCAAGAAAATAATTAATTATGATATTTTTATTAGAAATTTTAAAAAATATAAAAAATCCTATGTCTAACCACCTTAATTTGGTCAAAACTTCATAAAATTCAATTTTATTTTTTAAAATCCTATAGTATGCGAAGCATAGAATGTGACACATGTTTTGGATATACCGTTTGAAATTTATAAATGTTTTTCAATCAGTTTATCAATTAGGACTTTAGTCATAATTCAAATAGAAAATGAATAATAATTAGTTATTAAATTCAAAGTAAAGCATAATTTATATTGGTGGAAAGCTGAGAATCTCCTTTAAAAACCCTTTTCGTTTCATCAATTTTGGGTAAAAAAGAAGTCATCAGCCACATGGGCCATCATATCACTTAGATATTGCCACTTTTTGGCTCATCATGATCCTGCACATACCCTCTAAGGCAATATCTCTTAAGGATAGGGGAAAAATCTTAGCCAAAAGTTTTTCCTCAAGGATAAAGTCACTAGACAAAGTAGTAAATTCACTAACATGATTAGCATGGTCTCCCTTTCCTCCATATTTCTTAAATCTAGGGATCTATATACCTTGTGGCACTAGAGTTCTCAATATCTCAAAAGATAGTGGGTTACTTTTGACATAGTATGAAGGTGGACCATTTTTATTTTGATTTATGGTGGAAACTTTACATTGAACGGATGGAAGGATTTGTAGAAGTTGATTAATGATAGGATCATTTCCTATGGTTTGAGATAGAGGTGAATATGGTGCTTGTATGTATGTGTTGGAAGGACCAGTGAATGGATTGCTTATGGGAGGAGATATAAGATTAGATGCCACATAAGTATAAGGAGCACTAGTGGAAATGTTCGAGGTAGGAAGGATATTGCTAGTTTGTTGTATCGTTGTGGTCACTTGAGGATTGGTATAGGTGGGAATTGAGGTTATGGTTGAAGAGGGAGGAGTTTGATTTCCTCCTTGGCTTTGTAAATTATTTGAAGCTTGAGCACTATTAGTGGTGGAAGGGAGATGTTTTGCAAAGATTTGAGTTATGTTACACACAACTTCCAATCCTTCATCACTTTCCATCTTGTGATGAATATTATCTATGGCAGGTATAACAGTCTTTGAAATTTTTTCAGTACTCACACTATCTTGTAAATGGGCTAAGTCTTCATGCATTTTCATTATGTTTTCTGGAGAGATATGATCAACCATTGTTTGAACACTTGGAATAGAACTTGTTGGTAAGGTAGGAATAGAAAAAGAGGTATCAAAGTTATGGTCCATACCTAGTGAGTTCACTAATACCAACACTAGAAGAGAGCTTGATAAACCAAGATCCACAATGAGTGTTTTTTCACAGGATGCCATGAGTCTTGCACTTCATCTAACCATAGTATTAGCAGTAGGACACCAAGTAGTAAAAATCATGCAAGGCATAAACCAAAGAAATTGCAATTAAAAAAAAATCCGATGCTTGCAAATACACTTGAAATGAAAGATACTAGAAAACCCAACTGTAAAACAAGAAAAACAAGCAAATAGATTAAGCAATAAAGCATAAACTAATCTAATCATAAGCTAACAACAAAGAATGATGGAAATCAAAAACAATAAACAAGAATAGTCTCACCAAAAGTCTCATCCATTACATGAATCACCTTCATTGCACTTCTTCATTTTTATTTTGTATAATTTCCCTCAGATTTATTAAAATTATGCAAGTATGGCCTATTTATTAATGATTTAGCAAAATATCAAAGATTCTTAAAGTTGCTACCAAACACATAATATTTCAAGAGGAGTAATAATGATGAAGGTCAAGCAAATTTATAGAAAATTGATTTTTGAATGACGGGCTCAAATTAAAAGATAATTCAACAATCAAGATTAAAGACGTGACATGCGATAGAGTTAAGTTCAATAATAACGCCAATTAGAAGGTGGAGATTAAATTAAATAATAATTAATTATTTAATTGAGACTATTCAAAACTCAGAAGAATAATGATTGCATACGAAAGATAAAGATTAGCATAGAGGAAACAGTCTATTCGAACACACAAATTAATTAATTAAATAAATAAATTTATTTAATTAATAAAAGTTTGCACGCAAAAGAAAAAAATTGACTGATTAAACCATAATTTTTGTTCGTTAGAAACAATTCAATCAGGAGATAACTAACTGATTTAATTAAATCTCGACTTCAGTGGTAAATGACTAATTAAATAACTAAGTGATTATCTAATTGTAGAAGAATGTGCTAGGAATAATTCTTTTTATGAATTAAATGATTATTTAATTCAACATTTGAAATTGGAGATTAAATTAAATAAATAAAGATTTAGTTAATTGACTCGAGAAAAAGTTAAAGAATAATTAAATAATTTTAGATGATTATTTAATTATAGTCGAAAATGTGATGAGGGTAAAGTAAATAATAATTTATTTAATTTGAAGAAGAGATAGATTAATTAGCGACGTAATTAAATAAATAATATTTATTTAATTAATCAAAGAAGAATAAAGATAATAATTAATTAAATAAATAATTAAACTTATTTAATTAATAGAGGATAGGTAACCTTAGAAAAATAATTAAATAATTAACATTATTTAATCATGACCATGAAGATGAGAATTTATGTCAAAAATGGTGTCATAGGCCTAGACCAATTTTCGATGTCTACAATTTTCCCCTCTTTGATACAATGTCATTTTGGATTTGTGTCAAATAAAATTAGTTAAAACATGGCCCTGTTGTGCCCTAGTGTGAAATAGATAAGAGTATGCCCCCTCAAGAAAAATGACAGTTTTTCTGAAAATTTTGGAAATTATCTTGATTAGATAATTTGATAGTCAAAAGTTTGATCGTGGTAAAAGAAATCGATTTTGAAGAGGTTTGGTATGCGAAATGGATGTTAGAAGTTGGTAAATAGTGCACCCAATATTGAAGTTTTGAGAAAAACCCTCCAAAAACCCTAGGTATAAATAGGATTTGGGTGGAAAAAACAATTCATTTGCACCCCTAAAGTTTTGAAAACCTCGATTTTTCTCTGGAGCTCTCAGCAAAGATGTCTCTCATTCCATACATAGAGCATCATGGTTATCGCATTCAGAATTTCAAACGGCCAACCGATGCAGGACCCTCGGTATGTACCCCTGAACTGTCTTTTGAATTTTCAATTTTCATGTAGTTTTAGGTACTTAAATTTTAATTTTCAATTTTCACGCAGTTTTAGGTATTTAAATTTAAATTTTAAAATGCGTCATTTTGGGATCAATGCATATGCATTTGTATGTGACATATGTGTTTGCGAAATGACACATATGTGAAAAAATGTCTAGGTCAAATTAGGGAATTTAGATACATAAATGCATTTGTTTTTTTGTGGACCGCATTTGTAGTTGTGCATCACATACATTGAAAATAGTGTCACAATAGAATAATGCAACACATGTGTTTTATGAGACGCATTTGCATGATAGGCAATGGATTAATTTTTGCACCACATTTAAGAGAATGTGACACATATGCATTATAGTCAAGGGGTTAATGGTGCATCACATTTGTAAAAATGTGACACATATGAATGATAGTTGGTTGTGCTTGTCTGTTTGATGCATATGCATTAGAATAACACATATGTATGGTGAAATGACACATTTTTGTTTGTGCAACACATGTGCAAGTTGAAATGATGCATATGAAATTTTACATTATATTTGACAATAAAACGACACATTTTCTTGTCAATGTTTCTGAAGTTTTATGATGATTTTTTTTTTCTTTGTATTTCTGACACAAGGTATTATTTATACATTTGTAGGATATTTTTTATCCAATATACACTTGGGATTCAAGGCCGGCTATATATGAGTTGTGAGACCAATTGCGAAGTGCAGAGAAATGATTGATATGGAGTCTGAGATTGCATCATGTGACATTCATATCCGCCATTCAAGAAAATAGAGGTATGTTGATGAGACTCTATGAGCAATGGCACTCAGAGACTTCCTCTTTTTATCTACCTACAAGAGAGGCTACAATTATATTAGAGGATGTCTATAGGATATTGAGATTACCGATTAGGGGTGAGAGAGTCTTGTATGATACCCAGAGGGGTTATAGTGAGCTCACCCAATTTTATGTATATGATGATATTTGAAAGCTCGATATCGATCATTTTGAGATTAGATGGTATGTCCTTGCTGAGAGATATGAGCGCATTGATTGTATGTTGTGCACTTTGATTTTTGGGATTGTACTACCTAACCATCAAGGTCATGGATTTCGATTGGGTGGGGTGAGATGTTGGTTGGGATGTTAGAGCGTCAAGTTGTTTATGCATGGGGCCCTTGTTTACTGGCGATGCTATATTTTCATTTTCATGGCATATCTTATAGAGGGGCATATTCGATGAGTTGTGGTACCACTCTTCTAATGATATGGGTGTGGGAACACATTGTTGTTTTCTACCCACCTATTAAAGCTGATTTAGATAATAGAGCCCACTATGTTTTATGATATTTCAAGACCATTAGCCAGAGTCTTGTGAGAGACATAGGGTATTGGAGGCACTCTCTTGACACCCTTGTGCAATTTATATGGAGGTCATATACAGATTGTGCACAGTGGCTTTATTAGGATAGACATCTACCTTTCTACAGATAGACACAATACTTGATCGGTAGGATAGTTTTCAATGTACATATGATTGAGAGACACCTGCCAGACCAAGTTCTTAGAAAATTTGGTGAGGTGCAGGATGAGCCATTGGGGTGAGCTGAGTTTTCTTGTTCTTCGAGAGAGGTTCCTTTGGGGGGGCCACTGGTTCCTATTACGACAATCGAGGTAGATATTTTGGCACTACAACTTGTTCAGTGGGGTTGGAGGGGTGGATTTGTTGATCCTAGGACCATAGTGGCATATGATACTTCGTGGGTCGAGCATAGGCCTATGCCATTTATAGATCCAGATCAACCAAAACCTATGGAGAAATGAGGTACATGACCACGAGGTCAGTGTGGTGGTCAAGGTGGCAAAGATGATGGGAGAGGAGGAGGTGGTAGAGGTGGTCATTGAGGTTAATGAGGTTAGAGAGGTGGTTCCATACCAGATTTGTCACCCGTTCATGAGGAGGAGTGGGAGGGGACGACGTGCCTATGTTGGAGATTGGTGGAGGAGTGGAGGAGGATATGGATGTGGAGCATGCCGCAAAGGAGATTGGTGGAGAGGAGCATGCTAAGGAGGAGGCTGGTAGAGAGGAGATGGAGGTAGATGCCCTTGGTTTGCTCATAGGGTATCAAGATGATGAGGAGGATTTGGAGATGGGAGATTAGGAGAGGGAGCTCCAAGACAATATTTTTGAGGAGTGGGATGTCAAGGAGAGAGAGAGGCCACAATGGGAGGAGGGTCCCATTGATCAGCAGTTGGAAAATTTACAGGCCCAAGTAGAGGCCTTGGAGGAGAGAGTGAGGGTTGTGACTGTAGAGCAGGATTCTATGCAGATGGAGAGGGACAATACAAATGTGGATAGAGATCAGGAAGTAGCCCAAATATAGGAGATCAAGAAAAGATTTGTGGAGTTGAGGGATCTATGCACTGGACCATCTCCAACTTTTTCTCTAGAGTTGGTTAGAGCTAGTGATAGGGATAGATATTACAAAGATTTATTTGAGCAGGAGGGACCTCCTCAGAGATGGGATCCTAGCTATTCACAAGTGCACAGTAGCAGTGGAAGTAGTAAGTCACACAATAGATCTCAGAGCACAAAGGGTGTTGTAGGACCTCCTAGGACAAGACCATATGATAGGACCCCTTCTACACAGCGAGGACCTCCCTGTCAATCACCTCCTCATTCTCCAAATGGGAGTATTGGGAGTTCAGACTAGAGACATGTTTTATTATATTTATAGACATTGTATTATGGTTATAGAGCCTACGAGCTCCATTTGATGGATACATTCTAACATTGTACTGTGACACGTTTATATTTTTTAGCGATATATATATCAATTTTGGTGGTGATTATATGATTATGCATTGTTCTATTTATGTATGCACATGTTTTATTTGATATGTAGTTTTCTATATGATATGCAATGTTTATGGATGAAAATGTTTACATTATGATGTTTTATACAACTTATGATGATGTGGAAATTCTATATGATCATAAATGTGCGATATTTATAAATGTTATGTATGCATTATATGTTTATGATATCAGATGTAATGTGATATATATGTACAATTCCATGTAAATTTATTATTATTAATGGTTGATGTATGTATACCATGGTTACCTATATGCGATGAATATGTATATTTTTGTGTTTTTAGATGCAACATATATGTATGATGTAATATGTATATATGTATGATGTTTCTAACATGAATGTATATGCAAGATGTTTTCTATTTTTGTTTTTTAAAAGACTCCATCATAATACAGGATAGAAGAAATGTTGGCGCGGACAATCTAAATGTTAGTATTAGAAATGGATGTTACAATAATTTTAGAATCTTCAACATTTTTCCAGATACACACTAGGCCTTGCATTAAATCATCATTGGGATTTAAATGATATAGATGGACAATAAACACCATGATATGAGATATACCAAGGTGCGCAAAATCATCCACCTACGAAAAATAGAAATTCGTAGACAAGGAGTGTCTTAACTCATAATGAGGGAAAAATTGCCCTTGTCTTTTTGTCAAGACAAACCATAGACAACAATAAAATAAAAATATGAGTCATGAGACATTATCACTCCTCTAAATCCTTCATGGGACATCCTGAAGAAAGCTAGTAACCTAACTCCAAGACAAAGCCAAAAGACAGTTGACAAATAACAGTTGAAGGAAAAACGAGTCCTAAGACATCCTTACTTCTCTAAATCCTTCATGGGACATCCTCGAGAAAGCTAGTAACCGGACTTGAAGATAAAGCCAAATAAAAAGAGAAGACAAAACAAGCCATAAAGTCAAAATCTAGTAAGAATATTTTCCAAAAATTGATCCGTTGTTGTTTGTTTGATAAATCCTGATTTTAAGGATGACACATACTATATAAGACGTCAAGTTTAGTTTCGATTTTGCGACTATCTGCATAAGGCATGACAAATCTTGGTTTTAGAAAGACGCATACCATATAAGACGTTGAGTATTTTTTCATTGATGTGACAACCTATATAAGGCTATGATAATGTATGTCTGCAAGGACACATCTTGTATAAGACATAAGCTGATTGTTTTGAGAATTTGTTCGATTTGACTTGATGACATTATTGACTTGTTTTTCTTGTTAATGTGTGACTTGTCTTGCTAATGTGATGATTATTTGTGTGTAATGAAAGTGTATCACTTATGTTAACTGACATGACGTACCCTAAAGGATTGACCTAGTGCGGCCTCAGGGGCTCATTGATTGATGGCCTTACCTATGGTATACACACAGAGACCTCGTAGTTCGACTTGAATTTTACTGACAAGACTAACTGATGTTGATATCTGACATGTGTGATAGTGAATGTGATAAAACCTAAAGGAATAACCTAGTGCGACCTCAGAGGCTCATCGATTGATGGCCTTGCCTATGTTATACACGTAGAGACCTCGTAGTTTGACACAACAAATGACTTTGATGTACAAAGGAGTCATAATTTTATGTGTGATATGTGACAAACCTAGAAAGACTGACCTAATGCCTTGGGGCAACATCAAGTGATGGCCTTGCCTACATCCAGTCGCAGAGGCAACATAGTTAAAACAATGTCCATGACTGACTGACACAATTGACTCTAACTCTATTTTTGGGTTTTTGACATGTTTTGTTTTTGTCATTTGGGAATGTTTTGATTTTTTTTGTCTTTTTGGGGTTTTATGATTTTTTTTTTAGTTTTTCAGGACATTTTATGATGTTTTTGTATTTTTTTAGGATATTTTATGATGTTAAATTGGATTATTTTTTTCACGACATTTTATGATGTTTTTGGATTTTTCAACACATTTTATGATGTTTTTGGATTTTTTCAGGACATTTTATGATGTTTTTGGATTTTTTCAAGATATTTTATGATGTTTTTGGATTTTTTCAAGATATTTTATGACGTTGGAACACAAGTGCAAGGTCCAAATGGCGTAGGTCGATTATTTTCCCCTTGAGTTAGGTATAAGACCACTGGGATATGATGGAGGTATGGAGTGCACTTGATGTCAATCGTTCCATGTTACGGAAAGGAAAACCATTTATTATGGGTGATAATAAGGATATGGAACAACCGTCAGATTGGAATAATGGTAGACAAAGGAGCAAAGTCGACTACACATGGCACCTGTTTTCTAGGTTTTCACTATGGTACTTATCTAGAGCGCCACCAAAGTGGTTTTCACTATTGGACGAATTATATCTCTTTACTATTTTCTTGATTTTTCAATTTTTTTTGGTGTTACAAAGACGCCCGTTTGCCAGGTTTCCATCCAAGTACCAATTTTTTTTTTTCATGATTAAGACAAGGTTCTCATAAGCTATGTATAGAACCTCTTCATATGAAGGTTGTTGATTGGTTCTGATAATGATTCTCCTTTAGGTGTGGAAAGGTGGTATTCTCTTGATCCAAAGGCTTCTATGACAATGTAAGGCCCTAATTGGTTTGGTTTAAATTTTCCTAGATTTTCTCTTTCTACTTGATTCTTTGGGTTCTCCATTAAGAATAGGTCACCAATGTCAGAATTTCAACTCAAGACTTTCCTATTATAGCTACAATGCAGATGGTTTTGATATTCTTGGATATGATCTAGTTCCTTTTGTCTTCATTCATCTAGGAACTCTAGCTCATGTAGTCTTGTCACACAATACTCTTCATCATCGATATGCCCTTTCAAAGATACCCTTAGGGAAGGAATTTCAACCTCTATAGGTAAGATAGCTTCAAAACCGAATACCAAGGAGTATGGCGTGGTGTCGGTGGGAGTGCGAATTCCTATGTGGTAAGCCCATAGGTCAGGATTAAGTTGTAAATGCTAGTCATGACCAACATCATTGAAAGTATTTTTGAGGATTTTGATGATTGTTTTGTTAGACGCCTCAGCAATAAAATACAAGAAAAAAAAGAAAATGGATTAAGAAATAAAATCATAAACTAATCTAGTTCTAAGCTAACAACAAAGAACAATGGAAATCAAAACCACAAAACAAAAACAATCTCAGCAAGAGTCTCATGTGTTCCATGAATCACCTTCATTGCACTTCTTCATTTTCCATTGTAGTATAACTGACCTCAGGTTCTCAAAAGTATGCAAGTATGGCCTATTGATTAATGATTTAGCAAAATATCAAAGATTCTTAAAGTTTCTTCCAAACACATAAGATTTCAGGAGTAATAATGATGAAGGTTAAACCAATTTATAGAAAATTGATTTTCGAATGATAGGCTCAAATTGAAAGATAATTCGATGATCAAGATTAAATACATGACATGCAATACAGTTAATTTCAGTAATAAAGTGAGTTAGAAGGTGAAGGGTATGTGCAAGATCAGCATGGAAAAAATAGGCCCTTAAGTGGCAATAAAATTCAGAAAAATCAGAGTTAGGCAACTTGATGTAAAAATTTGAATAATTTATCTATATTATTTCAAAAATATGTAAGAATAGAATTTGTAGAAAATTGAATGTAGTTTCTAAAATACTAGGTTTAATTAGAAAAAAAAATCTATTTGGTAAAAATTTAAAATTTCAATGTAGTAGTACTTAAATTTCAGAGAAAAAATAAGAAGTAGGTTTCTGTCTGACCACCCTAACCACAATAAGATGATAATATTTTTTTATAATATTTTAGATATAAGTAAAGGACTTGTGCCCCGATGTGATGCATATTTTTTTGTAATTTTTTTCTAAGTAAATAATTAATTATGATTTTTTTATTACAACTTTTAAAAAATATAAAAACTCGTATGTCTAACCACCTTAACTTGGTCAAAACTTCATGATTTTTTTTAAATTTTTTAATCCTATAGTATGTGAAGCATAGAATGTGACACATTTTTTGGATTCAAAAAATGTGATATCGTTTGAAAGCTATAGATTTTTTTCAATCAACCTATCAATCAGGACTTTACTTGTAATTCAAATAGAAAATAAATAATAATAATTTATTAGATTCAAAATAAAGCATAATTTATATTGGTGGAAAGCTGAGAATATCTTTTAAAAACCCTTTTCGTTTCATCAATTTTGGGTTAAAAAAAAGTCGTCAGCCACATGGGCCATCATATCACTTACATATCGACACTTTTTGGCCCATCATGATCCTGCACATACCCAAAGATTAAATTAAATAATAATTAAATATTTAGTTGAGACTATTCAAAACTCGGAAGAATAATGATTGCATGTGAAAGATAAAGATTAGCATAGAGGAAACAGTCTATTCGAATGCACGAATGAATTAATTAAATAAATAAATTTATTTAAATAATAAAAGTTTGCACGCAAAAGAATAAAACTAACTGATTAAACCAAAAAGTTTTTTTGTCAGAAATAATTAAATCAAGAGATAACTCACCGATTTAATTAAATCTCGACTTAAGTGGTAAATGACTAATTAGAGAACTAAGCGGTTATCTAATTGTAGAAGAATATGCTAGGAATAATTATTTTTATGAATTAAATGATTATTTAATTCAACATTCAAAATTGGGGATTAAATTAAATAAATAAAGATTTATTTAATTGACTAGAGAAAAGGTTAAAGAATAATTAAATAATTTTAGATGATAATTTAATTATAGTAAAAAATGTGACGAGGGTAAATTAAATAGTAATTTATTTAATTTTAAGGAGAGATAGATTAATTAGTGATGTAATTAAATAAATAATATTTATTTAATTAATCAAAGAAGAATAAAGATAATAATGAATTAATTAAATAATTAAAGTTATTTAATTAATAAAGGATAGGTAACCTTAGAAAAATAATTAAATAATGAACATTATTTAATCATGACCATGAAGATGAGAATTTATGTCGAAAATGGTGTCGTAGACCTAGACCAATTTTCGGTGTCTACACTAACAATTTTGCAAACTGAAACATAAAAATGAAGGCAACCAATAGAAGCACAAAAAAGAACTTGCAAACCCTAAAAGATGGAAAGTCAAATTCAACATGGACTAAGACTCTAGTAAGGGTGTCTTGGTCCTACTGGTGTGATTTTGAGGTTTTAGGGGCTAGAACACAAAACAAATAGCAGAGAGAGGATTCTGAGCTAGAAACCCTAAGAGGGACTAAGACACTAGGAAGGGCGTTTTAGTCCTAGCAAAGGTTTTTGTCAGAAAAATAAAAAATTATGGATTATCTATAGTGTTCACAGGTTGCCTATTCAAGGACTTGATGTTTATAAGTAGAAAATTATGCAAATGAATGCAAGAAAAAGTAACTGGTAACAAGAAATTGAATGAAAAGTTTTAGAATGATTTTTTTTTCAATTTTGAATGCAATAACAATGTTTTAAAATGCAATTAGGATGATGAGCAATGCAATTTTCAGTTTTTCAATTAGATAAGATGATGCAAGAAATAAAAAATGCAACCTATATGCACTTTCACTAATGAAAATATGATAAACCCTAGATGCAATTTCACTAATGCAAGATTCAATGCATGAATGAATGCAACCTAGATCTAGGACCTTAATGGACTCCAAATCAGAAAATGAATTTTGAAAGATGTCGGGTTCACCAAAATGAACAATGTGGAAAATGGGGTGATCTAGGGGGTTTAGGTCATAGAACACCACTATTCTCCTATTGTCATTCAATAATGTCTTAGGAACCCTAATTAGAATTAATATCAACCTCAAGGGTGACTCAATTCTCAACAAGGAAGACCTAGGAAGGGTTGTTTTGGGCTTTGAGGGGTTCACAACCAAGAAAAATCTTGGGAAAGAAAATTTAACATTTAACTCACAAAACCTAGTAATGCAAGCTAAATGAATGATGAAAATGATGAAATTATACAACAAGTTAGGGTATGTGTACCTGGGAGTTATGGAAATGTAATGAGGATTTTAGAAATGCAAAGAAGCTATCAAAATTTTCCAAGGGGACTAAGATGCCCTTACTATTGACTTAGTCCCATTGTTGTTTTTCAAGGAAAATGCAAAATCTTCGGATGCATAAACTGGATTTGAAAGAATCTCTACAAAATACCCTCGGGAGGACTAAGATTCCCTAGATGGTGACTTAGTCTCGTTTGGAATTTTTTAAATCTCTGAATGTGGTCCTAAGGTCCAAAGTTTGCACTTCCTTCTTCTTTGGTCTCAAGTCCTAGAACTTTTGAATTTGTCCTATAGGTGAGTTTTCGTGAAGATGACAACTTTGTAATGCAACTTTACAACTTTTCAACTCTACACTTCAAATGATCTTCAAGTCTTCAACCTAAATCTGCAATAAAAAACACACAAGAGGGGAGAAACTTGTTGATTTTTAGTAAATGGCGGTTTGCCTTGGTCAAACCCTTTGTTTGTAATTAAACCTTGAAATGAAATGAAATGGAGGGAAATGATGAATGAAAAACATGTGATGTTACAACTCACCAAACCTTTGCTATGAAGTCTACAAACTTGTGTAAAATGGCTAGCTTGGATATAGATCTTGAATCAAAGGAATGCTTGATAGATCTTGACTTGAATTGCTTGCTTGAATCAAAACCCTACATCACAAATGTTAGCTCCAAAACAATCATGATGCAACAATATCCTTGATATGATGCTTGAATCTTGATGATGGATCCAAATGCTTGATGAATTTATCTTGAGTTCTTGAATGCTTGAATGCTTGGATGCTTAGATTGCTTGTTAGATTTTTAGATATGAAAATGAGTGAAAGAACGTTGTATTTATACCTATTCATGCTTAATATCCCGAAATTACACCACAACAAGCTTACATATGAATTCATTAATTGAAGGAGGCTAAATACTACCATAATTTGAAATTAAAATTTTTAAAAAATCTTAAGGGGGAGTAAGATGCGCTAGGTGGCATCTTAGTTCCGAGGCATGAAACTTGGCTCACAAAATCCAAAAAGGGGCCCATTTAAGGTTCCTTTGAAATCATGGTCCCAAGACCTTTGTGGGACAATGATTCCCTAGGTGGCATCTTAGTCCCGACCCAAAAATTAGGGACACTCAGAGAAAATCATTAAATTATCATTTATCCATTGATGTTTGTCAAGATTAGCGAGAAAAGGATATAGTTTATTAGGCTTGTGGATGCAAAATAGGACCAATTAAGGCACAAATAAAGATAAACAAAGCAAGTCAGACCCAAATAAGTGTGAAAATGAAAGGGTATGCATTTTCCTACACTATAGTTAAATATTTGAAGTTGCAATTAAAAGATTATGGAATTCACAAGAAAGAGGATCAATTAATCCTTTTTGTACTTTCCAAGCTAGTTCTAGAATTTTTTGTTTTCGTATCAACTTTCTACTCTACTAAAAGGGATCTTAGAGCCTCATGGTCAATGACCACACTTGATAACTTTATTTTTGATCTCAAAAGGAAGAAAGAAAATTTAATTCAAATGGGAACTTTTAAGTCTACTAAGATGCAAGACCTATTTGCAGGGAATGAAACAAATGAAACTTCAAAGGCGAAGAAGAAGAACACTAAAATGGATAAGTTAAGAAAGAAGGAAAATTTGAAAACTCCAAATATTCTTCTTAAAGTAATAATAAAGTTAAATGTGCCTTTTATAAAAAACTCGGTCATGATGAGCATCAATGCATGAGGAAAAAAATTGAGTCTCTACAAAAAATTCTAAAAAATAATAATATAGGGCTATAGGTAATTCTATCAAGGGATATTCATCAACTCAAGAAAATACTAACCTAAAAAAGAGAAATCAAAGGGAAAATCCTTAGTTTCTACAACATCTTTATCTCCATCATGGATTATATATTATGGTTCTTCACATGTTATCTTTTCATCCTTAGAGTCATCCAGTATGTCCACAATCGCCTTAGGTGATGATACTCCAATATTGGTAAAAGGGAGAGGGTCTCTTGAAGTTGGAGGAACATTTGAAAATGTTCTAAGTGTACCTTCACTCTCAACTAATCATCTTGCAATGTATCAAATAACTCATTTAGGGAAGGGTATGAGAGTACACTTCTCTCCAAATTTAGTTTCTTGATAAGAGAATTGCAAAGAAATAGTATGGTAGAAATAGGGGAGGAAGATCACCAATCCAAGTTTATACCTTCTCCAATTTTTCCACAAATATTTCTCCAAAATCACTACTAACTCATTCAAATGAAGTTAGAAAATTATGACATGAGCGGTTTGGCCATCTTAACTACCACTATCTTGAGCAACTATGTCAACATAATATAGTCAAGGGATTACCTAGGGTTAAATTTTAAAAAGGGCTTTGTGAAGGTTGTGCACTTGGGAAGAATCCAGAAGAAAATTTTGACAAAGGAAAATCATAAAGGGAAACAGAAGTTTTAGAACTTTCTCATAATGATGTTTAAGGGGCTTTTCCCCATCCATATTTTACAAATTAGGCTAGATATGTTCTCACCTTTATTGATGATTTCTCATGTTTTACATGGGTCTAATTCCTTAGGCAAAAATCAGAAGTATTTGATTCTTTTCAAGATTTCAAAGCTCTAGCCGAGAAAAAATAAAGGAAAGTCATCAAGGTTTTTCGAACAAATAATGGGTGTGAGTGGGTCAACAACTATTTTTACTAGTTTTTCATATCAAAGGGGATAGCTTTGCAACACGCAGTTCCATAAACTCCTCAACAAAATAGTGTTTCATAATGGGAAAATAGATCTTTAAAAGAGATGGCTAATTGCATGATTCACTCTAAGGACTTCACACCATCATATTGGGTAGAATTAGTCAATTGTGCATGTTACATACAAAATAGAGTTCCAAATAAATCCTTAAATGCTATCACTTGCTTTGAATCTTGGAAAGGATGTAAACTAGTAGTTGATCATTTCAATTTTTTTGGCTCTCATGTGTCATGGGAAACATTCCAAATGAACATCACAAAGTTATGGATCCACAATCCAAACCTTACATCTTTGTGGGATATCTAGATGATGTAATAGGATATTTTTTACTCCACCCTACCATACATGAGTTGTTTATTGAGATAATTGTTAAGTTTCAAGTAACACCTCTTGAATCTATACTTGAAACTTCTCAACATATTGTGGATTGTTCAGATCCTGATTATAGTACTGATTATTCAAATCATTCTCAATATATTCCTAGTGCAATATCTTCTCCTTCTAGCTCTCAAAGTGACAACAATGAGGAGGTTTCATCTTCATCTAGTTCAAGGATTGCATTGGAATTTAATATTTTTACACCTAACTCACCCACATCTCACACTCTACATAGGGAAGATACAAGGGTACACGATTTAATAGATGAAAAACAAATTTAGGTATATTTTCAAGGGGGCCACAAGCCTCCTTTGCTTCAGTTTCTAATCCACCGACATTCAAAGAGGAATCAAGCATACCAGAGTGGGATATTGCTATGGATGAGGAATATGATTCCTTTATTAGAAATATTACTTGTGATTTAACTTCACTTCCTAAGGGAAGAATATAGTTCAATGTAGGTAGATATACCGAACTAAGTTTGTCGTAGATGGGTTAGTTGATAAGTATAAATAATGGTTGGTTGTCAAAGCTATTTCACATGTTGTAGGCATTGAATATATAGAAACCTTTGCACCAGTTGCTAAGATGACTTCCATTTGACTCAAACTAGTTATAGCCACAAAACATGGATGGGATGTACATCAGATGGATGTGAAGTGTGCATTTATTAATAGAGACCTTGAGGAGGAAATCTACATGGACCAACCACTAGGGTTTTTTCAAGATTCATCCTTAGTTTGTAGACTTAGGAAATCTCTCTATGGCCTGAAACAAGCTCCTAGAGCTTAGTATGCCAAGATGGATTCCTACCTCCTTTATGAATATGTTTTAGTAGATGTCATTCCTATCCTAATGTGTATCTACTATGATGGGATGATTCACTTTTGATAAGTTAGTGAACTATATTTTGATGATCTTTTGATTACCGAGAGTACATCATTTTCCATTGGAGTAGTGAAGACATCACTTTAGGAAAAATTTGAGATGATAGACTTGGGTTTATTATGCTTCATTGGCATTAAGATCTCACAACCCACTTTAGGGATTACTCTTGCACAACCTAAGTATACTCTTGATCTTCTTGCACGGTTTCACATGGCTAATTGTAAACCATCTTCGACTCCCTTTCTATCTAGAGTCAAGCTTGAGAATTCTTGTACTACATCATTGGTTTATGTTTTATATTGTATCAAAAACTTGTTGGTAGTCTTATATACTTGAATCATACTAGGCCAGCTATTACCTATGTTGTAGGAATGGTTTTGAGATTTATGTAGGAACTTCATGACCTACATTGGTACGCAACTAAGAGGATAATTCATTATCTTCATGGTACTCTTGGGTTTGGGATTCATTGATGAGTTGGTTCATCACTTGAATTGATTGGTTTTATAGATTCATATTGGGCTGGTAAAACTAAGCATCACAATTCAACTTTAGGTTACAATTTTTCACTTGGTTTAGGTCCTATCAGTTGGTCTAGGAAGAATAAAAATGCTACTGCTATATCATCCACAAAAGCAGATTTGAGGTGGGATATTAACTTAGCTATTGAGGCCATATGGATTTAGGGAATTATTTCTAAGCTTTTCATTCCTTTTAGGCAACCTACTGTCATTTATTGTGACAACTAGAGTGCTATTCAGATATATGGGAATCTTGTTTAGCATCAGCGAACTAAACACATAGAGATTCATATACATTATATTCAAGAGTTGATTCATGGATAGAACATCGACTTAGTCTTTTTCTAGTCTTCAAAGTAGGTTGTTAATATCTTCACCAAATAATTTGCTAAGAGAAATTTTATTCATCTATGATATCTTCTTGTTGTGTGGTCTATATTAGCAGCATCATCATCCTTAGGGGGGATTTCAAGTCTTCTCCTCATCTTCTCTCTTTTTGGAGGATAGTTTTTTCTCATTGGGTTTTCTATCCTACTCCAATTTTTAGAGATATTGTATTGTACATGAGCACCTTATCAAGATTCATGGCTAGGACTCATTTTATTTTATATTGTACATGCCTACCTCACTAGGCTAGTAGTTGGCACCCATTTCATTCATTCCCACCTAATCTATGATTAATGAGGGTTGTTAGGGTATATATTACACTTTATATCATTTTGCACACACTTGGCTTACTTAAGCCTATTTAGGTGTCCATTGACCCTTTCCCATGTGAGGTGTCAATGTTGATAGGTGTCCTTAGAGGTGTCAATTCAATTTTGACACCTCTTCCTTCATTCATGGTAGGCAACTTGATACCACTCCACTTGTGAGGAGTCTTATCCTCATTTCATGGAAACTTGTTATCTTCCATCATTCCTATTTATGTGCACCTTCTTGATCTAATCTATAGGTCAACTATTATGCAATATTTTATTTATTGTGCTTGTTATTTATTCTTCATATTATTGGTTCTCTCAAAGAGGAGATAGTGGCCTTGGATAGGTTTGGCATGTGGTATCTTATAATTTATTTCAAGGGAATAAACCCCATTGATTGCAAGTGGGTGCATGAAATAAAATCAAAGAAAATTATTGTTTATAAATCTCCAAATATAAATTAGTGGGTAAAGGTTGGTCCTAGAGATAATGAGTCTTTTTGCTAGCAAAAAAAGTATCTTATTACTAAAGTATCTTTCATTAGATTTTTATTATCTATTGTTGTAGCTTTATATTTTGAGATTGGGCACTCAAGAGTTACAATTTGACTTTTCTAATGCATTGGTGGAGGTTACATGGTTAAGATTTATTTTGTATTCTTTGAATATTTTCTCTATGAATATATGGCCATGAGAAATCATATCATGGTATTTTGGGACATTTGGGTCCCTAGTATTATTGTTTGGTGAGTTTTTAGGCCTCTCTGAGTCTATATATTAGAGGCATGTGATAGAGGTATTGTATGGGTTATTTATAGGAATTTTTTTTCCATTATATTATTTATTAATACAAGCTTAGTATATCTTTGGTGTTGGTATTTTTTTTTGAAACAATTTCTTCATGTTTATTCATTTTCATATATGTTTATTGATTTTAGTTTCCTTTTATAAGTGTTTATCCATTCAAAATTTTAGATTTTATGATAGTCATACTTATAAAATTTGTGCTATATTCACACTACAATTGCTTCTAATTTTTCTCAATAGAATTGACCAATAGGATTTCATACAAAAAATTAGTGTCACTTGATAATGACAAAAAAAACCCTTTACCTAATTTATTACATTTAACTATATATTTTAAGAGGTAATAATGGATTATAACACAATAACATGAATGCATATTTTTTCAATTTTGATGAGTAGACATGAGATGGATGAATAATTATATCTTTTTCTTGTTGTTTAAGTGATATATTAATTTTTTTTATCCAAAAATTCAAAACAAGTTAAGAATCATAGTACAATCATGTAAATAGTTACCCTTAATTTTAATTCTTACATTTTGTTTTAGAAATCAATGCTAAATTATTATAGTATAATGTTTTTTGCTAATGTATTTTACTTTCATTATCTCATATCAAAATTCATTCAAGTTTTTCAAATTTTAATATGGGTGTAATAGTGGTGGAAATGAAATATTTTGTTGAATGCATGAGACCTAGAAAAAATAGGTGTATAAAAAATTCATTAAAAATAGGAACATTAAATATATTATAAAAGGAGGGGATATTTTAATAGGATTTGTATACTAAAAAAATATAAGAATTTAGATATGTAAATGCACAAATTATAAAAATTAAGAATATTATTTAATATTACATATTGTATTTGACATAGAATATGTTTATTAAGCGAACTCTATAGAATGAAAAGCTATATCCTTTTCAAACCTTAAAAAAATCAATGAAACATTAAATTATGTTCTATCTTTCCCTTTATTTTATATAGAAATATATTAAATTACAATTACAAAATTATCCTTATAGTTAACAATTAAATTATATCAATTTTGGGTATATTTGGAAATAATACTCACTATTTATAAACTATAATAATTTCAATCACATTTTTAAAAGAGTCATAAAAAAATTATAGTATCAAACCCTACGTTATAATTAAAAAATAATAACATTATCGAAAGGTGAGCTATCATATGGATGAAAAACATCAATATTGATAGCTATCATTCACAAAGACTACATAAAATGGTTCTTTTAAGAAAAAATAAATGTGAAGCACTTGGATAATTATTAAATTTAATTTATTCTGATTAGGAAACCTATTTTGGAGTGCAATCTAGCATCAATTAAATCCTTCATGTAATTTGAGTGAAAAGAGAAATATTGGATTTAACTCAATCATGAGATTTTTTGAATTACTTGTTAATAATAAACTTCTTAAAATGATCAACCAAGGAAATACTAGAATAGGTAAACACTACATACTTAATTGTATTATACATGAGATAGTAATTAAGTCAAAGGGAAAAATATTTTGTTGTTACTTTCATCAAAATGACTTATTTCTTTGAACAAATGTGTCACTCTAATTTATGCAAAAATATGCAACCTCTAAGTGCTCAATTTTTAGCTACACTATAGAATAATTTAAGCATATTCAATATATTCTTATTAATGAAATGAGTTTAATAGGCTCCAAGATTTTTTTGTTTCTATCAAGAGGCACTTGGATTAATTGTATCCATCATATTAGATGAAAGGTTTTTCTAGAAGGTTAATTATTTTGGTTGGTCATCTCTCTTAGTTACCTTTTTCATAGGACATGACACTATATATAGATACCTTCAATTTTATTAGTATTTTTATTTAAAATTTATTGTTGTACATTTATAAAAAAATTGTAACCATTTTTTAAATTTCACTTTATAATTTTGTAGGCAATACTTATGCTAAAGTGTTGTGGACTAGATTTTGGATAGTTATGACGTTGGACACAACTTTCCCTCAACAAGGGAATGTCTAGAATAATTCAAATTTAGGGAAATACTAATGAACATTAGGAATCCAACTATTTATGAAAATTGTAAAATTTTAATAAGTCAAAAAAACATCTAAATGAGTGTTGAGAAGTATGTAATATTTGTTGTATCTTTGTATTTATATACTATAAATAGTATGTTCATGCTCTCCAATAAGAGAATTCTAAATTCATCAAGACCATGTTAGTTACACCGTAATGTGCTTGCATGTATCGCGCACACAAAATCACATGATGTTAATGATGATCATTTGGATAGTGTGGTTCTATTGTGTGAACTGGCAAATGAATAATGTAGATGTGTGATTTTTGGATGGATGTTGACTTATTTAATTGAAGACTTCTTAACATACAAAGTCTAGTTTATTTTCAAGGTAACCAACACTAAAATTTCCATTGTTTGATCATGGATTTTGATCATCACTAACTATATTATTAAACATTAAAATTTCTGGGGAGTGAAGTCCAACAGTCTTTGTCTATTCAAATTCCAAATTTTCCTACTTCATCTTTATCACTTCATTTCCTTGGATACTTCACGAGAACTCTTGATGAGCGTATAAAACAATGAATATTGATGTTGTAAATATACAAGAGAAAATAGAGTGTGAATAAAATAGAGAATTCTCTTATTTTCCTGTGGATGTACCCATTACAGTGAACCACACAAATTTTTTGTTTATTTGTTCTATGTTTGTTTCCATAATTGCTCAGATCTAAATCTTGTTTCTACTTCAATTTTCTCTTTTAAAATTAACAATTGGTATCAGAGCACTATGGTGTTCGATCATTTGGAACGATGGATTTGATTTTGAGTAGGAGTTATGTCGTCTGATGAAGGAAAGGTGGAAAGCTTCAATGGCCACAACTATCAACTTTGGAAAATACAAATGGAAGATTATTTATATCAGAAATATTTGTGGAAACCATTACATGGTAAAGAAAAGAAACCATAATCTATGTCAAATGAAGATTGGGACATTCTGGATAGAAAAACATTGGGAGCCATCTAGTTGTGCTTATCCCCAACAGTGGAATTTAACATATCCAAAGAAACAACATCTGTTAATTTGATGTTTATATTGAATAAGCTGTATGAAAACCCTCAACATCAAATAAGGTAATTTTAATGAAGTTGTTGTTTAACATGAAAATGGATGAGGGTAGTTTTATAGAAAACCACTTGGAATAATTTTAAGATTTTTACCAATCAAATATATTTTGTTAAAGTAGTTTTTGATGATGAAATTCAGGCTCTCTTAGTTTTGATTTTTTTCCCAAAAGATGGAATAGATTGGTTATGGTAATTAGTAACTCAATTTTTGGTTCAAATACATTAAAATTTGATGATGTTGTTGATGTAATTTTGAGTGAAGAAATGTGAAGGAAGAGCATGGGTGAGACTCCAACATCGGTTAATTTTTGTAGTGTAGATGATAGGGGTGGATCCAAAGAAAGAGGGAAAAATATAAGTGGTCATGATAAATCACAAGGAAGGTCAAAATCCAAAGGTAGAGAGATCGGTTGTTGGTATTGTGGTAAGAAAGGCCACATCAAAAAGAACTATTGGTCTTTTAAGAAGGATGAAAATCAGCCAAATGAAGATGAAGCAAATGTTGCAAGTGAGGATGTTGGTGTTCTTATTTTAACCTCAGAAGAAATGACAACAAATGTTTGGGTGCTTGATTCAGGAGGATCATTTCATGCCACTCCATGCAAGGAGTATTTCAAAAACCTACAAAGTGGTGACTTTGGTAAGATTTTTATTTGCAATAATGAATCTTGTGATGTTATTGGAAAAGGGGATATTTTTTTTAAGTTAACAAATGGAAATAATATGCTACTATGGGATGTTAGATATATCCCCCAGCTCAAGCAAAATATTATTTCAGCTAGATAATTGGCTTCACAAGGATGTGAAGCCACTTGTGGATCAAATAGATGCAAAGTAACAAAAGGGGCCTTGGTAATCTCTCAGGGCAGAAAAATAGGAACCTTGTGTATAGTAGAGAGTGATGATAAAGTGGGAGTTATTCATTCCATGTCAAATCCTCCATTGTGTGGAGTCTTGGCTACAAGGAAAAGGTTCTTAGATAGGTTAGATGATGAAGTTTATTTAGTCATTGAGGAGTTCCTTAAATGTTGGAATCTAATCAATTTTTTGTGCAAGATAGTGCAAAAGCTTCTACTGAGAAGGATTCCTTTGAGTCTAAACCCAAATAGGAGAAAATGGTGGAATAAAATGTTGATGTTGATGTTGTGAAAGCGATAGATGGTTCTTTGATTTTGAATGAGAAGTATGATACTCAAGATATGTTTTCCTTGACAAGTCATTTGAATGATGCAAATATTGAGATGAAAGAGGATCTAATGTTTTGTGGTGTAGTTGAGAGTTTTCTAGAAAAAAGTTCTCGTATTTAGCTCTCAAATGGAACTATTTCCCCATTAGATACAAAATCTTGACAATGTCTTCTAAACAAGCTTGAGATGATGAATTTGAGTGCTCTAAGGTGTTTAGAACTAAGGGGTATTCCATGCCAAGAGTTCCATCAAGCTGGTGAAACAACAAAAAATAATGATTTTGTGGTGGATATAATGATGATGGGCTCACTAGAAAAACCTATTTTCCTAATTTCATTCAAAATATAAGCTATGAAATGTAAATGAAGAACATTAATCAAATCTGATAGAAAAAATATTCAAAAGGAAAATTTGGAAAGGGAAAAAGGGTGTGTACTTATCACCAAAAGTCACCTTTTAAAGCTCACTAAGACTCATTCACCCTATGGTGAATGGGTCCTAGCTAGGGTTCCTAAAAAATGAGTTTTGGGTTCTCTTCTATTGTGTCTGCACTCCTAGATTCTCAATTCTCACTGTCGGATAGCCAAAAATAAATTATGTAGAGGATTTTTTTTGAGATGACAACTTTGCAAATTTCTTCAATTTTTCTCTTGAAATGATCTTCAACCTAAAATCTGCAATCACACATCAAAGAAATGAATGAATGATGAATGAACAACAATATGTAATAACTCACTGAAACTTATTTGAACCTTTAATTGTAGATCTACAAATTAGCATAAAGTGGCCTCAATGAATATAGATATTGATCATAAAATTTGATTAGAAACAATGCCTTTGATATGCTAGAATAGATCTTGAAGACTACATCAACATATTAGCTCAAACAAAATGCACGATGCGAGAAATATTTGACATGATGATATGAATCTTGATTGCTGCAATAATCTTCAATAATTCAACCCTTGAATGCCTTGAACAACTCTTGAAATGATCTTGATCTCATAAAATTTCTATTAGGACTTCAACACTTGAAAATCTTACATGAACTTAGTGAAATAACCTCTTATTTATACATATCTTAACATTAATTCCAAAAATTTAAATATCACAAGTTGAAATTTGAATATACATTTGAAATCATTGAAAAACTGCCAAAAACATAATTTAAATTTAGGTCCTAGGTGCAAGTGAGGACCCCTTCACCATATGGTGAATGGGTCATAGGCCACTTACCTAGGATACACATTTCTCAATGTTAAACCTTATGTTAAGGCAATTTTGAATATCAAGTTTTATCCCTCAAAATTTGCAATTAATTAGGCTTGGATTTGAATTAAAGGGGCCAATTAAGGAAAATTAACCTAAATTAATTAATGAAGTCCTATATTAGTGTGAAAGTGTAAAGGTATACCTTACAACACCAAAAAGAATACACAATTAAGTCCATTTTAATTAAAAAAGGGACCTAAAATTAATGTGAATATGTAAAATACATATTACAACATTAAATTAACGCATGAATAAGCTCATTTTATTATTAATTATTCATTTCCAAATTAAGTGTGAAAAATGAATACGTTTTCCTACACTACAGTTGTTATTCACATGCTGGTGATTATAGGAGACAATAAGAATACAATTGAAGCTAATTGTTGAGAGATTGGTGCTAAGGAGGATGATGATAGTGAAGAGAGTGACAAGGATGAAGAAGAAACTGCTAGATTCACATTAAATAATAATCTTAATCATGTGAGGACTAATGGAATTAGTTTTGGAGGCTCTTGGATCGATTCTCGTGGAAATGACGAAGATGATGAAGACAAAATATTATCTGAAGAGGTGGAATCTGCATGATTTCAACAGTCAACTATAGTTGCCAAGGTTGTGAATTTTAGGGTCTAGGTTCATGGAGTGAGCTCTTTTGATAATGTTGATATTGAAGAAGAGGAAGGGGTAGAGGAAACTGATGAGTCTAACAAAAAGGAAGCAAAAGTGAAAGGACTTGCTTTTGAATATACAAAACGTGAAGAGCAGAGAATTTAGAGAGAAATAGAAGAGAAAGAATTAGAGGAAGCTCAATCTTTGCTTCAAGAAGCCAAGAGAAGGAAAGGGAAAAAGGGGAAGAAGCCTGTTATTAAGGGTGAGAAGATCACAAAGAAGATCCTCATTGAACAAGCAATTGAAAAAAGCAGAGAATAACATGTTGCAGACCTTACAGAGAAAAATGGGATCATCAGAATGTTAAATGATACAAATACTTTCCATATTCAAGTAGTCAGTGACTGCCGAGGTGAGTTTGAAAGGATGAAGTGAGAAAGGGAAGAGAGACTTGCAGAATTAAGAGAAAATCAAAAACTTGATAAGGAGATGAGTAGAAAGATGGATTTTGAGCATAGGGCAGTTTATAGATCTGATATGTTGGAGGAACAAAAATTAAAGGAGGAGATAAATGCTTCGAAGAAGCTTGTTGAAGAAACTGTAAGTGGTGAATAAAAAATGAATGGTTTGGAGGTGACACTCATCTAGGGAGAGATGACTTTGACAAGAAAAATGTTGACTCTGAACTGACATGGAGAAGTCTTATTCATAGTGTTCTTGAATAAAATTTGGAGAAGCTCGGGTTTTGCAAAGTTTCTCTTGGCCTCGTCAGGATGTGACAATGAGCATGGAAAATTGGGATTTCTCTTAGTGATTTTTTTTGCAGAAGTGGTTGGACTTCAAGTGGGAGATTGATGGGGAGTGAAGTCCAACAGTCTTTGTCCATTCAACTCCCAATTTTTCCCACTTCTTCTTTGTCTCTTCATTTCCTTGGAGACTTCAAGAGAACTCTTGATGAGTGTATAAAACAATGAATATTGCTCTTGTAAATGTACAAGAGAAAACATAGTTTGAATAAAATAGAGAAATCTCTGCTTTTCCCATGGATGTAGCCATTACCGTGAACCACGTAAATTTGTTATTGTGTCTTTATTCTGTGTTTTTGTCGATAATTGCTCAGATTTGAATCTTGTTTCTGCTTTAATTTTCTCTTTTAAAATTAACAAAAATAACCCAAGGTTTGTCTATTTTTATCCATTACAAGAACCAATCATAAAACAATCCACAACAAAATTTAATAATATATGTATTAATCATACATAAGTTACAAGTGATAACAATGGAAGTTAGAAGATAATACTAGAAAGGATCACAATAGATGTTAGTGATTTAAAGAAACTTGGTCTACATTTACTTTCATCTCTCTATCTATCAAGTTAAATCAAATCTATCAAAACATTGAGAATAAAATCATAATATAATATCTAAAGGAAACTAAAATACAAAGATTGTAACACATTACAATTTAAAAAATAATACTAAAAATTATCACACTAGATATTAGTGATTTAAAGAAACTTTGTCTACATTTACTTCCATCCCTCTATCTCTCAAATTAAATCAAATCTATGGAAACGTTGAGAATAGAACCAAAATATAATATCTACAGGCAACTAAAATACAAAAATGGTAATGCGTAACGCTCTAATGGGAAATAGTACTAGAAGGTACAATTATTTGAAGATATTTTATCTCTTAATTCTTCATCTCTAAGTAGATATTTTTTAAGAATAGCCATTGCAGAGACACGGAAAAGAGACAGGCAGCTGTAGCAACGATAAGAATTTGAGAAAAGACACAATCCCTATTCATATCTGTGTTAGAATATGGTGGCGCGCTAGCATCCACTGCTTAGCCATCAAACATAAGATGAAAATAAGGGAACACCATTTTAATTACAAATCACTTTGATCTGATTTTCCTAAGCTATAGCTTTTCTAGCACTGAAATAAGAAAGCCTGGAAAAAGCCTATTTTTTCACCATGGATGGCAATGCAAACGATAAGAAGATGACGGTATGTAAGACAATATACAGCCATTATACTCTGAAGTCAAAACAATACCGAAGTAAATATAATGGGCTCAAATTCCTTATCAGAGAGGGAGTTGGAGAAACTTATTTTAAGAACTGCTGAAAGTTGCGAAATTTCCTGTCAAAAATACTGTACATGCACTCCGAGCTCTATGCCAATTCGACTGTTATGGATGGTTGCTTCCGCAACTTTACTGGAAACTCTATAGCTTTATTGTATAATTGCTGACGCAATACTTCCAGTTTTAAATCTTCAATTCGTACTTGACTCTTTTTCTTATAAATGCAGTATATTAGTATCTGAATCGATGCAAGTGGTATTCCAAAGAAGTTCGGAATCTGGGCAAATCATAAAATACAAAACAAACCAAATGAGCTCAGTCACAGAGATATTGTTTGTTTAGACTGTAAATATATATAGATGCTCAACATATAATTACCATGATAAGAACATCTTTGCTCAGAGCACCATACACCAACCACAACACGCCACCGAGGAGAGCGAACACTAAGAAGTAGAATGACATGCAATCCACATTCTTTGTCCGATACACCACTTTCTGTATGACAACATATATATCAGGAATAATGTTGAAATGGTTACCTACAATAGATGAGTGCAATGAATGCGAGGGAGTTTACTTACAATATCTGAGAGGGGAGACCCGTAGAGAAAGATAGAGGCGACCATTCCAGCGGTTCCTACGATCACTTTCTTTTGGCCTGCTTCGACTCCCCACATAGACGTTACTGCAGTGCTGGCAAACACCACCAACGCTCCTACCAAAAACAGACCCATTGTTCTCTGCCATGCCATTCATCCCTCATTAGCTGGTGGTCCACAAACTCAAGTGAAATGATAGGGACTAATATGGTGAAGTAGATAAAAAGGTACCTTGGATTTGGGTGGAGCAAAGCGGAGATAGATGGTGGAGAAGGTAAACTGGAGAAAACAGCCAAGAGCGTTGGTACCCATTACAAGACTGTTCTCCCAACCATTGCTGATGAGAGGGGAGCCATAGAAGGTGTATACAAGACAGTTGAAGAGGCCTATTGCATACGGGAACCCTGACATCTCTCCCGTTGTCTTCCTCTTATACACTCTCCAGAAGATACCCCTGCTCAATGATTAACATAAAAGAAATTAGCAATATTTTCTACATATGCACTACCTTCCCTTCAACAATAATGTTCTCCTAGTTGTACTTACATTGGTGCTGCATACATAAGCAAAGCAAATGCGCTTCCTGCATCCCACAGACACAACCACACCAGTTCAGCCAATATTCAGTACAAGTATAGCATCTACGATTAATGTCAGTGAACTTGAACCTCGAAATTAAAATTATATTAAGGTTGAGTACAGTATAATGACCTAAAAAGCCAGCACCGCAACGTATGAGTTGATTCATTATTGCTTCGATATTTTTTTGGGTCTACAGATGGCTTTAAGTATATGGGACTGATATCTTTTTGGGTCTACAGATGGCCTTAAGTATATGGGACTACCCAGTATTTTCGGGCATCTAACTCGTTCTTCATAATACGAGGATTACATATCCCACCCTTTTCAGGATTTGAATTTGTGATCTCTCTTTTAAGAATACAAGTTCTCCACCATTAGACCAACAAAACTGTACATTAGACCAACTCAAATGTACAGATCAACTTAGATGTACACCTCGTCCACCTCATAAATGGTTAGAAGATCTCTCTTTCAAGAGAAAAGCAATGAATTTTGAGAGAGGAGCAAGAATACCTCGTAAATGGTTAGAAGATGTACGTTGATCTGATGATATTTATAGCCATGTGTTGCACCCTTGCCTACTTTGTGCTTCCACCTCATGTCCCACGTGGCTAGAAGATTATAGAAAATACTCGTAGAAGGTTATAGAAAATAAGAATAAATAATATTTACTATATTTGATTCTAATAAAAATTAGATAGTAAACTTAGGACCAGATATATGATTGTTTATTAATCTTATGAAGGGAATCGTTTAGATAAGGAAATTTATAGTTTTATTAATCATATGAAGG
Source organism: Sequoiadendron giganteum (assembly GCA_007115665.2). NCBI lineage: Eukaryota > Viridiplantae > Streptophyta > Pinopsida > Cupressales > Cupressaceae > Sequoiadendron > Sequoiadendron giganteum. The sequence goes on from CM021109.1 coordinate 478,830,152, forward strand.
GAATTGTTTAGATAAAGAAATTATTATTGGAAATAAAATTAAATTTATGGTTTTTGGATAAAGATTTTTAATGTGTGAAATGAGATTCTGAAAATGATTTATTAGTTAAAGAATTAGAGGTGAATCATATTATATTATATCGAATTGTCTAAATTGGTTATTAGTGTGTTGTTACTACTAACAAGTTATTGCTAGATATAAACAATACCTAACTAATATAATTTATATTGGTAGAGTTATCATAAGAAGGTTCTTTCCAATTTTGTTGGCTTCGTTGAGAACAAATGTACACTCTCTCATTATATGTGAAAACTTTAGTATGTTAAATTTGGATAAATAAATTATACTAAATTTTGAAACATGATTAGATTAAATATAGTTAGAGGATTAACAAATAATTTAGGTTTTGAAGCTAATAATGGTGTGTTAGGAAAAAATATTGAGATCCATTTGAATCATAGGTAGCTAATCGTTAACAACAATTATTCATTTCATAATGATTTACATTAACTAAGATATATTTTCCTTTCAATATCAGGTATCTCCTATATCTTCTTTATAATTATAGTAGATGATTATGTGTTTTTTGTGGAAACTAAAATAATTGAAGTTGAATGGTTTAGAATAATTCCATTAGGAATCAAATCTTACTAGATGTAAGACCCCTTCACATCAAAAAGGATGAGGTTGAGATTATGCCATGAGAAAATTTGACAATTTGATGGATGCCCCTTAGTCATGAAAACCAGGAAAAAATAAATTGATTATTCATATTCTTATTATTGCAATTACAAATAAAATTTTCAAGTTTTTTGAATTTTGAATTAGCATGCTTGATTCTAAATCTCATGTCTCTAATTGTTGAATTTTACTTTCACAAATTCTTTGATTACCATTTGCTTGAAAGGAAATACTCCCTACAAATAAAATGTGTTCATTTTTCCCTTTTATTAGGCACACTACCACATTCTCCAAGTACATTCAAAGTAAAATTAGTTTTTTCTTTTACTTTCACTTTACATATGATTAATTTTTCTTTGATATGTAGAAAAGGGTGTGGAAGAAAGAGAAAATATTATCTTGATGAATTTAACCCCACTTATAATAATGACCTATTCAAGAGGTAAATCTCTTAGAGATAAAGATTATCATAACTCAAAGAAAAACTAACTCACATTATCTCTTCGATGAAATGAGTAGATATAAGAGGTCAAAATAATAATACAAAGAAAAATTATTTTTATATTTTAACAATTGAAAAATGCTTTATTTTAGAATGTGATGCTTATAATGACATTATGTTTAAGTACACAAATATTTTAGCAATAGCTTTCTTACAATTTTTTTTTAAAAAGAGATGGTAATTGTAAAAATAGAAGAATTCATCTTCAAACTAAATAACAAAAGATGAACAATTCAGAAAACCTAAGGACACATGTCTCATAAACTATCGTTTATTTGTTTCTATTATATTCTGTTCTATACGTTGAAGGAAACTATTGGCCGCAAAATCATCTCTTCTGTACGTTTGAAAGTGAATTCAGCTTTTTGACTTACTTCCCCTCTATCTGCCCTCTCAAAAAAATCTTAGCTTGCAGTCTATTCAAACCTCGCAATCATATATAATCGCAGAAGAATCTGAGTAATCCTTTGTAGTAGTGGAGGGGGTGCCGTAGGACTCTTGGTCTGCTGCTGGCAGCTTCTTATCTTTAGAAGACGCGTTAGGATTTGCCGTGTTGCCAATTGTGCATCACACAGCATTAAGCCAGCACTGTATGTTGAAGGCTACACTCACTCCACTACATGGTAAACACATCTCATAGGGAAGCGGCTCCAAAGTAGAACAAAAAAAACAAAACTAAGACCTTATTGGAAATGGAGAAAAAACCAAACTCTCTTGTTAAATAAAATGTTATATAAAGTTATTAAATATAAAATTCTCGTTGTCAAAAGTAAATATAGAAAGGTTAATATTATTAAATATGATTTTTTAGGATAAAATCATATTTGTAGATTTTTTGGTTGGGTATAAAAGATAAATATGTTAATTGAGAGTCATGAAGAGATTATAATAAAATGAATTTGAAATAGCAAAAGTCATCAATAGAGTTTAAAGAATGAAGATGCAAGGAGGTTTTCTAATATTCCACCATCATATAGAAAATCAACAAACCAAGAAATTGTACAATCCTAAAGAAAAATAGGTAAGAAGGATAAAGCCAAATCATTATGATGAAGCTAAACAAAATATGAAGGTCTATTGGTAGATATAGAGTTTGATTCCATGGCATTCTAATTATGATTAACATTTAGAGGGCCAGTTGGCCAAGCAATCCACAATGACATTCCACTTTGTATGAACATGAACAAAAGAAATGGAATCAAAAATTTGTAGAAGGTAGAGGATTTGTTTCATAGTGATGCCAACAACCAAGAAGATTCATGGAGCTTCTATTTATTTAGAAGAGTGACTAAGATCATTGAGTCCATCTCATGGATAATCATTTTCCAACCTAGATCACAAGCTTTCCGAAGTGTCAAATGGATAGCCTAGGCCTCCATGTGATTATTAGTGTTAGCCCCTATAGAAAAAGATTTTAAAAAATGAATAGAACCATTGCTAACATGTTCAACCCTTGAAATCCACTTGGATTGTCCAGAGAAGAATCAATAGTATTGATTTTGTAAAATACGTATGGCGTGGAGAGAATTTACCTACATTATTCACCTTACTAGAATTTTTAATCTCAAATTCATAATGCACTAAGAAGCTAAAAAAACTAGAAAAATATAATTTCATTGAGAACTAAATATTTAAAGGGTATATGACTTCATCCAAATGACAATTAGCCACCAAAGTTTCTATAATTGAGTTCAAAATATTTTTCCAAACATACCCAATAAGACTAATAACTTTAGAAGATGCAAAAATTCTAATCTAATAAAAAAATTCAAAGGATAAACATGGGACCAATAGGTCACCAAGATCAAAGAAGAAAGAACAAAAAGAAGTCTCAAACTAGCCAAAAAAAAATAGGTAGATAAGTAGTATGGGCAAGGGGTTGGTTCCAAATTTTCCACCACCACCTCTAAAGACCCATATAAAAAAGGGCATTGAAATCCACACATTCTTCAATATTAGCAAATATTCTTATGTTATTCTAGGTGATACGTTTATTCTAACAAAGCAACTAGATAAATAAATTTTATTTAGGCCAACAATATTTGTTTGAGATATTTTCCACCAAGAAAAATCTCTATACCTATTTTTTTCTTGTTCTAAGAGATGGTACCCAAGATAATCTAAAAAATAACTTTAGGATCGTATCCCCAAGAAAGAACATTTTCCTCCTTTAGGGAACAACAAAATTAGTTGCTAGAATAAAAGAAGACTAAATTGAATATTTGAGTCTCCCCCAAAAGGTCAACTACTCAAATCTTTCTAGTGATAAATGCAATATTCCCCACAAGATTCCTTCAATAGTTGAGGATTGTTAAAATAAAAAATTTAAATTAACCAACTTCTAAGAAAAACTCACTCAAAGAGATGAGATAGCAGTAGGAGGTGAGAATCAAGAGATGAAGATCTCAAGATTCGGTCCAAAAAAGAGATATATGGCAAAAGTTGATGACCTATATGAGGAATCTTTTAATAGTGAAGCACCTTTCTTTATGTTGTTCCAAACCTTGGATCCTTTTCAAACCAAATCCATTCTTCAAACCCCGTCAACATCAACACCATGTAAACATTTGTAGCTAAGAAGTTTAGGCGGAGGTTGATCCTACTCTTTGCATCATCTCCAATATGATTTCTTAGTTAATTCCTAGCCAAATTAGACTATCTAATATGAAGGACAATATTTTTTCTTAGGCCTATAAATGTAGTCCCAAATTATTAGACTCCATTTTTTATAGTCCAATTTTATTTTTACAAGATATTTCATAGAAAAAGAATCAAAACCCTTTAAAAAAAAAGGTGAAGATAGCACCCCAAATCTATAAATGGGAAGAGAATGTACCAAATATTTTTAAATGGTAAGATTCCCAGTAAATAAAAACCATATTAAAGTCTAGGCATGAACCAAAATTCTAAATTTATTTTGATTAGATTAAAATTGGAAGGGCTAGTACTCATTAGGTGATCCCACAATAGTGGTTTACAATTTTTGGCCAAACTGGACACTGAAATTATTATTTTTAACTAAATCTTCACATTCGGGCACCTATACCGACTAAACCATGAAGAATTTGAAGATGATGCAAACTAGAGTCTCATCGCATTTTGTCTGTAGATTCTAAAAGTATTTTTTTCAAAAAATTTGGAATCAGATTGCACTTCTTTTTCCATCTCCCACGAAAATTGGTTTTTTTCAGAAAACAACATTTTTAAAAACTAACGCACACCGTATAACACATAATTTTTTTTTCCATGAAAGATTAAATTCTAATTCTTTCGAATTTAGATTTTTAACTCCGATATCTAGTGCTTCCAATTTGTAAGATAGTTTTTTATTGAATGTTTTTTCTTTAATCAAGTTTCGAAGTCAAACCAATTACAATTCGAACATAGTGCGACCGTATAACATGTAACTTTTTTTGTATATATCGAAACATATTTTATTTTATTTTTGGATCAAAGACTTCAATATATGGTGCACTCATATTTTTCAATATTTTTTTTGATAATCTGCTATTTTTCCACATGTGCAAAACGTAGACCTTCACTTTCGATGAAAAACCTATGTTTAATAAAACTAAAAAAATAGATACATAATAAAACCAAAACATATTAAAATGATATTCGTTGGATAGCTCGTTCTGAGGACTAGCTGATTCTAGTTGGTTTTGCGAATATTCCTCCATTTTCATCCTCAACCCGAGCTTCGAAGTGCCAAAATTTAGGTTTTTTTGTGTCTCAGATGGGGGATGAGGGACAAGGGGGGTTCGTACGAACCCCTTCAAAGAGGTTCACTCGAACCCCTTCAAAGAGGTACACTCAAACCCCTTTCCTATGCTTTTTTGTTTTTTTTGGCAGCCAAGATTCAAAGGGGTTCGCTCGAACCCTGGTTTGAGCGAACCCCTTTATTGATTTGGTCGAACTAGTAGGTTCGTACGAACCCCCAAAATCACTTATTTTGCCTTGGGGTCATTTTTTGTGAGTTTTCCTTCCTCACCTAAATTGTAAACCACTATTGTGGCTTCACCCCATTACAAAATAGTCATCAAGGCAACAAGAGGCTCACAAGAAGTGAAACACCAGAAAACTAAAGAAAAAATTTAAACAGTCCGACTAGCAGAAAAAAATAGAGACATCACACAGACAAAAAACTAGAAATGAACCAAAAAACACCTATAGGTTTCCCAACAACTTTAGACCACTAATAACCTTCAACTCCTAAGCCAGGAAGTGGAGATTTTCCTCAAAAGATAGGGGACCCTTTTGAATAGCCTAAGTATCCACTGTAGTGTCTAGAGTCGAGCTATCCACCACCTTTCATTTCTTCTACATGCGACAATAAAGATGACCATCCCCAGCCACCTATTTTCAATGATTTTTCCTTATCTCTTGTTGAAAGACCTGGAGGGTAAGAGCGATGTTCTTCATGGTAGCCATGCTATAATTAGTAATGACTTGGAGATACTGCATTGGTTTTTCTTGGTTCCTATGAATAGAATCAATCTCCATATGTAAATTCTTTTTATCCTCCTCCATGCCTATAAGAGCCCTAAGCTCTTCCTCCTCCTTGTCCCAATTGGCCCAACAATTAAAAAACTTAGCTAGGGAGGCAATCATATCCCAATGGCTACTGTCCTCCACCTTCCCAAGACATGAGACCTACTGATACAACACCTTGTTTTCCAGAACCTAGATCCTCTCTTGTTCAATAACAAGATTACCCATGAACCACTTGAGGATTTCATTTTGCACATTAACATTCTCCAAAATTTCATTAATTTTATTGTAAAGGGGGTCACTAGAAGCACGATTGCAAAAACCTACCTTTGGTTCAACATGGGTCCTCTCCAAATTGATGCAAAAATTAGGGGAATATTGGAGGCTAGGGTTAATGATAGTGGGGTATTATGGACATCGAAACCCTCTGTGTGAATAGGGGAGTGTGTGGGAGGATTGGCAATGGTGGGACTCCATGACTCATTGTCTAAGTTATCTGAGTTATCAAAAAAAAGAGTAGAAATAGGAGTAGGCTTTGAAAGAGGAACACATTTAATGGGGTTGGAAGGGGTTTTCTCATTAGCAGGATTTTTACCATAGGCATGAGTAATATGACGATTAGTGGGTGGGTTTTCATCTAGGGTGATAGAGGGATGAGGGTCCGTAGAGGGTTTGGTGGGGTCACAAATGACCAAAGTGTTATTTCTAATAGTGGCAGGAGAGGGTAATATAGCATCCTAATAATGGTAAAGATAGAATATAAGACCCTGGTGAATAGGTAAATTCTTACATTTACCCTGGACATTTTTAACAGATTGTTCAAGAGAGGATAAAATCCAAAATTCAAGGTTTAGTTTTAAATTATAATGGATATGGTTAAGCATAGGAAACAAATTGGCATAAAATAAATGAAAGTGACCCTCGAGAATTACATACCTCATCATAACTTTTGCAACATTATTCCAAATGTTGGGAAGGTCAACTTTATTGAAGCCAATTTGGAGTTTTTTAACCTTTTCTCCCTCTTTCAAAAAGCTCTCCATATCTTTATGATAATGACCTTTAGGCTTATGGGGAATGCAAACCCCCTCCAACAAAAGCCCCATCACCTCAAAAATTAGCTCAGTAGACACCATGAAGGAGCACCCACCAATGGTGACAATTCCATTTTCCCAAGAGGTAGCGAACTCCATAGAAAGCTTGGGGTCATGCCCCTGTATGCCTTCCACATATGAGGAAAGCTTTCCCCATTAGATGATGGGCCAAAACTCATTGTACTATTTCCACATCTCGTAATTAGCAGGCTCCTTCTGAACTAGTTCACCCCCCATGGCAAGATTCATGAACACTAGAGAAAGGAGTCACATTCTGGATAAATAATGAGAAGAACACTAGAGACACAATTAAATAGGCTTATGAAAATATTTCTTAAAGGGATTAGTTTGCCAAAAGTGAAAACCGTGGAAAATATCAAATGGAGCTGATAGCAGATCTAGCTTGATCTCATTTTAACGGAACTTTGGAATCATGATAAATTAATTCACACACATGCCTAGGGATATGATAAATATTATCCTAGATAGCTAAATTGGGAGTGAAAGAGCCAATGTTAGCAAGCATTTCCGTAACTTTGTTAACATTTCTAAACATGTAATTATATCTTCTATTTTTTAGGGAAATCATGAGATTATGAGCTGACGACATAGGGTCTCAGAGTGACCAACAAGGAATAGTCTTCCTCGTTAGCATGGTAACATTATTTCTAGAATCTCCCTCAGTGACCAAGTTTTAAAGCCTAGCTTGTGTGGTAATCTGAATGCCATGGGAAAGCTACTGCCACCTTAGAAAAGCTAGATAAATGCACCCCTAGGTTCATTGCATAAGCCAAAATCAATTTACAATTACATATGATCATGAATGACCCCACCCCCAACCGCCCAATCTAGGTTAGGCTTGGCTAATCTATCAAAGTTAAGCTTCATCCATCCAGGTTTGGGAGGGACCCAAATTATAAATTTGTTTAGAATGCTCTTCCATTGATATGTTTTGGGAAGACCAACAAATAAGGAGATACTAAATAATTCAAGGGAATTTATCATATTTTGAATTATAAAATAATAGATTCATTATTGGATTGCTAATAAATTATTAAAGAAAAAATATTGAACTTTATAGGAGCGAATTTGCACCCTTAATGCAGATTCCCCTTTTACTCTTCTCCACTTTACAAAACAAAATTTGAAGGCTTAGTTCCACATAAGCCCATTGTCCTCATTCCACTTGGAACCTACTTTGACCATTGATAGGGGAGATACTGTCGAGGATGCCCGAGCAGCACACAGACGTTTGCATGATGTGCTTACATCCCTGGCAGATTCCTGTGGCTGGAGGCAGAGGCATTACACTTCCTATTGGAACTCAAATTTTAATGCGTCCCTTCAGATCGCCAACTTGAATATGGATGTTTCTTCATCTCTCTTCTTCATATTCACCTCGCATTCATTCAATTGAAAGCTAGTTGATTTCTACACAATCTCCACAAGCTCTTAGAATTCACTTCAAGCATTGAAGCAACATTTTTTACTCCATGGCAGCAAGTCTATCACTCCATCACTTCAATAGAGCAATCATAGGACAACACCATTGCAATAAATGCTTGAGTTCCTCTTATTTTTCTCCCCCACCAGCCTTGAATGCTTTGGGAAGAGGTGGTAAGCTCCTCACTCATATTATCTATTAATTGGTTGAGTTAGCACATTACAGTTTGGTAGTGTTTTAGTGTTCTATTGCTTTCATTTCCTCTTTATCGTATTATTTCAACATCATTGAAAACTTGGTTGTTCGTGGAGGTGGAAACACAAAAATGAGGGTCTGATGGAGGCTGACCCCTAAACAGCCCCACAACATTTTCCCTCTCTTTTGTGTGTAGGTAGAGATATCTTGGAGCGAGTTGGAAAAAAATATATTATGTGAGATCATTTTCATCACCCTTGTGGTAATATACTTATTTTATCACATTCGTTTATATGTTCCATATTTCATAGTATTATTCTACTCCCTTGGAAACTACCAACTAGGTTGTTAGTTGGTCTTTTAGTGGTCAAACCTTGTCTTCTTAGTTCTCTGGTCGTACGGATGCCAATGCACCTGAGAGATGCCAGCATGTCGTGGTGTCATCCCAAAACCACACTTTTTTCCTCTGACAAAGATCTATCTGAGACACAGAGTTGACCCTACAAATTTATTTACCTAGTCTCCTTTAGAATCTTGGGCTCGTAGGGTGATTGAAGGACTTTAATTCCTCATCATTCTCATCCCACCTTTCCTAACCTTCCCCTAAAATAAGGTAAGTTAGGGCAGCCTACTTCTCTCAACCCTCGATGGTCATTGTAGTGGTTGGTCCCCCTCTCTTACTTTTTTGGTGAACCCGACGTGAACCAATGTCTACTCATTTGCCGATGTTCTGAGCTTTTTGTGTTGTACCCTTTGATCTTTGTACTCCTGCATTTTATGAAAGTTTATGAGCATCACAACCCAGTCCATGACCTCTAGGTATATTTTTAGGAGAAGTTTGTGACACCTTCTGATGGAGAAGACGAAGGTCTCTTCTAGTTTCACTACTTGTCTTTTCTTTGGCTCTATGGTTGGTCTTTGTATGTAGGAGAAGGTGTCATGGGGCGAGTATAGATTATTTGATGAAACTAATTATGTCTCTACACCTCTTGTGTCACCTACCTCATCATCCATAGATGGGTGTGAAGTTGTCCACATCCATTCTGAATACGTCGCTATTCTAAGCAAAGGGTTAAGTGCTTTGGAAAATCACTTCGAAAGAGACCTGAAGCTAGCCAGGGCTGCTAAGGTTATCAGTGAAATAAAGTATATGGTAGGAAAATACCGAATAGGTGTAAAAATATTGGCTAGTCTCACTGGTCTAAATCAAGCATGAACTCCCTCGAACCATGGTAGCATGATGCGAGGTAGCCCCTTCGAGGAGCATGAGAGATAGTTAAGAGTGTCCATGCTTCCCACATCTATGTACATGGCTGACACAGTCCCTTCGATCACTATCCCCACTGCTTCCAAAATGTCTAAAAATATCAAAGTAAACAGAAACCATTTGGGTTTTCACTTCACCCCTCCTGTCACCTCTGGTGGTGGAGGATTTGGTGGGATGATTGGTGGGGGCTTTGGTGGTGGTAGCCTTGGTGGCAAAGGTGGTACTAGAGGAAGTGGTTCTAATGGAGGTCATGGTAGTGGCAGTGGCATCAGTGGTGGCTCTAGCGGTAGTCACAACGATGGTCCTGGTAGTGGTTCCACTAGTCCTATGTCTTCTAATGACCTAATTCTGAATACCCTTCTTCAGAATATGGAGAAGATGTAGAACTAACTGGCACACCTTTCCCAAGCTTCTACCCATCCTATCTTCTAGCCCTTCTTTCGATAAAGCCCATTGTCAGTGGCGATTCTAAACACTCCTTTCCTGCAAGGGATGGAGATCCCTAAATTTGTGAAATATAGCGGCAAAGGGGACCCACAAACACATGTGTCCGCCTTTAATGCCTTATATACAAATTTCTTCCATCACAATGCATTGATGGAAAAAATATTCCTTCGATCCCTCAAGGATACATCGCTCGAGTGATATTGTTCCTTGCCTAACAATTCCATCTTTACATTCAATCAACTTGTGAACCAGTTCTTGCAACAGTTCCAAGTCAACAATAGGCCTACGATGACCTTCTCTGACCTTGTTCGATGTAAACGAGGGGATAATGAGAATATAACCAATTTTATAGCATAATACCAAGCGCTCTTTTCACAGATCTCATACCTGTTACCTAATTCTAATGTGCAAAAGGTGTTCACAGGGAACTTCCAAAGGCCTTGGCAGGAGAATTTTTCCCTTATGAAGTATCCTTCTTTTGCGCATTTGTGTGTGGCCCTACGAGAGTATCAATAGATGGTAGTTCATTTCAGGGGATCTTCCTCATGCTCCCATCCTGAAGGGAAGTCCATCGTATCAATCTCTGGGAAATAAAAAGTTGTTGCGAATGTAGTAGCCGCTATGGATAACAATGGCCTCAAATGTAACCAAAATTTCATGAAGTTATCAGAATATTATTCCTCCATCTTACAAAAGGTGTTGAAGGATGAGATTTTTAACTTTATGAGTCCAAAACTAGTTAGGGAACCATATCCTAGTTGGTATGAAGCAAATACCTATTGTCAATACCATTGATTTAATGAACACGATACTGGACATTCCATACGCTTGCATCATGAGATACAGGATTGCGTCGAGGATGGAACTATTCATCTTGATGGAAATAAGAAAAATATGAAAACATCAGTGGAAAAAGCTGATAGTGAATTGTATACACACAAACCAGTTTCCGTCACATTCTGCTAACATGATCATCGATCACTTTGATTCTATCTCTCAGCCTGAATCCTATGTTAACATGGTTATTGTTACTCCTCATCTTGTGACCAGTTTTCCAGATAAAAATTTCACCTCGCAAGATGTACCATCAAATGACAAACCCTCTCTGCTTTACATTCTCGTTTGCCTCAATGGCAACATTGGTATAGGGGCCTTAGTTGACCCCACAAGTAGAGTGAATGTCATCATGGAGGAGACCCTATTTTTGAACTCCCTACAAAGGGAGGAATAAGAAAAAACAAAATCCATCATTCGTACACATGATGGTCTTTCTTTTAAACCATATAGATCGATAGTGTTGTCCATCCTAGTTGGACCTAGGAACATAGACACGGTTTTCAATGTTATTCTTGATTCAGACCTATTCAAGGTGATAATAGGTATACCTTGGCTAGCTTCCATGAATGGGATCACCTTTCTAATTCATAGATTTCTAAATTTTTCCCATCAAGGTGTATATCATGTGGTGTCCCATGGGGGATATTCATTGGATCACTTTTGGCCCACTCTGGTTGGTTTGCTTCCTCTGAGAACATACCTACTTTATAAGAACTATGTAAAGTACAAGACTAGGGGCAAGGGAAAACTAAAGTTGACCCTTCCTATAGAAGAGAAGCCAGCTATCTCCTCCTCCTGAAAGGGAAAGGAGAAGTTGTCTACTCCCCTTTCTTGGGAGGAGTATTGGATGAATAAGCCTGGTATTTACCTATTGATTCCAATGATACCTGCTTGGCATAGAACCAATATTAGGATATCAGATCTCTCTAATGGGTCTCCTATACCTTGGTACTATTTATATGGTAGAAAGAAAGGCTCACAAAGATAATTTCCCCCCCAGTCTCTTACCGTTTCTGCTCCTAAAGCAACGAACGGGAGGAGGCCCACCCTCGAAGTGTTGGAGTTGATTCCTTATATTTTTTTTCAACCTATTCCTCCTACTCCCATCTAGGAGCCTATCCCTCTGTTGGAAATAGCTATGGAGGACACACCCATGGTTGAGCAGGAGCCTTCCGCTCCTTCGCAACCTCCGGCTTCTGGTTCAAAGAATCATAGAAACTGCCTTATGCACGAGCACAAGCATCAGTGAAAGGCTCTCTTGGTTGGGTAGGCCACCTCACAAAAGAAGGAAGAGGAGACGACTACTCCTGTATTAGGACCTCTTGTCGTGTCCTCCTCTCTCTCTTTTATTCAAACTAGCTATGTATTTCTTTTGACTTCTGCTTTAAGTGCACATGTGCATAGAAGGGTGCAGGTTTTTATCGCTCCTTCCATGGAGTCACCCTTGGTGAAATTCATCTCGGATGTCCCACCTTTCCTAAAGCCCATAGATATAATTAACACTTCAGTTGTATCTACTATGATTCTTTCCTCCTCTCCCTTTGCCCTTCTTGTGTCGTTTGTGGGGATTTCACCTCCTCCAACGAAGAAGAAGGTAGAGAGTGGTCCCTCTAGCAACAGAGGGCGTAAGAGGAACCCACCTTCTGCGAAAGGTGGTCCTGCACTAAATTTTTCTTTCTTAGTGACGAAACCAATCCCATCCTCTCCTAAGTTTGTCATTGCTCCTGAATCTCTCGATGATCTTAGAGATGAATCTCTGGTGCAATCTCCTTCGTCTGCCAAGGTGAAACATGACACTTCCATTAAGTGTATGTTGAACAAGGTGGATGAATTTTAAACCTTTTCAGAAATCTTCATGAGGTTGTTGACCTTAGACCCACAAGAGTTTAGCAATGGAGACCTCACAAGTGGGTGATCCCACAAAGCTAGTTTACAATTTCTGGGAGATTCTGATTTTGGCTGAAATCACATATTTTTTAAAAATATAATGATTTAAGCCTTAAAAAGTTCCATTTTAAGGATTTCAATTGAAGAGGGTTTGATCAAACCACCTTAGATCAAACCCCCTTGGATAGAACCCCACTAGTTTTAAACCATACGTACAACAGAGTCTCCTTTACACCTATCAAAATGTTGATAAAAAATCACTTTTTATTTACCTTTTGGGGGATCAAATGAATTCATTTTAAATTTTATTGAATATAATTTTAATATGTTTTGGTTTTATTATGTATGTGTTTTTCTAGTTTTATTAAACATAGGTTTTTCACCGAAAATCAAGCTCTTTGTTCTGCACATGTGGAAAAATAGCATATTATCAAAATAAAATTTTAAAAAATATGTTCAGGCTAGGTATTGATATCCTTAATCCATTAAAAAAATAAAAAAATAATTTCCATACATACAGAAAAAGCAATGTTGTATACAGTCCGCCTATGTTTCAATTGTAATTAGTTTGACTTCAAAACCTGATTACGAAAAAAATGATTTTATAAAACACTATGAAACCAAATGAAAGTGTTATATATCATAGTTATAAATCTAAATTCGAAAAAATTATTATTTTATCCTTCATACAAAAAAATTTATGTTGTATACGGTGAGCGTCACTCCTTAAAAATGTTGGTTTTTGAAAAAAACTAGTTATTGAAGGAGATGGAAAAACAAGTGCAATCTGATTCCAAATTTTTTTAAAAAAACTATATTTAGAATCTACAGACAAAACTTCACAAATCACTAGTTTGCATCATCTTCAAATTCCTCATGGTTTAGATGCTATAGGAGCCCGAAAGTGAAGATTTAGTTTTAAAAATTAGTTCAGTGTCTAGTTTGTCCAAAAATTGTAAACCAGTAGTGTGGGATCACCCAGGTCCTTCTTCCTTAGCCCTTGTTGTAGGAGGTTAAAAATATCCTCCCCTTAACATTACACCACTGGAGGCTAGTCATCCTTCCCCTATGATGATCTAGAGTGGGAAGTTGATGACCTCTTAGTTGATCAGTGTTAGGGGAGACCCCTCCTTGATCTTTAGATTAGATGTGTATATTTCATGATGTGTTCCCCCGTAATCATGTTATGTGCCTGGATGAACCTCATCACCCCTATTGGTGCTTGGATACAGGCATGGTGTTTATGTTGTAAACCTTCTTCTATTTGTATCATCATTCTTCCATGTTTTTGATTGAATTTTGACAAACTAGGGATGATGCAAAGCGTTGGGAGTATTTAGGCTTCCTTCCATGTTGACCCAATTTTTTACTTTTACTTTATCTTCCATGCATTCTTCTTGATTTGGTTGGGGATTGATGATCTTTCACCCTTGCATCATGGTTACCTACTATTTATATAAGCAAGCATAGATCTGACCTCACAAATCTAGATCCCCTTATGCCCTTTGTTCATGTTCTCTTTCCTTTTTCTTTCTCTTTACCTTTCTCTCTTCTTTGCTTGATTTTTCCCTCTCATGTGTGACAATGCCACTTCTACATTACTTGGATCTTCACAAAAATTATTTGTTGCCAATGAATCTTTTCTCAAGACCCTTCACACTCTTCTTTGTTAGAATTCCATTCTCGGCTTGAGACCCTAACAAAACATGTTTCCTTCATCATGGGTTAATAAAGAAAGGAATTGGAAATCTTCCTCTAAAGCGAGAACTATCTTGATCTTCCCCTCGCATGGGGGAATATCCTTCCTTTTGAATTCCTTGATGAAGTGAACATATTTCAAAAGGATTCATTGACAATGAACTGATTCGAGAAAGAAGACATTAGCTTTTGAACAATGTGTCTCTTGAGTGGACCCTCTTTTTATGTTGTGTTCCCAAGGGACCCCTTCAAAAAATTTCTATCTCACGAAAGTTCTATGGCATCTAGCTCGGAGGTAGCCTGACTAGACTAGCTTCCTATCTTTGTGTCTAGCTTGGGCGTAGCTCGACTAGACCTACTTCACATATTTACATCTAGCTTGGGGGCAACCTGACTTGACTTCACATTTCAAATAGTGCATACCTTGAGTGGAACCCTCTTCCTTTTGAAGGGTTCTTGAGGGACCCCTTTGAAAGTCTTCCAACTTGGCGACGGTCTGCGTGACTATTCATTTACTATCCTGTGTGGCCGCTTCCTAACATGTTCTATCTATGGGTAAACATGTCGCCATTTCTAACTCTGTAGAGTCCCCTTTTCTCAATTTCCTTCATGTGAGAGTTCTTGGGGTTTACCTTCCTTGCAGTTCTGGAGGTCTATAAGGCTCTTTTCCTAGTTTCCTTTATGTGAGATTTCTTGAAGGATACCTTCCTTGCAAGTCCATAGGCCTATAAGGCACTTTATTTCTTGAGCTTCATACTTATGTGGAGCTATAAAGTCCTTTTCTTGTCTTGCACTCTTGGGTTTTCTAGAACATGATCTTCTTCCTCAAAGATTTAGTTATACATCTCTAACCCTACTACTTCTTCAATCTACTTTACTAAAACACTCATCAATATTCGTTCTCACTAAAGTGGGGGAAAAATGTATATGAGCGAATTTTCACCCTTAATGTAGATTCCCATTTTACCCTTCTCCACTTTAGAAAACCAAATTTGGAGGCTTAATTCCACAAAAGCTCACTATCCTCATTCAACTTGGTGCAGGCCTACTTTGAGCATCGCTAGAGGAGTTACTATCAGGGATGACCGTGTGGCGCACAAAAATCCGCACGACATGCTTACATCCCTAGAAAATTCCTACGGCTTGAGTCTGTAGAGGAATTACACTTCCTATTGGAAGTCAAATTGGAACGCCTCCCTTCGGCTGGCCGACTTGAATATCATCGTTTCTTCATCTCTCTTCTTCATATTCACCTCGCATTCATTCATTTGAAAGCTAGTTGATCCCTACACAATCTCCACAAGCTCTTAGCATTCACTTCAAGCATTGAAGCAACATTTTTCACTCCATAGCAGCAAATCCATCACTCCATCACTTCAATAGAGCAAGCGTAAGACAACACCATTACATCAGAGTCTTGAGTTCCTTTCATTCTTCTCCCTCACTAGCCTTGAGCACTTTGGGTGGAGGTGGTAAGCTCCTCATTCATCTTCTCTATTACTTGGTTGAGTTAGCATGTTACTGTTTGGTAGTGTTTTAGTGTTATATTGCTTGCATTTCCTCTTTATCATATTGTTGATGCAAGAATTTGTAGGGGCAGCAACCTTATGGGAAACTTAGCTATTGGGGGACTTGTGTGCTTAGCTAAGTGACCTCCAGGATTTTATCGAAGTTGTATCTTCATTCTTTTTATGGGGGTAGGTAAAGTGTTAGAAAGATAACATGTAACAGTAAAAACTAAACTAAGGCGATGCGCCAAATCATGAGAGTAACAACTGAGCACAATGTTGAAAGCAAAGGCTTGAATAGTAACTGTTGTATATCAAATATATTATCTCAGAAACACTTCAAACATAAGAACATCATTTCATAGCATAACCTAACATAACATAGGCCAATGCAGAAGAGTAAAACATGGTTTGCATTTTATTAAGTTGTATGAGATTACAAAAGCTGAAAATAGACATTCATATGCTATAGGAAAATGAAAGCATAGTCTTAATATTCTATCAAATGCATGAAAAACAAAGAGGCTGAATTGATTGGCACAGTCTGCAAACTTCAAGTCCAATAAAAATATTACAAAAGTCCAATTCCTAGTGCTTGAAGAGTTTTTTAATCTATCTAACAACAACAAATAAAGAGAAAAATGGCTTCTTAAATAAGCTAGCCCACCGCCTGAAAACCACAAAGAGAAAGATGCCTCGGCAAAACATCGACGTCGAAGATCTCCTTGATCCAGCACCAAATAGGAAGATCACCCAACAGCGCACCAGTAAACTCATCCTTAGAGAAAACAAGGCCATGCAGCAGTAGCAGAGAACACGTAGTAGCAAAGAAGAAAATGCGGCAACAAAGGAGAAAAAATTGCACATGCGACAACTCCCAGATAACCGGCGCACAGAAACATGCCACACGTCGAACACACGGAGCCTAGAAAAATAAAGAGGGATTCCCCAACAAAAAGCTTTGAGAAGAAGCCACATGGAAGATGCCAAGAAAAATTAACTGTTGAGTGGGCCCAACTTGGAAAGCAGTGAGAGAAAGCCATGCGTTGAACACACGAAACTCAATAGAGGAAAAGCAATATGGAATGCCAAGAAGCTCCATTAGGAGGCCACATAGCAGATGCCAAAATTTGTGAGTGATAATGATCAAGGCGAAGCTGCGAAGGAAAAGATAACCATGAAGGATAGCGGTTTGTGAATAAAAGTTCACAGTTTGGTGACTCACAGGGACATTTCGCCTACGGAATGAAGAACCCTAGAAACCTTGGTTCAACATCACTATTATTGCTTAGAGATGAGAGAGGGCAGCTTGAAGGCCGGTCCAGACCTCATTTGATGACATATAGAGAGAGTTCATATTTTCATGTGCCAATTTAAGATCAATGATTGCTTTAAAAGGAAATCGACCAGATACCTTCGCCTCTAATTCAAGCTAGAAAAAGAGTTATGCTAGCTGATGCACTCTTCCTTCAATATTTTCAGCTGTCGGAGACTGATCAAAGGATTGGAAAAAAAAATATCCCGCTTCTCCTCCTCAATCCTTGCAATTATGTGCTTGACACCTGCTACTTCCTTATCTGCGATGAAGGGCAATAGGAGGCCTCACTGAGTTAAGTGGGAAAATTTTGCCCGCATGTCACTGGTAATCTAATTCAATCTGGCTCTACACTCTGTTACATGTTGGATGGCTTCGTACATGGAAATGAGAATGTTTACACCCATAGCCACCGTTGTTTGATCTTCAATACCTATACTACTCAAAGTTGCATCGAAAGTTGTATACAACTTTCCCAACAATTGTCTGGCCTTTGGAACTTTATCGACAGAGTTTCTCCTACACCTGCTGCATTGTTTCACTAACCGTCCCACATAGGTTGGTCACTTGTGCCATAAAATTCAAAGTGGGCTACAAAGTAAGCCATAATGCCTTGACCTTATCCCAGTACGACGCATATAATTCTTTGGCAATCTCCAATGAGCTCATTTGTGGTGCAGGAGGTTGGGCCCTCAAAAGGTCTAGTTCTGTAGCTCTATTGCCCAGTTCCACCCTCAGCTCCTATAGTCTTCCCTCCTTTGCAAACAACTAACTCCTCAGAGTATAAACTTCTTTCTCCCTCTCTTCCAAGGTCAACTCAGCCTGTCTCCTCTTTTCAATTTTTGACTCCAGAGCGACATTCATCTCATTTACTTCATCATTTGTGCTCTGTTAGAGTTGCTTCATGGCATCATCTCTCTACCTTAGATCAGCACGAAGGGTTTCCTTAGTCATCCGACATTGTTCAGTTTCATTTTGCAGGGTTGGAACAACATCCATTCCAAAAGCTTAAAGCTCATTTACTTTTTCCTCCAAGGCATTCTTCTCATTTTGTAGGCGATTAATCTCAATTTCTTGGGCCTTATGCTTGTTTTCCCCAATATCTACCTTACCTCTTAGCTCCTTCAACTTCTCCTCCTTTTTCTTTGTTTGGTTACTAAGCTTGATGAAGTCAGTAGTCATCACCCTCCGGGTCTCTTCCATCAGCTCGACCTTATCCTAGGGACGAGCCTAATGCAAGTCCATCCCTATGGCATCGACAGAATAGTCACTTGGTAGCATTTCTCTGACCGGTTTGATCACGTTGGGGGTGATTTTTGCAAACATCAATGAATTTTGACTCTCATGGAATACAGTTTGCAAAAGATGTGTTGCCTTCCTACCCACATCTTTTTCTCTTCTTTTTTGAATTCGGCTTGCTCGGGCGCTCTTATTTGCATCCACCTACAAAAAATATTCCTAGGATGAAATGCCCAATCCACCAGCAAAAGGAAACTCTTGAGGGACTACTAGTGGGAAGGAAAGTGTGCTCAGAGAATTGATGGACTTGCTAGGCCTGGTAATAATTACTAGGGAGAAGGGTGGAATAAATTGGCTGCCCAGAGATGATGGAAGCATGGTATGAGGAAAGATCAGGGAAGCACCAACTGATACACTGGGCCTCTGGGATGTAAATTGCTAACTCAAAAGGTCAGGATGGGCTACCATTTGTGTTTCAGGGGTAGAAGGTAAAGTAGGAGATGGAAAGGGAAACCCCGAAGGAAAAATATTGGACTACCCTGGATATCCAACGATAGGAAAAGTTGGTGCAGATGAAAAAGCAATGGTAGATGAGGAGGAGACCAAAGACATAGTAGAGAGAGAAGAGGGAGGAAAGAATACCTGAGGTTCTTGAAGAACTGCAACCAATACCACTGCTTGTGCATGCTGTGACTCCTTCTATCCAGTGGACTCTCTCGTTCGCGACCATTTTTCCTCCGGAGAACTATCAAGATCCAAAATAACTTTCAACCGATGACCGAAACCCCTTGGCCTCTTCATACCTAATTTAGAGGAGCTATACGGCTCCAATATCTATGTATTTGAAGAGTCCTCCTACTGTGAATGTTTTCCACTGACTATCACCCCTTGCGTAGGATCTTTCTCAGCAATGGGGGATCTCTGGGTTACCTCCTCTTTGGGTTTCGTGGTTGCACCTCTTTTCTCATAAAACTTCTCAGACTCCGAAGGGTTTGGGAAGTCCTCATTGTCTAAATCCTCTTGAACCCAGATGTTGTCAAACCGGTTGTCTGACTCCACTTCTTGGAAAAGCCCACTTGTCATCTTTATTTCTTACCTGTACGTCCAAAATTTCCTAATTCTTTCAGGCTTACATTTGAGCTTATTCATATGGCTACACAAAAAATGACTTATATTATGATTGGGATTGGGCCTTGCCACAACATGGTAAAATTTTAGCCAAGGCGGTCGACCTGTGTCAGGAGGTAAATACTCCAGGCTGACGTATGATTTCAAATTACCCTCATCTGCATTTCTCTCAGGGTCCCTGAATGACTGAGGTTGGTGCAAGAATTTTATGCCAATCTCCGATAGATTATTCTCCAGGTTGTGTCACCATGTGTCATCGATGAACACCAGCCCAAGATTACCCAATTTAGAGTACAAAACCTCCAATTTGTTAACCTTCGAGCTCTTTTTCTTTATCAGTGAGATAGAGCCAAACATGACCGACAACATCAAATAGGAAGTCAGATGCTTTCCTCCCCAGTAGTCATTCTCAATATTACATAGTTTCCTAAATGCCTCTAGGGCCAACACTCTATCAGAAACAATACGCGGGAGACAGAAGGGCTCCCAGACAAAACCTTGCATATAGAGCATAGTGAAATTTGTACCAATGAACCAATTTCAAGGTGGCACGAGACCTCTCATCCATTATTTTTGCCTTGGTGATAATCACATAGACATGTTGCTTCTAGATCCATCCAAATCCTACAAAGTTGGAGCTAGGAATGAGTTCGAAAATGCGTAATAATTAAAAAAGATCGATAGGACGGGAGTCCATGTCAAAATTGGCTTTCTCATGCCACTTTCATCAAATATAGCTAGGGCCATGAATTGCTTGAAATAATCCGGATTCTGGTGCTAAATTATGTAGACTAGGAAAGAAGAATACCTGAACCTAGAACCTGGTTTGAATTCCCTCAATTGCTGGCTCATTCCATCAATTATAACCTTCGCAAAGTCCATTAGCGGAGGCATGTTCTTCTTCAACATAAAGTTGAGACTCATTTGGAATTTGAAGACTTCCCTGTCTGTATCTAGTCTGCAAACCAACGCCAACATAGATTAGATGGAAGAGGAGCCCAAATTTAAAGCATCCAAACCAATTGGGAAGTTAGGAGGTGTCAAAACATCTGACGGTTGAGCAGTCTTGGTGTGATAAAACTATTGCGCCATCTGGAGCGCCCTTCAGTAACATTGCATTCTGGAAATGTCAAAATTTTCAACATTCTTAAGTGACAGGAATGGAATGCATAGCATATCTTGCAAGGCCTGGGGACTGATAAGTACCCTTAAATTAGGGCCACTTATGACTCTAGTCTGAGGGTCGAAACATGCTACACATGCTACCACAATTTCTAGACAATAATGCACCAGAGGAACCATGTACTGGGGAAGCCCACAATTCCATAGACATGTATAAAAAGGGTCTATCATCTTCTTCATTTTTTTGCATGCAACTTCCCTCAGGTTCTTGGATTTCTGAGATAACTCGGGATCCCGAATATTGTCCCAATCCTCATATACCAAGGCTTGATTTCTAGGATAAATCGTGCCTATTGTTTTCTAGTTTGCTTGGCTGGTAAAGGGCCAAGATGGCTTTGTTGGAATACCTGGGGTAGCATAATACTCGTGATCATATATGTTTACACAGGGTGCCAACAATCTTCACTCATCAATACTTTCCATGACCATGACCTATGTTGAACTACTCACAATCTCAGCCATTTCTGTGTATTTGCAAGAGGCTTCACAAACTCTACAAATTAGCTTCTGAAAATGCTTTCTCTTCTTTACAAATGACTTAGATGGCTACACACTTTGATAAATTTTTACAATAAATTCCCTCTACATGCCTAGCCTACTTTTTTATTATCGCAAAAAATGGCTTAGCAAGTGTACATGCTAGCTTTTCACATTAGTTATTGCATGTACCACAAACCTTTTTCGTGTATGCGAAGAGATTGCCAACCTACCAAAATACTCTTCACATTTAAGAGACATGACTTCACATAAGGTGGCACCTAATTTTTCTTGGACAATGCATTGAGACAGCCTTTCCATATCCTTCGCAAGCCTTTTTAAATTTACTGATTTCATGATCGTACTTGGGCGCATCACCCAATGGCCTTATCAAAATATTTTCCTTAATTTAATTAGGATGACAAAACATCATGTTGAGAACTGGCTTATCCTCATTCAATTCAGCAACTCGAACGGAGCAAGTTGCAATTATACCCGATTACTCACATCACCTCACATGTCGCAACACTGATTGTAAGGATCTCTATCACCATTTTCTTCTGATGTAATCATAGCTTGCCTCATCAGGTGAACCCTGACTATTTATAAATAGGACCTTTGGCAATCTTTCTAATCACAATTACTTTCAACATTCATACTGATTAGGCCCTAGTTTATCTTAGTAATTTTCTCATTTAGCTAGAGTAGCAAGAGACCATGGAAACACCAATTAGAAAGTGCATAACAAGTGTGAAAAACCTATTGTATGTAAAGGAAATCAAATGGGTGATAGGAAAATACTGCGTTGAGTATGAGGATCAGTATAGGGTAAATATTAGCATTTTCTCCCACTTCGTTGCTTCACTCCTAGACATTGGCGTTTCAAAGCACAAAATTTTGAAGCTGACCAAGCGAGTCTTCCCTTGACGCTACCTCGAAGGATTGGAGAATGTAGTGTAGGCTGCTAAATTTGATTGTGGGGTCCCATCCATCTGCAACCTACGTCGATTGCTTGAGCATGGAGGACCTGTTCCAACCATGCCCTTTCTATGTGGATTTGAGCTTGAGACGCACGAGGAACAATGCCGCAAGGCTCACGCCGGCTACTACTTCCTCACTAGGATGCACAATGTGGAGCCCTTCCAAAGTATACAATGGTATGAAAAATTCGAGAGGATAGTGTTTCCCCACCTTGCACCGCCTACTGCCGCTATTGTTGGTCTCTCCTCTACCTGAGAAATGTGAAAAGATATTCCCATTTTTCCCTTTCTTTTGCCAACCTCTACCCCCAGTAGCGAATATATATGTATATTTTGACATATGGCCACCGACCCTCACTGTATATAATGTAAATGCTCCAAAAGTAATATAATATGTAATTTTTCATATCTTGGCTCATTCTTCATTCTATCTCAATTTTTGCAATACTGTTGTTGTTATTCAAAAAGCACTGAGAAAAAACCCAAAACTTAAAGCAGGAAAAATATTTATATATTTACAAATTTACAAACTTATTACATAAGTTGAGGTAATTGAACTTTTTAAGTTGTATTCCATTAACTAGAATACCCAATGAATCACCTTCCATATTTTATAACTCAAAAGAGTTATACTATTTGCACTGGATGATTTTGAAAGGCCCTTCCCAGAGACTATCAAACTTGTTGTGTTATCTGGGCTTTGCTCTACGTTTGTTGAACTTGAGCACCAAGTCTCTGCATTGTAGCCCCTGGTCAGATGTCTTTTTATCAAACCAATTCTTCACCACCTGCTAGCGACTTTTCATTGCCTCGAGAGCATCCTCTCTTTTCTCTTGCACCTCAAGTAACTCAAAAAATTGTACCTCCTTAGCTTTGTTATGCTCAATTTCAAGAGATTTGAGCAATTGGAGAGCAAGGATTTCCATAGCAATAGGCAGCAACGCCTCCTTCCCGTACACCATATCATAAGGAGATGTCTTCAATAATTACTTGGGTGTGATACGGTCTGCCCATAGAGTTGTTTAGAGATTTTTATGCCACTCTCTCTAGTGTTTTGAGCCTATTCTTTTAATCAACCTGATGAGGTTTTTGTTCGTGGATTCCACGAGGCCATTCCCTTGAGGGTATTAATTAGAAGAGGTTTTCAAGAAGACCCCATATTTAAATGCAAATTGGCTCATCTTAGAGCCAAGAAAATCTTTAGCATTGTCAGAAATAATCATCTTTGGCGGGCCAAATCTGGCTACCAATTCCTCTAGGAAGTTAAAAATTTCTACTTTTGTTGCATTTTTTAATGACATAGCCTCTGCCCATCTGGTGAAGTAATCAGTCGCTATCAAGATCCACCTATGTCCAGCTAATGAAAAAGGGTTAACCATACTAATGAATTCAAGACCCCATTGAGCAAAAGGTTCCTCCACTACTATGGGTCTTAGTGGCATAGCGACATTTTTCCTTTTTCCCACATAAAATTGACATTCACTATAAGAATTTACCAATGAAAATAATTCATTGAATAATGTTGGCCAAAAATAACCAGCACATATGATTTTAATTGCAGTGGTTCTTGCGAAAAAATGCCCTTTGACCAGGCCACTGTGATATTGATTTAATATCCTTTTTGATTGCTCCTCATTCACACATCTTAATAGGATACCATTAATATTTCTTTTAAAAAGCACTCCTTCTAAGAGAACATAACTATTATTTTACAATCAATTGAAATGTCTCTTAAATGAAGGGAGATTGGTCGGGTACCTTCTTGTTTGCATGAAATTTATCCTGGCTTCTAGCCAATCATCCTCAGAGCTTTCCTCATTCAATAGCATAGGTTCCAAGACTTCAAACTCAGCAACTAGTTCATTATTTTCAACTAGGTACTCGCACAGTCCCTTTCCTTTGACAGTTTAAACTAGCTTGATCACAATATCATACTCCAGGATCTTAGTGATCCAATTAGCTCTTTTCTCAATGATTTCACCTTCCATAATGTATTCACGCAGACTAGGATGTGGCACACAAAAAATCACCTTATTGCATGATATAAGGTGTCAGAACTTCTTTAGCCCCTTTAAAATAGGAAAGGCCTATTTTTCTATAAAGTTATATTTCACCTCATATTACTTTAGGTTGCGTGAGTAGAAATAAATAGGTGATTCCTTCTTATCTTTATCATCTTTATGCATTATCACAGTGGTAATATTGTTTCCACCACCAAAAACATACATATTAAAATCCTTAGACAAGTCTGAATTAATTAATACAAGAGCGGAAGAAATAACCTCTTTTATTAGCTCAAAATCTTTTTTGGCTTCCGCGGTCCACTTGAAATTCTAGTCCTTTTTCAGCATCACGGTAATCGTTCAAACAATCCCTAGAAAGTCCACAATGAATCAACTAATGAAATTGACCTTACCCAAGAAAGATTGCAATCCCTTTTTGTTCACGAGTAGAGGGAGTTCCCTAATTGCTCAACTCTTTCAAGATCAATAGCAATGCATTCCTTCGAGACAACATATCCCAACAGCTTCCCTTGAGGAACCCCAAACACACATTTCTTTGGGTTTAGAGAAATCTTGAATTCCTGGCATTTCTGGAAGACAAGCTCAAGATTATCAAAGTGATCATCAGTAGATTTAGAAAACACTGTCAGGTCATCTAGATAGATAAGGATAATCTTATGTATTAGATATTTAAAGGAAATATCCATGGCTCTTTGAAAGGTGGCTCTAACATTTGAAAGTTCGAAGGGCATCTTAGCATATGCATATGTTCCCCACTTGGTGGTGAATGTTGTTTTGTGTTGTTCTTCCTCCTTTACACGAATTTGATTGTAGCCGGAAAAACCATCCAACATTGAAAACATTTCAGAACCACCAACCGTTTGTAGAATTACCTCCATAGAAGGCAAGGGGTAATGGTCTTTCAAGGATGCTCTATTCAAGTCTTGGAAGTCCACACACAACTGTATATCACCATTTTTCTTCCAGACTGGCACCAGGTTAGACACCCAAGTGCTATGCTTGATTGGGAACACTATTCAAGACGCAATCAATTTATTCAACTCCTGTGACATGAGTGACTCAATCTTCATGTTCACTAGCCTCTGTCTCTGATGAACTGGCTTCGTTCCTTCCAGTAGCTCAATTGTATGCTAAATAATCCTGAGATAATATCCCTTAAGATCATCATATGACTAGGCTACTACACTCAGATACTCCACGTAGAAGTGCTTCAGCCTGTCTCTATTCTTCTTGGATACTCCTTTTCTGACTTTGAGCTTTTTATCTTCTCTGATATGCAAATCGATGTAGTCGCCTTTGTTAGCTACAAGCTTCCTTTTATCTTTTCTTGCATCATCAGAATCAAAAAGACTCTCCAAAGTAACTAGGCCCCTAGGAAGCTTATTGGATTTCAACTAGATTACTTGATCCCCTTAGGCTTCGGTGATCTTTGGTTAAAATTGGTCAGAAAATTCCCCAGATAGCTGGAGAAATGATGCAATATGAGCATCATTATCAAACACTTTCCATTCTTGGTCATTATTCAGAATAGTAGGTTGTACAATTACTCTCACTGCATGTTTTTCTTTTAACAACTCGGAAGTCATCTCAAACTGAGCCCCGACGGTTGTCATTCGGTTAGCTTCAGAGTTCTTTTCTCTTGGTATAGCCTGAATGTTGAATGCCTCAAAGATTTCAATGAGATCCCAGACCCTATGTTGGTATGATCACATATGGACATTCTTTGCAGAAGATAGCCCTTAGATTTGGTTGACCACCAATTTCGAATCTTCGAACACCCTTATTTGCTTTGCACCTATTTGTTCTGCAAGGCTCAAACCATGGAAAAGGCCTTCATATTCTACTTCATTATTTGAGCATGTGAACTGAAAGTGATAAGACCTCAATTTATTATCTACGGACGGAGATGTCAAACATATTCCTACTCTGGGTATGTGTAGGATCATCATGGAAAAAACAGGCCCTTAAGTGGCAATAAAATTCAGAAAATCAGAATTAGGCAACTTGATGTAAAAATTTGAATAAGTTATCTATATTATTTCAAAAATATGTAACAATAGAATCTGTAGAAAATTGAATTTAGTTTCTAAACTACTAGGTTTATGTTTTAAAAGAAAAAATCTATTTGGTGAAAATTTGAAATTTCAATGCAGTAGTACTTAAATTTCAGGGAAAAAATAACAAGTAGGTGTCTGTCTGACCACCCTAACCATAATAAAATGATAATATTTTTTTATAATATTTTATATATAAGTAGGGGACTCATGTCCTGATGTGATGCATATTTTTTTGTAATTGTTTTCCAAGTAAATAATTTATTATGATTTTTTTATTACAACTTTTAAAAATATAAAAACTTGTATGTCTAACCACCTTAACTTGGTCAAAACTTCATGAAATTCAATTTTTGTTTTTTAATCCTATATTATGTGAATCATAGAATGTGATGCATGTTTTGGATTCAAAAAATGTGATACTATTTGAAAGCTATAGATTTTTTTCAATCAGCCTATCAATTAGGACTTTACTCGTAATTCAAATAGAAAATGAATAATAATTATTTATTAAATTCAAAGTAAAGCATAATTTATATTGGTGGAAAGTTGAGAATCTCCTTTAAAAACCCTTTTTGTTTCATCAATTTTGGGTAAAAAAAAGTCGTCAGCCACATGGGCCATCATATCACTTAGATATCACCATTTTTTGGCCCATCATGATCCTTCACATACCCCTCTAGCTCTTACTCGACATCTTGCTCCATCAAAGTACAAAGTCCATAACTCTGAGGATGTCTCACCTTCAGACTCTTTAGTAACTCTGGGCATAATTTGTCCTTCATCATGTATGACATAGGTTCTGAGCCCATTTGCATGATAATTTCCAAAAGGGTTTGTGTCTATAAACTCATTCAACAGAGCTTCTTCACTCTCTACTCGGGACCTACTAGCTTCTTCTTCCTCAAGAAATTCAACATTGAACCTCTCTTCTTGGGTCATTGAAGTATGTGTCGCTTCAAATTTGATCAGGGCCTCGTCGGCAACATGTTTAGAATTTAGAGTTTTCGACAATAGTTTCATCTTAGCTCCATGCTTGGTTCTCAAGATCAGGTGTGACTAGTCTAGTGCTAGATAGCCTCCAACATTTGTAGTGAAATCTCAGGACAAACATATCCCGAATAGAGGAGGAACATCAATGAGTATAGTGTCCTAATTCACAATAATACTGGGGTAGGCAAATAATGTCATAGGAAATCCTTTGATTCCCTCAACGGTATCAACCTTATTTCTGTTGAGTTACATGAATCCCTTGTTAAGAGGCTCATATTTGAGTCCCAGTGCATCAGCTACTTGCTTAGTCATGATGGTGGTGCTAGCACCAAATTCAATCATACAATTATGCAATAAATTGTTGCCAATGATAAGCATTAGAAAGAAAGGCTTAGGTTTAGGCTTACTCTCTTTTCCAGCCCTAAGATTTTCTTTCGGTTGATTCATTAGAACTTTATCCAAGTCTGGCTTAGATGCCTTATCTTCTATGGGTTGTTTCGGCATCTTTAAATCTCCTTCTCCCGAAAATTCTTTCTGTAATAACAACTTTTTCTCTAGAATAGCTAAGATATCCCACAAAGAAATAATGGTAGAGCACTTCTTTAATTTCTCCACCACATTGAACTGCGTTCGCGACTGATGATTCATGGTAGCTAGCTCCTTCGGCTTCGCATCTGGTTTCTTGACAACAGTCAAGGTGATCATGGGGCATTTTTCTTTCGGAGGAGGTGGGTTCAAAGAATTGGGAGCAACCGCCTTGGACTGTTGTGGAACTGATGATAGATTTGTCGATGGACTGGGCGCTGAATTAGATGGACCATCAGTCGACGGAGATGTGAATTCTCCGGTGAGTCCCCGCTTTGAACACGTGTTGTAGTTTGATTTCACCCGAGGCACTTGAGTTACAGGAATGTCATTCGTAAATGCTAACTCTTCTCCTTCCATCCATGAAAAGAGCCCTTGGTTTGGAGCTATATCTAACTCCTTTGCTATGAAAATCCCTTGCATTTAAGTAGCAAGGACTACATTATCCATTTGTTGAGAGGCATATGCTTGGCCTCTGAAATTAGTTATGTTGCCTTGGCTATGTTTCTCTGCGATCTTCTATTGCAAACTCCCTTGTAGATATTTTTGGGGCATGTTTGCATCATTACAAGGGAAGCACCATGAATTAGTATCTTTGGCAAGGTTATTTTGTCTTGCTACTAGCTCCTTGCTTGAACTAGGATGGATGGTTTGCATCGGCAAGGTCACATGAACAACTTGGTTATTCGGCTAGGCTTGATTATTGTCGTGTTATCTATCATGCCACTGATTTGATTGGTAAGGTGCTTTTCCACCTTGATAATTTTTTTAATACGGCTTCTGGTAGCTATACTACTGCCACTTTATAGTTGTCAATTCATTTTTCATGGTATGCATCTACTCCTTCATCTCATTCATTTCAGCCATCAGGGGGTTAGGCACTCGAGCTACAGTCGACATCATTCCTGGGTACATGTACATAGACTAGGGAGGAGTTGCAAGAGCGCTGGTTGAAGCTGCTTTAGCTTCTATGGCGTTGAATTCTGGGAATAATGGCATGATGGATCTTGGCACCAAATTTCCAGCAACAATAAGATTAATCTCTGCAGTGACAGCAAGACCGTAAGCATTTGGTAGATTATTTATGTTGAGAGCCTGTAGCATCATGGAAATATCAACATTAATAGACTTCAAGTAGAACATGAATGCCAGATCTGGAGGTGGTTGACTACCAACAAGAACTCTCTACCAAGTCAAATGAAACTGGGCATTCAAATCAAGCAGAGCTTCATGAGGAGCTCGATTTATGCTGGCCAACTGATGATATATTGAAGACTTGTTGCCAACATTTGAAAAATGCTCATAGAATGGATCTCCAAGCTCGTCCCAAGTAGCAACTGAATTAGCCAGAATATTTTGATACCAGTTCAATGCCTTGCCTCAGAAAGAGGCAATGAGCAATCTTAGAGCCACATTTTCATTGAAAACACCATGCACCAGACACATGTTTGCCACATCTTGCAAGTTCTTTGTCGGTGTCTTCAATTCATCCCCAAAAAAATTAGGGATAACTTTTAAAGAAGAAGTTGGAATCGGATCCCATACTGCAGGAGGCACAAGCGTTGTTAAAGGACTACCAGCATCCCAGGCTACATAATTTCTAGCAGCCATTGGCATAGGAGACAGAGGAGAAGAGGGATGTGAAGGACTACCTTGTCGACCTCTCAGATGGACTGAAACTAATGGTGGTACAATCAGGCCAGGGAATCTTGCAGTTTGACACCTAGTGACGGGCCTATGGCTCATACACTCCTATATCAGGCAAACGTGCTAGTTCATGTCCCACCGGGCATGCCAGAAAAAGAACTATTGATGCAAGAATTTGCGAGGGTAGCAGCCTTATGGGAAAAAACTTAGCTATTGGGGGACTTGTGCGCTTAGCTAGGTGACCTCCAAGATTTTATTGAATTTTGTGCATCACCTTAGTTTATTTTTTACTATTACATGTTATCTTTCTAACCCTTTACCTCCCACCATAAAAAAATGAAGAGCCAACTTCGATAAAATCCTAGAGGTCACTTAGCTAAGCACACAAGTCCCCCAGTAGCTAAGTTCCCCATAAGGCTATTTCCCCCAAAAATTCTTGTGTCAACACATATTATATCAACATCATTGCAAACTTGGTTGTCCGTGGAGGTGGAAAAACCAAAACAGGGGTCTAATTGAGGCAGACCCCTAAATAGCCCCTCAACATTTTCCCTCTCTTTTGTGTGTTGGTGGAGATATCTTGGAGCGATCTAGAAAACAAGATATTGTGTGAGATCATTTTCATCACCCTTGTAGTAATATACTTATTTTATCACATCCATTTATATGTTTCATATTTCATAGTATTATTTTGCTCCCTTAGAAACTATCAACTAGGCTATTAGTTTTTCTTTTAGTGGTCAAACCTTGTCTTCTCGGTTATTTGTCCATATGGACACCAGCGCACCTGAGAGATGCTAGCGCGCCACGTTGTCATCCCAGAAGTGCGCTTCTATCCTCTGAAAAAGAGCTATCTGAGACACAGAGTTGACCCTAAAAACTAACTCACCTAGTATCCTTTAGAATATTTGGCTTGTAGGGTCATTGAAGGACCTTATATTCCTCATCATTCTCATCCCTCCTTTCCTAACCTTCCCCTAAATTGAGGTAAGTTAGGTCAGCCTACTACTCTTGGCCCTCCATGACTTGGGGCCTTGCAGTGGTTGGTTCCCCCTCTCTTACATGAACTTATCCTCATTAATCTATTAACTAGAAGTTTCCAATGTATATTCAACATGTGCCTAAAACTAATAAATTTTAGTAACATAGGTAACAAGTCAATATCATCCATAAATTGATGATGAGAATGATGCTCATGATCCCTAGCCTCCTTCTAACCTTGAACTATTATGTTTAAGCTTTAATGGCTAAGGGACCCTCCAAAAAAATTAACTATAAGAATGGAAAGATAAGGAATGATAGGATGACCTTGCTACAACCCTCAAATCCAAAAGACAAAAGATGAGATACAAGTAATAAGAATAAAGAATGAATAAAATTTCATTTACCTCATGACCCACTTAATCCACCCTAAATAAAAAATTGAAGGTAGATAGAACATTATTGAGGATATACTATTGGACCCTATCATAAGCCTTAAACATAGCTTATTGTTAGAGAAACACATGAAATGAATAGAGTCTAAGGCTATAAGGATATCATCAAGAATTAAATTACCATTCACAAAGCTCCCCTACTAATGTAATTCCATATAATCTCATAACTATTTCATATGAACAATTATTAGTTTAGATATGACCAGTTAAGAGACAATATAGAACTTGAAATAAAGTGAAATAGGTCAAAATAGTTAGCCCCTGGTTTCTTAGAAATCGTTGTGAATTTAAAGTAGAATTGATTGATTTAATAATTTTTTTATTAGTTTGATATTTATGCATAACATATAAAATATAATCCTTTAGCATGTATTTAGCATGTCCCAATATTATTTGAAAATTTCAATAGGGAAATAATCTAGACAAGGTTTTAACAAAGTCATATCTTGTTCATTTACATAGTTTCTCTTGTTTTTAACTCTTTTTGCATTTTCAAATTTGGATTTTCTGCCGCTAGTTGTGGTAAATTCTCCCACACATGCCTCTTCAATGTTCTCAAATGAGGATTTTTTTCCTCGGGCTATGGGTTCTGTTGGATCTCAAAAATGCAGGTTACAAATCTTAAGAGGATGTCAGGCTCTATGATTAGACTTGAAACATTCTTGAACCAATGAATGGAAATAACCTATTCAGTTGATGAAACCTACACTTCAGGCTCCGCTACACCTAGGCAGGTAGACCTTTATAATGGAGCATAGTAGAGGAATGTATGATTTGGTTGAATTGATGAATCTATCCACAATGGAAAATAATGTGGGATAGATGAATGCTTATTAATTACTCCTACTCCTAGTACTGAATTTGAAATGTGAATATTTCAAATAAGATTTTATGGAATTCTAAAATGAAATGGGTAAGACCAGTTCCAACTTCTATTGGGATAATGGAGTCAAGAGGTGAATGATATGTGACTTACTTACTAGCTATAGTTCTGATTGTTTGGCACTTATAATTGTTTATACCTTGTATAAACAAGCAAGAATGTGATTGAGAGACTCTACTTATTGATCCAATTGATCTTATCAAGTTACTGTGATTTATTAAAAGGATTTTAATCCTTCCTTGAAGGAACAAAACAATGTCAACAAATTTGTATTGACTAACGAATTATTTTCTTAATTGAATAACAAGAGAAAATCAATATGGAGATAGCTTGCCAATCCTATCAACTTCCTAACTCTTCTTACTAATCCAAATGTTAACTCTAAGCTATTGTAATCAATAAAAGGGATTTTAATTCTTTAACATAAACTAATTAACTTGATCACACAAAAAAAACAAATGTGTTCTGATGAAACTGAAATATCAACTTGAATACAAATATTCAAATAGCACAGAAAATAACAATATGGAGACAACCAAATAATTTATCAATTCAACAAACAATAGACACCAAATATTAGCCACAAGATTAAAGTTTCTTCTCTATTATATATCTCTTCAAATAGTATGCATTATGACAAAAAATTTGAATAGATGAATAAGATTTTATAATCTATTTTCTTACTATTACTACTCTAAAATAAAATATAGTGATGCTCCTTTCAGTCATCATAAGTTCAACATAAATATCAATATCTTGAAGGGGAAATGCCTCTTCACATGAGTCTTTTAGAAGTTACAACAATTAAACATAAAATATTAAGCTTTAGTGAGCCATAAATGAACTTTTGTCATGTGATCCAAGTAATCCTATCTCCTGTGAGTGTCAGCATCTTCTACAACATTCTTTGTAGCTATCTCCATGATCCCCATTTTCTCCAGGTGTTCACACGTCTCACCTAGTATTGAGTCCTCATTCTTGGCTGCTTCCAAGGCTCTATGAAACACCGACCTAAACTCCTCTATCCATCCATTCCTTTCCTTCAACTCTCCACCTTTCTTGAGGAATGCGGGCACTCCTTCCTTTGCAACATCAATGAGTTCCTTCATATTTGCTTAGAGCTCATTATAGTACTCTTTTTGTTTCCTCATAATATCTTCAGCAATTTTCATGGCTCCACTATTAGTAGGATCTTTATTTTGTGCTTCCTGTATCTTTTCATGAACTCAGTCAATCACCCTTTTATGTTCTTGAACTGTAACATCACTCTTGGAATGGTTCCCCCACAACTTGCTCATCTAGACCACCAAGTTGTTATGCCTTTTCTAGAATGCTACAGAGAGTGTATAAAATTTCACCTAGGCCACTTGTGATTCATCATGCTTTCCCTTGGATTGAGAACTTTCCCCTTGTGTTAACAACTTGGTGGATTCCTTTAGGTTGTTTTCGACATTATCCCTCAAAAATTCATTTTCTCTCAGCATTCTTTACTTATTGAATTTATACATATCCCTTTCTTTTATCAACATCTAAATTTGTGCAATATTCAATTTGGCTACATTGATGTCAATGTCAACAATAGCTATAGGATCAACTTCACCCACTTTCAGTGTCATTACATGTCCAAATTCCTTTTTTGTGTCAATGACCATAAGCTTCTTGTGTGGGGGATATAGAGCCCAAATCATGAGATAATTCTCATCAGGATTATATTGTGATCCTACATATACTTTTGTGTCCCCTTAAGGACTAAGTTTGTGAGTGGCACTATTATCATGCAAAAAACTGTCAAAAACAAGAGCTGAGTTCAAATCCAAACTAGGGAAGATCATTACCCTGGATTCTGCCAACACTTTCCTTCCTCTTTCTGGGGTCATACTCTTCATCTCATTCTCCACATCTAGCATCAAGGTGTTCAAAAATTGGGCCTCATTTCTAGGTGTAATATCTGTGATAGAGTCTCTTATTGATTTCCCTTTTCATTTGTATAGCAATGATATGAATTTAGATGATTTTATGAATTCATTATCGGGAACAAAGGAATTATAGGCCAGCTACCTTGTATCTGCATCAGAACCTTCATCAACTTCTTGTTATCTATTGGAAGGTTGGTACTCTTCAATTCTTGTCTTAGAGATTTTGTCATTTTTGCCTTGATGTTCCTTTTCACTAGTGGCTTCTTCACTTCTAGAAGATAGCATTTTTGCCTCTTCTATCTCTTTTAATTGTTGCTCAACCTTCCTGTTATACTCATCGATGGCCAATTCAGCCTCCCTTTCCTCCATATTTCTAATTATATCATCCTTTGGGTAGGGTATATGTACATATCCACCCAAATTCACTTTCTTTCTGGTAGCATCAATGTATCCTTTAGGATCAAATCCCTTCCTTGGTGTAGCTGTTTTGTAATTGAAATGTGATAATTTATCTAGAATTAAATCATACCCCTCCTTCAACAACACAATAAAATCCCCAAAGCACAATGTACTTGGCATGAATTATTATTTCTCATAGGCACTTAGATTCATAAAACTTAAGTAATCCATCTGCCTAACAATATCCAAGTATGTAATTTTGTTTGGCACTTTTTTCGGTAGAAGAAAAGGTGTATCCTCAAAACCATATACCCTAATCATGGTGGCATCGACATAACATTACCGGTCACCCCAATTATGTCCAACAGTTGTGGGTCCATCAAAATCTTTGGGCCTCAGAAATATATTGATCTGATTAGTTAAGGAATAATCATAGGAGTGATTAAAAAATCTATACAATGTTTTAACAAAGTACTCCTAAAAAAGAACATAGTTAGAATTTAAGAACCTGTTGTCCCAAATAGCAGTCCACAGTTGTATTGGCAATGGCTGACACTCCTTATCAGATTATGTAATTTTTAATTCCTTTGGCCACATCCCTATCTCTTGACCATATTATAATATCAAAAACATGAGAATAGAATAGTGTTTGAAGTGCAATGTGGGAGATCCATTTTTTAATGCCATCAACCTTGAGTCAATCTCTTTGGAAATGTAAGAGGCATAATCAAATGGTATGGAATTATGGCATTCAACATATTTTGCAACCACCATGGGTCCTACTGACATGAATTCAGAATCCTTAGTCCCCAATAATTGACACACTGAGAGATATGTGTGCTTCAGGTAAGGTTCTAATAAATTAACATGAAAAGGAGGCCCATCGTTGTCTTCAAGTGGGACAAGGTCTCCATACTTTCTAGGTCTATTCAATGGAAATATCCACCCTTTGTAGATTGTGTCCATTCCAATACTCCCTCTCCAAATCCTCATGTACAATTGGCTCATCATAGGTACCACTTAGGTTAAAAACCTTTGAAATTGTAGTCTTGGAGACATATATGAATGGTTCTCCTTGCAAATTGCAGATAGCTTTTAGGTTGGGATTGTAGTATTTAGCCAAAAGTCTTACAAGTTCCACATTTATAAACACATTTGGGATGACTAATTTTCCCAAATCAAATTTCCAAGGATTGCATACCGATTCGAACCTATTTATTTGATGATAATGGAACATAAATAACTCATATCCCCTAACAGAAGTCCAAGTATCTCCTATATGTCTACATTTTTCCTCAAATTTTTATATATTGGCCCTCAATTGTCCATACCTCCTATACCTCAACCTTGAACCAGGTAATTGATTGATGAGGTCTTGGTTGAACTTCCTATCTCTTGATTTTGGCACTTCCCATGTTTCTATTTGTTTTTTATTACTCTTGCTTTGACTACCCTCACCTTGTTGCTTCCTACCTTTGGATTTCTTAGAAATTGTACCCTCCATTTTCAATTCTTCAAGGGATAGAATCGAATTAGAATTATCAATTACAAAGGATTTTGTGGGCTTACTTGTGAACTATCGGTCACACTATGCTCCTCGAATTCTTCTTGACCTCTCATGCTCACTTTCTACAACTTTTGAGAATTCCTTTTGTTTTATTTTTTGTTGGTTATGAATGTTCATATGGATTTTATTTGTGCAACCATTAATGTCTGACACTGGAATTGAATGCAACGGTCTTTCCAACATTTGAAATGTTAGAGGGACACAAAATATTGTATCGATGAGAATCTCCTAGCCTTAGGTTGATTCATTTTTCTCATTTTGTGCCATCTTTGTTTATACACATGTGATCAATCACCAGGACATAACCGAATGTCTCTTCGATTGTAAATGTCCCTATGGTTCTTCTATTTTATCGGCAAGAGCATCTAATACTTTCACTGATGTTGTACAATGGCCTTATCTTTTTTTCTTCAACTTATATTACATCAGGGGGGGATTGTAAAGTTTCCTCGATGTCAAAAATGGTCTGAATCACCAAAAGTTCCTTAGGTCATCGCCCAATGTCTCCTTGATGAGTAAAAGCCATTCCATATCACCATTGGGTTGACATGAACCCTTGCCAAGACAAAAAAATTCCCTTTCGATGTGTTTAGTCTCCCCAATGTATTTTCTTTACCACTCTGTTCACTGGGGAAAAGTCGGTGAGACTTTCCTCAAAATCATCCTCATCGATATGACCTTCATCATCAGAGAGACCTAATGGGTTCAACCTAATCATGTATGTATCTCTGATATGTCTCTTCCATTGCTTTATCCATTTGGATGAATTGGCAAGATTTTCCTCAAAAACTTCTTTCATCGGTGTGACCAATAAAGTTAGTGAGATATGAGGGATTTGAGCCAATCATTTATGTCTTCCCGACACAATAGTCCTCCAATTATATTAGCGAGATTATGTGTATTTTTTTCCGATGAATTCCCTATTGGTGTTACTCTTGAGCTCGACATGACTTGAAAATTTTGTTCCGAATGCTTTTCTCATGCCGATGGGCCCTAATCGGTGAGACGATAAGTATTGTCCTCCTATTTATGTAGTCTTGTTATCTTTGGGGTCTTTTGATCATTGTGACCTAGCTCATTTCCTCAATATTTTAGGAAACGTTCAAATGAAGGATTCTATAATATTGTTACAAACATACATTAAACATTGATGACATGAGAAGAAACTCTACTATATTTTGGCTTGGTAGGGAGTGACAATGGAGCTGGATGATGAAATTGAAAATGGAAATGAAGAGAAAAGGGGGATTTCAAGGAAAATTCCAAAACAAATAGGGATCGTTTTCCCTGCAATTTTGCTCGATTGTGACCACGGAAGTATTTGTATGCAAGAGGCCACATATATGTGTTAGAATATGGATCTAGTCACACAAATCTCATAGATTTGTACTGATCACAAAAATTTTGTGATATGTGGAAGGTGAGTGGGTGGAGACCACTTAAAAAATATGAGATTTTTTTAGTTCTAATAGTGGCTCTGATTGGGGATGTATACCCCTTGTTGGTGTAGCAAGAATCTAGATCTCTGGGGTAGCAAGCCAAGTAATTTATTCATATGGTTATGAAGATGGAAGTGAATTTAAGAATGGTGGAAAGTGGAGTGAATCCTACACTACTGTGCATGGAAGAGAGATATTTGAAGAGGTTTCTCAAGAATTTTCCATGCACTGGAAATTCTTGACCCTCTCCTAAATTATTGTGCATGGAAACAATATTTTAAGAGGTTTGTTAAGGATCATCCATTCACTAGAAATTCCCAATCCTCTTTATGATTTTCAATAAAAGAAATTATTTAAGAACTACCCATGCACTGGCAATTCTTGTTTCTCTACTTTCATGTTCTGAAGATAATACAAATCTTCACCAGTCTTTCCAACAATGACAAATGGTCCTATACATAGAGCTTCAAATTTTCCATGCTTCCCCTTGTCTTGACTCTTGGCATTCCACATGAGAACCATGCCATTGATTGCAAATTTTATGTTTCTGGCCCTTTTTTCATATAGGTATTTCATTTGTAATTGCTTATGCTTATTGTGTTGTTGAGCTTGATTCCTAGCCTCATCAAGTTCCATTAATTCCTCCATCATTTCTTCCATGGGTTTAGGAATTTCTAGGTCTTCTTGCAAGATAAAATTACATACTAGTAACAATAATGCAAAGGGAGTCTAGCTTGAGTCCCATACACAAGTTCAAAAGATGATTTTCCAATGGCCTTCTTCAAAGTGATCCTATCTGCCCACAAGGCTAATCTCAACTTAGAATCCCAAGCCCTTTTGTTGTTATCCAACATCATTTTTATGATCTTTGGGATGCTCTTGTTGTTGGATTGAGCTTGTCCATTTTCATTTGGATGATATGGTGAAGAATATGAAATCACTATACCATAGGATTGGAAAAATTCCTTAAATTCATTTGACCTAAAGCACATTCCATTATCAGTTATGATTCTTGTTGGGACCCCAAATCTAGTAATGATATTCTCCAATAGGAATTTTTTCACAACCCTACTTGTTGCTTGTTTAGTAGGTATAGCCTCTACTCATTTTGTGAAGTAATTTGTGGCTACCAATATCCATCTATGTCCTCCACTAGATTTTTCTGCAATATCTCCTATAAAATCAATTCCCCATTGGTGAAATGGAGCCTCAACTTGCAAAGGTCTCAGAGGAAATGCTCCTTGATACTTTAATTTCCTAGAAAAATTCTGACATGCTTCACACCTGTTGATGATTTTTCCAGTAGAACCCAACAATTCTCTAAAAATCTGTCAACTCTTATAATGAATAAATTTGTAAGGTTAGTGGCCAACACAACGAGCTTAGGATTTTACGATCCTTACTCCTTCACTTTAGGCTTTGTTAAACCAGGGAGGGTAATCCCAAATATTTTTTCATGAAATATATACAAGTAGTAATATATTTATTAATAGATTGATTCCTAGTTAAATGTAAATAAAACCCATCCCACTGAAGATTAGGCATATCTATTAAGTGAATGACTACTTATTTTCTATGAATTGGAATATTTCCACCCCCACACATATTTCATTAAACGAGGATCTTAAATGAATGTTGTTCTTATTTTAATTTCAAGGCTAGGTGAGTTGATTTCTCATTCTCCATGCTAGATTCTTTGATAAACTGGCCAGTGTCTTAACAATTGGAGCAAAAAATTATAATATGTAAGGATCTATAATATATGGACTACTTAATTTTAGAAGTAGATGAACTACCCTCATACTGCCTTGCAGACTATGAAAACCCAAAATGCCTAAAAGAAACATTCACTACTTATCAATCCTAAGCAATTTCATACAAAGTTTATATCCTCTTCAAGCATTTTAATTAGCTCCTTGAGTTAAATTTGAGAAAAAAATAATACATTCAAATATAACCATTTGAAGATAAATGATAACACCATTAGAATTTGCATTCATAACTTGTAAGAAGTATACATAGGAGAGTATTTTTTTCCAGACAAAGATTTGTTTCTACATCAATAGTTTATATAAAACTAAATTAAGACGGTTACATATAGAACATCATTCCCCAAGACCATTTACCAACCTATTTACCCTTATCCTATTTAAAATTACTTTTCTGAGATAAGCATTCATCGGAGACCCTATTGAAACTCAAAAGTTTGACCATTGTAATGAGCCCAAAAATCCCTTTTATAGACTAAGGGAGCAACAAGCATCAAGCTCAATTATGTTTATATTTCATTTCATTTTGAGATCATCTACCCCATATTTTGAGACATCCTTAGTTGGTTACATGCAATCATTGAGGATAATGGAAGAGTAAAAGACCATGTTCCACATTCCCTTTATGTAGACCCGCCAGCTCCTCAAAAGACAGAGTTGGTTGTAGAAACTACACCTTTGTCCTTGCCAACCAAAGAAGATTCTCCACTCACAACCCAAACAAAAACATGTGTATAACCCAACACTAGGGAGTCTGGCATTTTTCCTATACACCAACTTGAAAATTTTTCACGTCAACACTAGAAACAAGAAATCGCACGAACGTTGAATAGGAAAATTCTGACAAAAGGGCTATGGTGTCATCAAAAAAAAAAATGGGGCACAATCATCACTCTAATTCATTAGCCTTAGAGGATACTAGCCCACACCATGCTCATGGTGGAACTAGAGGAACTATCAGCACCACGTTGTCAAAATCATCAAATGGTACCAGGGAGAGGAGATAATAATCACCCTCTGAGCTAGTGTCACCCTCATTTTCTAAATGGTTGTCATAAAACTCATTGGAATAATTGAGCCTTCCTAGATAAAACTTATGATATTTTCACCTTTTCTTCATCTTCTTTTTATACTCCGCCAAATCCTTGCCTTCAATCTTGACCAATTATTTTGAAACTGTTCGGCTCCTTAGGATATAGTTGCTCCTAACACCATACTTCTTAAATTTTTTGCATCCTCTTTTGTTCTTTGGTGTATCAGAAGCTCCCTATGTGTCAACTTCATCCACTTGAGAATTATTCTTAGACTCAAGAAAACTTAGTCTCCTAGACCTCCTGACTGGCCTAATAGACTCCCCAGACTTATTCATTCTCCTAGAAGACATCTACCAATTTTGTTCTCGAGCTCAAATTCAATGCAACTTTTGAATGAGAAATATGGCACTTGTTCCTTCTTATAATGAGTCATGCAAGTGTGCCAACCATTATTTCTTCAAAGAAATCTTGTGCGTGTGAGCTGAAAATAGTCTACCTTGATCCTTTTAATGATAATCGTTGATAATTATTTGGAAGATAAATCAATTGATAGATTACTATGCAACCATTTAAAATTAAGTTTTAATTATGCTTTTAATGCTCCTTTAAATCAAAAAAGCTCTGAGTAGATAAAAATCTACTTTGTACTTTGCATTTCCTACCATAATTACCCGCTCACGAGTAGGAATCATTTCACTTATATTTCTCCTTATCAAAAATAGTGGGGATTGATCTTGATCCGATCTCAAAATATCAGTTCATACGCTGCCATGCTTTGTTACCACCCATTTCACACATATCAATGGTTGACATAACTGATGACCAAAATATCCAGTGTGCACTTTAAAAAGAAAAGCTAAAAATAGCATAGTTTAGAAATAGTATATTTTCAACCAAATTTGGAAGTATTCCATCTTCATTAGAACCCAGCCAAGCCCTTTAGAAAGTCCACATGGAAATTTACCACTTGCCTGTCAAAAGATACAGGATATAGGCAGGACCAACACAGGATGGCAGGGAGTGGCTAGGATTTAGCCACATCACCTACCATCAACCGTTGATTTCATCCTCCACACAATAAGCTTTCATCTTCAAAGACCTATCAGGCCCCACAAACTGCAAGGTGACATATCGCCCACTAACCTGTATGACTATCTCCTCATACCATTACAGACGGACAAGGGTGCAGAGAAAGGCCCAAATGAGAACATGTGTTGTGATGCATACTATTGATCAATCTTCAAATAACACCCACCGATCTATGAGGAATCAAGACCCACCATAAAATAGTACCATGTGGCAATCACCCATTATCCCGTGTCCTTAAAATAAAATGAAATAAATCAAAATGAGCTTGCAAGGAATGACACAAATATAGCCATGCCATTCATAAGTCTAACGTTTATTTCTTTGAAATGCACTAGTCATCTTTACCAAGGGGATTGGGTCCATCATTACATGAGACATGTGGTTGAAGCCCGCCAACCCATGAGAATAAAATAAGAAGCAATAAAACGAGACGGGCATACAGGGAACGAATAAGATTGATTCCTTTGATCAAAAGACCCATATGAGGCTTAATTTTGCACATGCCACAAAAGTTATTCATAAAAAGGGGCCATCCCTAGGTGAATGAGATACTGACCCATAACAAAGGTTAAGGTTTTTTTTTAATTTTAAAATTAATCCTTCGACCATATGAGAATTTGACACTCGAAAAGATCCATGCGACCGACAAACCAAATATTTGGGGCTAGTAAAATAATGACTATCATGGCACAAGTGATCACTTAAGTGCCCGAGAATGGGGAGAATAGTTCAATGTAAAATTAAAATGACCAAGGGTTTTTAGGCCAATTTTTGAAAGTTTTATTAATATAAAACCCTGTCACAATGAAGGGAACATGACCTTAAATCGAGCGCAAAGGATCAAGTCAGACTTTTCATAATTTTTTAGGATCGAACCAATAATTTTTTAGGAGTTCCATCAACACCTTCTAGTATAATTATAAGCATCATTGAAAACTTTAGGCTAGTAGTAACCTTCCCTTAACACCTTATGTGTAGTCGTTTTTACAAAAAAATTCCCTCCACATACTCCTTCATGCATTTCTTTCAGGACATGCCTTGCTTGACTTTCATCTTGGCACAACAACAAAACACCATCTCTATTTTTCTAGTAGAGGTCACCCTTCATGAATACATAATTTGAAGCCTACAACTTAAGTGTCCTTTTCTTGTTATCATCAAACCCTTTAGGACACCTGAAATTTTTAAGGAAATACACAATATCAGTGTACCATGGTGTATGCTCAATACTAGTGACTATATTTTCTTCATCATTCACACTGCATATTTGGGCAGCTTCCATATTTGTTTCAACCATCAGTTTGGCTAATCCCCATCCTCTTACAATATTGGTGATCTCAAACTCAATATCAAATTCTTGGATTTTGTTTATCCATTTGCATCTACATCTTGTTGTCTCATTTTATATGAATACATCTTTTACTACAGCATTAGGCACATAAGCTATCACTTTTGCTCCTACCAAATCTAGTCTAAATTCCTTGACAGCTCTCACTAATGCATACGCTTGTTTCTCCACAATATCATATTTTAGTTCTGCATTTTGGAGGGATTTTCTGAAGAAGGAGATTGGTTGTTCATGCCCTTCATCATTCTTTTGGAACATTATTATTGCAATTGTGTGATAAGATCATGCAAATGAAAATATTTGAAAAGGCTTACTAAAATCAGGGGACTTCAACACTAGGGCTTGCTTGATTTCTCTTTTGATGGATATGAATTCATCTATGGCCTCAACTTTCCAATCAATCTTTGCACCCTTCTTTAGCATTTTTGATATTGGCTTTACTATCTCAACAAAATTTGATATGAACCTTCTTATAAAATTGATTTTTCCAAAGAAGAATTGGATAGCTTTAATTTTCTTGGGTATAGGTATCTTTTCACTGGCCTCCACCCTTACTAGATTAATCCTTACTCCCTCCTTAGAGACTCTATGCCCAAGTAGCTTTTCATCTATCACTGCAAAATGACACATCTTGGGATTCAGAGAAATGCCATATTCTTGTGCCTTTAGAAATATTTTTTCAAGATGAACCACGTGGTCCTCTGCCTTCTTGGAATATGCAGTTAAATCATCTTGCTAGACTATCATTATCACATTAATTAGGTTAGAAAAAGAAACATCCATGGCCCTTTGGAATGTTGCTCCAACATTTGTGAGTCCAAATGGCATCCTAACATAAACATGTGTTCCTCATGGTGTAGTGAAGGTTGTCTTGTACTATTCTTATTCTTTAACCTTCACTTGGTTGTAACCTAAAAATTCGTCAATCATGGATAGTAACTCACAGCTTGTGACTCTTTGTAACATAACCTCCATGTTTGGAAGTGGGTAATTATCCTTAAGAGAAGACACATTAAGGTTTTAGAAGTCTACACAAAGCCTTATATCCACATTTTTTTTTCTAATTGGTACCAGATTAGAGACCCAAGATGAATGCCTAATTGGCTTGATAATACCTCCCTCCCTAAGCTTCATAAGCTCTTCATGCATTTTAGGTTCCAAAGTAGGGTTTATGGGTCTTTGCTTCTACTTGAATGGTTTTCCATCTGGTTTTAATAAAATCTCAAGTTGGAATAGATCTTCTCTATATGCTTTAAGATCCTCATAAGACCATGCAAAGATGTCTTTGTATTTTATTAACAGTATAATTAGCGCTTTCCTGATCGTTGGGCTTATCTTCTTTCCAATGTATAGTGTTTTTGGTGCCAACTCAGCCCCAAGGTTGATCTCTTCAACATCTTCTATTTTTACGGGTGTTTTCTTCATTAGGGCTCAGTCATTTCCATCAAACACCCTCTCTAGCGCCACAATTCCTTAAGGAATTTCCTGGGCTTCAAACTGATTGATGCAATGTGGAAACTTAATTAGGTCAGTGTCATCATTGAATACTTTCCAACTATATATATTATCTGGGATGGCAGGTCTTGTTTTGAATTCAACTTGTGAAACTCTAACCAGGGTGATATCATCTCTTTTCAAAGCTACATTAGCTAGGAAGTCTACCATTAAGTTCTTGTACCTATCTATCCACTCAATAGAGAAGGCATCGAACAGTTCAATAATGTCCCATACAAAATTCTTGTATTGTTTTAACCTTTTATTTTTTGTAGCATACTTTGACCTTACTTGTGAAATGATCAACTCAAAATATCCAAAGATCGTCAATAGCTTAATTTTGTGTTTGGCAGCCATATTCATCCCAATTAACAAGATTTCATACTCTTCTATGTTATTCATGCATTCAAACACTAGCAAGAATGAATACTTGAATGCAGTGCCTTCAGGTGAAATAAAAACCACTCCTGATCCATTGCCTTCCTTATTGCATACTTC
This sequence comes from Sequoiadendron giganteum, assembly GCA_007115665.2. Lineage (NCBI taxonomy): Eukaryota > Viridiplantae > Streptophyta > Pinopsida > Cupressales > Cupressaceae > Sequoiadendron > Sequoiadendron giganteum. The sequence continues at coordinate 478,874,699 of CM021109.1, forward strand.
ATCAAAGTACATTCACCACACACCATGCTCATTCTTAGAAACATGTTCGTCAATTGGATCAATATTCACTAATTCAGGTTGTGAGGGCTCTATTCTAAAACTTCCTAGATCCACATAACAAAAGAAATTCAACTGATTTTGATCAACATAATCCACAATCTGATTTACTCTTGGTTTTCTATATAGTTTGACCTCTTCACCATTTACTGGTATTATGGCATATGATAGGTCAAATATACATTTCCTCCAACTGTTACAATCCATTATCTTGACAAAATCATCCCAAAATGAGGAGGCATGTCATTTATAGTTATGTCAATAGTATATATTGCTTGTGGATAAGCAACCAACTTCACTTCTACATCCTTCATGATTCCCACTACTAGGACAGGTCTACTATCCATGGCATAACACTTTCCACCATTAGTGTCCACCCACATGTCAAGTTGTTTCATAACTCCCACTAGCATGATGTTAATAGCAGCCCCTGAGTCAATTATATAATTTCTCACCATTTTTTTGTTTATGATTAATGAAGTAAAAAATGGATCCACCTGTGGAGGATTCGTCAATGCATCACCAAGACAAACTTCAGGGAATTTTATATCTCCTTGCCTATTATTTTTTTAATCTCCCAAACTTGTTTTTTATTGGTTCCATTGGATATTAATTGAATAGCACTATCACTATATTCTTTCATCTTCATCATTTCTAATAGTGACACAAAAATATTCACTTGATACAAAGATTGTGTGAAGTCAAATGTAGAGGCATTCTCAATTTTAGCTATCTTATTTTGTTCCGTGAATCTCCTTTATTTTCTTCTTTTTCCTTTTTATTAGTTTCATCATGCTTATGTTTGTTTTTCAATTCTCTGTCTTCCTTTTTCGGAACATGTATTTTCTCATTCTTATTGAGTTCTTTATTTTCTAACTTCTTTGTTTTCTCTAGATTCATCCCCTTTTCTTCCATAAACAATCCCCTTGGAGTGCCTTCATCTGCATTTATCATTATGTTTCTTAGCCCATAATTTATTTTTGCTTGTTCTACTACAACAATGGTTAAATTTGTGATCTCTTCTTCAGGTGGCCTCCTCCATCTTGACTTGTTTGACTTGGGTGGTTTGTAAGGAGGTTGTGATTCATAATTACTTTCACTCTCTTGATCAAATAAGACTTGTTGTTCTGCCATATGAATATTGTACCTTTGGTTGTAAACATCATACTCATAGCCTTCCTCTTCTGAAGATGAATATTCTTGCTCAACTAGATGGAGGGTATGAGAGGTTAAATATATTGTATAATCCTCTTCCTCATTGTCAACTGGTATTTATTCTTCTTGTATTGATTGGGCTACAACACAATGATATGGGGAATGAGGCAGTTTGCAAACTTGACACCATGGATTGTCGTTAACCATGTATGCTCCTTTCTTTTTTAAGGGTTCCAAAGTCTCCTTATATTTAGGCCTATCAACTATGAATTTTCCATCCTTCCAATTTGTGTTATATGGAATATCATGTAGTCTTGGTCTTTCATTTCTATATGTAATCTCCTACCTCTAGAGATTGTTAGAGTTTTGGGGGATTATGAAGTTATCTCTTTTACCAATCATCTCAACAACTTTTATATTGTTCTTAATGGTCAATGCAGTGTTTTGCGCCTGTGTTAAACTTCTAGCACATCTGTTTCTGAGTTCATATCTTGTTTTTGGATCAAATCCTTTCAGATAAATGCTCAAGGATGTAGGGTCAGTCAGTTTGGACCCATGTGGTATCTTATTGTACAATTTGGAGAACCTCTGGTTAAAGTCATAGACTGATTCATTTTGATATTTCTGAATACTTATTAATTTGTGTAAGGAAAACTTAGGAGCACATTGATTCCCATATTGCTCTAGAAATTGATTTTGAATGTCTACTATAGAATTAATTGAAACATTAGGTAGACCATTGAACCAATCCCTTGCTTCTTCAATTAATGACATCATCAATAGTCTCATATTTACATCTTTGTATTCCATACCAATATCTTGTATGAAAGCATTGAAATTTCTGATATGCTCCTCAGTTGATATCACATTATTCCCACTAAGTTTAGGAACCATATTTCTCCAATTTTTGTCCATTGGGTATGGATAAAATTGATATCCTGATAAATAAAATGGTCTACTTATAGGGTTTTGTGGAGGCATATTTAGGGGTGGTGGATTGGGATAGTGTTGGTATCCATGTTGAGGCTGATGATAAACATTGTATTGTAGTTGAGGATGTATATTCAGATGTGGTACATACTTCTGACTCGGTGGTGGATAGTACTGGGAGGCATTGCCAGTATTCTGAGGGTTGGAATCTTTGTGGTAGAAAATTATTATGAGAATGTTGTCTCAGGTTACCACATGTATTATGAGGGACCCTTGAAGTACCTAGAGCACTAGTGTTCTACGATGTTCCCTATGAGTTAACATGGCCACCTTGTTTATGTAGAGGGACATATTTTGGTGGATTTGATGCTTCGATGTTCAGTTGTGCCATTTTTTGATCTATCTCCTAGCTTTCTTGTATCATTTTTTGCCTCCTTCTAAGCTATTTTTTTTCCATTCTAAATGTAATTCAATTTTTTGGTTAGTTATACCATCAAAATCCACAGCAGTGTGATCAAATAACCCAACTTGGTTTTCTTCTCCTTGTTGTGATGAGAATTTTCTATCATATTCCTCTTGTCTTCATTTTCTTTCTTCATCAACCTGAGATTTGAACTCCTCTTCCTGTTGAGGATCCGGTTGTAAATTTAGGACATTGTCAGTTAGATTGTTTCTCCTAGGTGGTGTTGTTGGATTCTCACTATCAGTATGAAAAGGAGAGTTATAGGTTGTGAAGGGCTTCTCTAATGTGTTCATACTATTTTATAGTTGTTTATTTGTTTCACCCTTATTTGTGTTACCTTTCCCATGGGGAGATCCATGCTTATCTGTCCACCTAATAGTGTTCTTCTTGGGACTCTCCTGATGCAAAGATCTTCTACCTTTAATTTTTGATGATATAAAATATCTCTGGTGTTTGTTGTATATCCTTTGTGATCTAATATTTATTTCATCAATCAAATAAATCCTTCAGAGTCACCACCTACTTTTAATAAGTAGGAAAAATGATTGTATTATTTCCCAGCGGAGTCTTCAATTTATTATGGGGTAATGACTCTATGATGGAAGGCCTAGGTTCAGAATTGGCTTAGCCCCTAGTAGAGTCGCCAATCTATTGGATCTCAAAAATTTAGGTTACAAATCTTAAGAGGATTTGAGGCTCTATGATCAGACTTGCAACATTCTTGAATGAATGGAGATATCCTATTCGGTTGATGACTCCCTACACTTTAGGCTTTGCTAGACATAGGCGGGTAGACCTTTATAATGGGTGATCCCACAAAGTTGGTTTACAATTTCTGGGAGATTCTTATTTTTGCTGAAATCACATATTTTTAGAAAATATAATGATTTAAGCCTTAAAAAATTTCATTTTAATGATTTTAATTGAAGAGGGTTTGATCAAACCACCTTAGATCAAACCTGCTTGGATAGAACCCTGCTAGTTTTAAACCATACCTACAATAGAGTCTCCTTTACACCTATCAAAATGTTGATAAAAAATCCATTTTGATTGACCTTTTGGGGGAGCAAATGAATTCATTTAAAATTTATTTCAAATGATCATGGTAGTCTTTAGAATGAGCTATCCAAAGAATATAATTTTAATATTTTTTGGTTTTATTATGTATGTGTTTTTTTAGTTTGATTAAACATAGGTTTTTCACTGAAAATCAAGCTCTATGTTTCTCACATGTGGAAAAATAGCATATTATCAAAATAAAATCTTAAAAAATATGTTCAGGTTGGGTATTGATGTCCTTGATCCATTAAAAAAAATAAAATTGAATTTTGATACATATAGAAAACGTTATGTTGTATACAATCCGCCTATGTTTCAACTCTAATTGGTTTGACTTCGAGACTTGATTAATGAAAAAATATTTAATAAAAAACTATGAAACCAAATGAAAGTGCTATATATTGTAGTTACAAATATAAATTCGAAAAAATTAGAATTTTATCCTTCATACAAAAAAAAGTTATGTTGTATACAGTGAGCATCGCTCCTTAAAAATGTTGTTTTTTAAAAAAGCTAGTTTTTGAAGGAGATGGAAAAAGAAGTGCAATATGATTCCAAAATTTTTGAAAAAAATATATTTAGAATTTATAGACAAAAAATCACAAATTACTAGTTTGCATCATCTCCAAATTCCTTGCGGTTTAGTTGCTATAGGAGCCTGAAAGTGAAGATTTAGTTAAAAAAAATCAGTTTAGTGTCCAGTTTGCCCAAAAATTGTAAACTAGTATTGTGGGATCACCCAAATTTTAAATGTGAATGTTTGAATAATATTTTATGGAATTCTGAAATGAAATGGGTAAGACCAGTGCCTACTTTTGTTGGGCTAATGGAGTCAAGACGTGAATGATATGTGACTTACTTATTGGCTATAATTTTGATTGTTTAACACTTGTACTTTTTTATACCTTGTATGAACATGCAAGAATATGATAGAAAAACTCTAATTATTGATACAATTGATCTTATCAAGTTACTGGGTATGTGCAGGATCATAATGGAAAAAACAGGCCCTTAAGTGGCAATAAAATTCAAAAAAATCAGAGTTAGGCAACTTGACTTAAAAATTTGAATATTTTATCTATATTGTTTCAAAAATATGTAAGAATAAAATATGTAGCAAATAGTATGTAGTTTCTAAACTACTAGGTTTATTTTAAATAAAAAATCTATTTGGTGAAAATTTTAAATTTCAATGTAGTAGTACTTAAATTTCAGGGAAGAAATAAGAAGGTTTATGTCTGACCACCCTAACCACAATAAAATGATAATATTTTTTTAATAATATTTTAGATATAAGTAGACTCATGTCCCGATGTGATGCATATTTTTTTGTAATCTTTTTCCAAGTAAATAATTAATTATGAATATTTTATTACAAATTTTAAAAAATATAAAAAATTGTATGTCTGACCACCTTAACTTGGTCAAAACTTCATGAAATTCCTTTTTTTTTAATCCTATAGTATGCAAAGCATAGAATGTGACGCATGTTTCAAATTCAAAAAATGTGATGCCATTTGAAAGCTATAGATATTTTTCAATCAATCTATCAATCAGGACTTTAGTCGTAATTCAAATAGAAAATGAATAATAATTATTTATTAAATTCAAAGTAAAGAATAATTTATATTTGTGGAAAGCTGAGAATCTCCTTTAAAAACCCTTTTTGTTTCATCTATTTTGGATAAAAAAAATTCATTAGCCACATGGGCCATCATATCACTTACATATTGCCACTTTTTGGCTCATCATTATCCTACACATACCCTACTGTGATTTATTAAAATGATTTTAATCCTTCCTTGAAGGAACCAATTCAGAGAACCACACAATGACAGAAAATGTGTATTGACAAATGAAGTGTTTTCTTAATTTGAATAACAAGACAACATCAATGTGGAGATAGCTTGACAATCTTATCAACTACTTGAATCTTCTTACTGATCCAAATGTTAACTCTAAGTTATTGTAATGAATCAAAAGGATTTTAATTCTTTAACAAAAACCAATTAAATTGATCACACAAAAACAACAAATGTGTTCTGATGAAACTGAAATATCAACTTGGATACATAGATTTAAATAGCACATAAAATAACAATATGGAGACAACCAAATAATTGCTCAATTCAACAAACAATAGACACCAAATATTAGCCACCGCATTAAATTTTCTTCTCTATTATATATCTCTTCAAATAGTATGCATTATGACAAAAGTTTTGAATAGATGAACAAGATTTTGCAATCTATCTTCTTACTATGCCTACTCTAAAATAAAGTATAGTGATGATCATTTCAATAATCATAATTTCAACATAAATATCAATATCTTAAAGGGGACATGCCTCTTCACAAGAATCTTTTAGAACTAACAAAAATTAAACATAAAATATTAAGCTCTAGTGAGCCATAAATGAACTTTTTGTCATGTGATCCAAGTAATCTTGTCTCCCGTGAGTGTCAACATCTTCTACAAAATTACTTGTAGCTATCTCCATGATAACCATTTTCTCCAGGTGTTCACACGTCTCACCTAATGATGAGTCCTCGATCTTGGCTCCTTCCAAGGCTCTATGCAACACCAACCTACACTCCTCTATACATCCATTCATGTCCTTCAACTCTCCACCTTCCTTGAGAAATGAAGGCACTCCTTCCTTTGCAACATCACTAAGTTCCTTCATATCTACTTGGAGCTCATTATAGTACTCATGTTTCCTTAAAATATCTTCAGCAATTGTGATGGCTCCACTATCAGAAGGATCTTTCTTTTGTGCTTCCTGGATCTTTTCCTAAACCTGGTCACTCACCCTTTTATGTTCTTCAATTGCAACATAACTCTTGGAATGAGTCCCCCACAACTTGCTCATTGAGACCATCAAGTTGGTATGCCTTTTCGGGAATAATGCAGAATGTGTATCAAAATTTTCCTTGGCCACTTGTGATTCCTCATGCTTTCCTTTTGATTGAGAACTTTCCCCTTTTGTTCACACCTTGGTGGATTCCTTTAGATTGTTTTTGACAGTATCCCTCAAAAATTCATTTTCTCTCAGCATTCTTTCATTATTGACTTTGTACATATCTCTTTCTTTTATCAACATCTGAATTTATTATGTATTCAATTTGGCTACATTGATGCCAATGTCAGTAGTAGCTACAGGATCAACTTCACCCACTTTCAGTGTCATTACATGTCCAAATGCATTTTTTGTGTCAATAATAACAGAATTCTTGTGTGGAGGATATAGAGACCAAATAATTAGAGAATTCTCATCAAGATTATATTTCGATCTTTTATATACTTATGTGACTCCTTCAGGACTAAGTTTGTGAGTGGAATTATTATCATGAAAAAAAGTATAAAAAAGAAGAGCTAAGTTCAAATCCAAACCAAGAAAGATCATTACCCTAGATTCTGCCAACAATTCCCTTCCTCTTTTTGGGGTCATACTCTTCATCTCATTTTCCATATCTAGCTTCAAGGTGTTCAAAAATTGGATTTCATTACTAGGCTTAATATCTATGACAAAGTCTCTTATTGCTTTCCCTTTTCGTTTGTACGGGATTGATATGAATTTAGGTGATTTTTTAAATTCATTTTTAGACATAAAGAATTTATAGGCCAATTGCCTTGTATTTGCATCATAACCTTCATCAAATTCTTGTTCTCTATTGGAAGGTTGGTACTCTTCAATTCTTGTCTTAGAGATCTTTTCATTTTTACCTTGATGTTCCTTTTCACTAGTGGCTTCTTCACTTCTAGAAGATATCATTTTTTCCTCTTCTATATCTTTCAGATTTTGCTCAACCTTCCTATTATACTCATCGATGGCTAATTCATCCTCCCTTTCCTCCATATTTCAAATTATATCATCCTTTGGGTATGGTATATGTACATATCCACCCAAATTCACTTTCTTTCTGGTAGCATTGATGTATCCTCCAAGATCAAATCCCTTCCTTGTTGTAGCTCTTTTCAAATTGAAATGTGATCATTTCTCTAGAATTAAATTATACCCCTCCTTTGACAACATAGTAAAATCCCCAAAGTAGAATGTACTTGGCATGAATTATTATTTCTCATAAGCACTTAGATTCATAAAAATTCAGTAATCCATCTGCCTAACAATTTCTAAGTATGTAATTTTGTTTGGCACTATTTTTTAGTAGAAGAAAAGGTGTATCCTCAAAACCATATACCCTAATCATGGTGGCATCGACATAACAATACCAGTCACCCAATTATGTCCAAAAGTGTTGGCTCCATAAAAATCTATGGGCCTCAAAAATATTTTTATCTCATTAGTTAAGGAATAATCACAGGGGCGATTAAAAAATATATACAATATTTTAACAAAGTACTCCTCAAAAAGAACATAGTTAGAATTTAAGAACCTTTTGTCCCAAATAACGGTCCATAGTTTTATTTTCAATGGCTAACCCTCCTCATCAGATTGTGTAATTTTCAATTCCTCTAGCCACAACCCTATCTCCTAACCATAATATAATATCAAATGTATGAGAGTAGAATAGTGTTTGAAGTGCAATGTGGGAGATCCATTTTTTATTGCCATCAACACTGAGTCAATCTCTTTGGCAATGTAAGAGGCATAATCAAATGGTATGGAATTATGGAATTGAACATCTTCTGCAACTACCATTGGTCCTATCAACATGAATTCAGAAGCCTCAGTCCCTAATACTTGACACACTGAGAGATATGTGTGCTTCAGGTAAGGTTCAAATAAATTAACGTGAAAAGGAGGCCAATCGTTATCTTCAAGTGGGACAAGGTCTCCATCCTATCTAGGTCTATCCAATGGAAATATCCACCATTTGTATATTGTTTCCATTCTCCAATACTCCCTCTCCAAATCCTCATGTACAATTGGATCATTATAGGTGTCACTTAGGTTAACAACCTCTAAAATTGCAGTCTTGGACACATTTATGAATGGTTCTCCTTGCAAATTCCAGATAGCTTTTAGGCCAGGATTGTAGTATTTAAATAGGAGTCTTATAAGTTCCACATTTATAAACACACTTGGGACAACTAATTTTCCCAAATCAAAGTTCCAAGGATTGCATATTGGTTCAAACCTATTTCTTCGATGACAATGGAACATAAATAACTCATATCCCCTAGCATAAGTCCAAGCATATCCTATATGTCTACATTTGTCCTTAATTTTTTCTATATCAGCCCTCAGTTGTGCAGACCTCCTAGCCCTCAACCCTGAACCAGGTACTTGATTGATGAGGTCTTGGTTGAACTTCCTTTCTCTTGATTTTGGCTCTTCCCCTATTTCAGTTCGTTGTTTCTTGCTCTTACTTTGACTACCCTCACCCTGTTGCTTCATACCTTTGGATTTCCCAGAACGCGGACCCTCCATTTTCAATTCTTCAAGGGATAGAATCAAATTATAATTTACCAATTAAAAAGGAGTTTGTGGGCTTACTTGTGAATTGTGAATCGCACTATGCTCCTCGAATTCTACTCGACCTCCCATGCTCAGTTGCTGCAACTTCTGAGAATTCCTTTTGTTTTAATCTATGTTGGTTATGAATTTTCATATGGAGTTCATTCGTATAGCCATTAATGTGTGCCACTAGAATTGAATGGAATGGTCTTTTTAAAATTTAAAATATTAGAGGGACACAGAAGATTGTATCGGTGAGACTCTCCTAGCCTTAGGCCGATTCGTGTTTCTCATTTGGCATAATTTTTATTTATACACTTGTGATCGATAGCCAAGACATAACCGAATGTCTCTTCAATTGGAAATGTACTTGTGGTTCTTCTAATTTATAAGCAAGATCATCCAATACTTTCACCAATGCCTTGCAATGGCCTTATATTTTGTTCTTCAACTTATATTACATTGGGGGGAAAATTGTAAAGTTTCCGCAATGTCAAAAATGGTCCAAATCACCAGAAGTCCCTTATGCCATCGCCCAATGTCTCCCCGATGAGTAAAAACCATTCCATATCACCATCATGCTGACATGAACCCTTGCCAAGACCATATAATTCCCTTTCGATGGGTTTAGTCTTTTCGATGTATTTTCTTTACCGCTTCGTTCACTGGGGAAAATTCAATGAGACTTTCCCTGAAATCATCCTCATCGATATGACCTTCATCGTTAGAGAGACCTAAGGGGTTCAACCTGATCAAGTATATCTCTTTGATATGTCTCTTCCATTTCTTTATCCATTTGTATGAATCGGTAAGATTTTCCTTGAAAACTTCCTTCATCGGTGTGACTAATAAAGTTGGGAGTATGTGTATTTTTTGCCGATGAAGTCCCTGTCGGTGTGACTTGAGTTCGGCATGACTTGAAAATTTTAGTTTGATTACTTTTCTCATGCCAATGGTCCCTCATCGATGAGACAATAGGTATTTTCCTCCCAATTATGCAGTCTTGTTATCTCTGGGGTCTTTTGATCATTGTGACCTAGCTCATGTCTCCCCAATATTTCAGGAAACGTTCAAATGAAGGATTCTATGATATTGTTACAAACATACATTAAACATTGATGAAATGAGAAGAATCTCTTTTATATTTTGGCTTTGTAGGGAGTGACAATGGACCTAGATGATGAAATGGAAAATGGAAATGAAGAGCAAAGGGGGATTTCAAGGAAAATTCCAAAACAAATAGGGATCGATTGCCCTATAATTTTGCTCGATTGTGACTGGAAGGAAGTATTTGTATGCAAGAGGCCACATATATGTGTTAGAATATGTATCTAGTCACACAAATATCATAGAATATTATTTATTTGTAGATGTATCTATAGAACTTTCCTTCCACTAATGACACTTTTTTGCCTCACATAGTTCATGTTGGCTCTCCTAGTAGGGTATCTAGTTCTCAAGGAGCTATGAATGTTGTGATTGGAAATTTCAATCATGCACTAATCTCTCCTATTTACTCCCCTCTATCTATTGTTATTGATAAGCTAGTGATGGATATCTTGGCACCTATAGATTATTCTTAGTGGATTCTTCAAGTGTCTAATGGGTTTCTTTATCTTGTTGGTAGGGTTGGTTCTATTGTGTGTAGTAACTCACCTTCTCATGGTTCTTATGAATATTTCATGAATAACAATGAATCATGTGACCAAATTCATAGTGTGAACTATATATGATAGATCCAAATCAATTTAAATCCTATTTAATCCCCTAAGAAATGATCCCAATAAGATATTCAAAATAGCTTCTCTCAAATGCACACATCAGCTTCATTATTCCTTCCAACAAGAAAATTGATCACCCAACTCAACTCACGCACCTAGAAATGTTTTAAGGACTTGGGGATTCTATGTAAACTCTCAACATGTCAAAACAAGACCAAATAACCTGAATTTACACTCCAAAAACTCCAATTCTCTCATCACTCCTACACAAACCCATGCAACTTTGCAACATTGCCAACTAGGACAGTCAAAATAAAAACTTATTAAAGGCTTAACCAGAAAATTAAATCATGTTTTAGACTTCTAAAAGGATCCCCTACAGGTGCACAAATGCATAGGATCAAACTCCACAAATAGATAATTCAAAATATTGATTTTGCAAGCCACAAGAAGGCTTGATTTAGGCCTATGTATAGAAGGTTTGACTACCAAGGAGCACCCCAACACCCCTAAAGCCTTTATAAGGTTCACAAAATTCTCCCCAAGACCCAATTCACACCTTACATCCATTCTATTTACTTAAAATACTCAAAAATCAAAAGAAATGCTTACAAATGATCATTTTATGGACTGTTTCAAGGTAAAACAAGACCTAGGGCATCACATAACTTTTTCAAACCTCCATATTCCTCCTAAAAACAATTTAATCATGTAAAGGACCCTTAAATACACCATTCCACCAAAAATTAGAATTTTCCTATGGTGGAATGGTGAATTATGAACATATTTGTTAACAAACCCTTGTTTTGTAGGATTTTAGACACTCTAGCAGTAAAATGGATGTAAATTGTTCACTTCTTACTGAAATGAACTCGAATAACTTCAAAAAGAAATAAAAATCTCCCCTCTATCAAACCATATTCATTAGAGGGTCGTACAATTCTGCTACAGGTCGTACCAATCGAAAGAACAGTAAAAAATGTTGTAAAAACTAGAAAAATAGAGTTTTCTTCTTATTAAATGCTTCAAAACTACAAAAATGCCAACAACCCCCCATCCTCGACCCAAGGAAGTATTTTTAAACATTATCCCACCTTCCCCAATGGCTCTCAACATATTTTATAAAAGATAGAACCGATGGTTAGTGAAATTACATCATTATGGTGAAATTACACCAACTTACAACATGACAAATTTGCAATTTTGGAGCAACTTTCAATCCTAAAGAACTATGACCTCAAAAAAAATTCAAATAACCTTGAAAAAGACTTATTCCATTTTCAAGTCCCAAAAACTTTCACACTTACATAGAAATTCATGATTTTCCCTTCAAAGGCTACAAAAGCAACTGTTAGTGCAAGATTGCATTGTTGCACATTTTGACTCAAAACTCAAAAACTCAACCTAGAACCTATCTAATGGTCTTAGTAGACCTTATTGAAGATTAAAAACACTCAAAAGACTCAAACATACTATTTCTAACCTATTCACCATTAAAGAATCCAAAATGGAGGTTGAGGTGTAGGTGCTCCTACACCATACACCCCCCCTAGAAAATACTCATGCCTCATGATTTGTTGCTGATACCACTATCTCCAAGCTTCAAAGATGCTCCATTGGTCCAAAAATCCACTCCACTAGTTCGCGTACATAGGTTGTGCAATCTACCCTGCACTTTTATCACCTTGGAATGTGTTCACATAAGCATTTTTCCTTTCCTCTGTTCTCACACCTGCAAATAGTCTTTCACTTTTTCTTTGACCAAGATTTGATGGTTTACGATGGTCTACACCTGCAAAAAAATATGGATTAGTAACTTTGTGATTTTTCTTCTTTTCTTTTTCATGCACATGCCTGCAACTATCTTTAAGACCGTATTTTTTTGTCCTTTATTGTCTACCCCAACAAGTTGCTTTATCACTATTATATGAGGCTTTTGCACTATTATGCCTACAAAATTTATTTGTTTCTCAAACCTGCTCTCAACCACAGGGAATTCAGTGGTTCCTACTAGCACATTCTCATGCAAACTCACTATCCTCACCTTCTTTACCTTTTTATTTTCCTTTACATATGTTATCCCTGCATTTTTAGTCCTAGAACTGGTTACATGATCAAAATATTTTTTCTCCTTTATCACATTTGTAGGTTCCTTCTTGCCACACATTATTACCTTTTCCTTACCTTTAGCATATTCTACAAGAGGAGTCAACACAAAAGAAAAAACATCTTTAACTATAGTGTAGGTATTTTCCCTACCATCATATAAATCTCTTTTGTTATATTGCCAAGGTCTGCCTAATAAGAGATGACAACAATCCATTGGAAGGACATCACAAACAACACTATCATGATAACCACCAATCTGAAAGTCTAAAACAACATTTTCATTCACCAATAAATTTTGATCATCATTTAACCATGAGATTTTATAAGGACATTCATGAGAAATCTTTTTCAATCGTAAGTTGTTTACCATTTCACATGAAACCATATTTTCAGTTGAACCAGAATCAACCACAACTTTGCATACCTTTCCTTTACTCGTACAAGTGGTTTTGAATAACCTTTCCCTATGCAATGGATCCAATTCTTTGGAAGTCTTCAAGAGTTGTTTGTGCAGCATCAAGGCTTCTCCAACTTCAGGGTCTATAGCATGGCTTGGTGAAACAACACTTTCCTCCTCATCCTCTTTCACAAGGTGAACTCTCTTCTCACCTTTATTTCCACTTGATGAAGCACCAATATTCTCAGGACACTTATAGGATGGATAGAAAAATTCATTGCAAGTATAAAATCTACCTAAAAAGGTATTTTCATTTCTTCCTCCACCAAACCTGCCTCTTGTGCCTCTCCATCCTCCTCTGAAATCAGATTTATCTTGCTCCTTCTTGACATCTCCTTGAATCTCATTGTTTGTTCTTGAACTAGGGAAGGATCATCTACCTCCTGATGAATTACCTCTACCTCTAACAACTTTGTCTTGTCTTCTCTTCATTTTCTCCTCCACCTGATTGCCATTTCATAACATTCCTCTACATTCCTAGGGTTAGCCAAAACCAATTCATCTTCCATATTAAACCTCAAACCACCCATATACCTAGCAAATTTTTCATCCTCATTCTCATGATGACCAGACCTCAAACTTAATTTATAATATTCCTCAGTATAAGACTTAATGTCCATTTCCTTTTTCCTTAAACCTTGCAAGTTCTTAAACATTTGAACTTGATGATCCTTGGGTAAGAATTTAACTTTGAGTTTTGATACCATCTTGTCGCATGAGGTGATTTTGGAGTTACCTTGCTTCCTTCATTCCGATTGAAGATAATCCCACCATACAAAAGCATGGCCTTGTAACTTTGTCTTTGCAATCTTTACCCTCTACTCCTCAAGAACCTCATCACACTCAAAATGGTTATCCAATGCAGAAATCCAATCAAGTAACTCTTCATCATTTAGACTCCACCATACTTTTTAACATCAATCTTTACCTTATGCTTTTCATTCTTAATTGCCTTCAAGAGCTTTGGAATTTTTTGATCCTCTGGGAAAATTTATTCTTCCATATCTTCAAACTCTTCATATTCCTCTTCATCTGACTCACTCTCTTCCAAATCCCTTCTTTTGTTTGTCTCCAAGGCTATAATTCTTTCCTCCAACTCTCTGATCTCTCTAGCATGCCTTTCTTTCATCTCCTTCATCTCTTTAGCCATATATTTGTTCTTTGGAGGCATCCTTGAATACTGAAATCTTCACTTCTTCCCTACTCTTCACAACCTGAAAATTGAAAAAAATTATACTCCTTGATGCTCTGATACTACTTTGATGCAGAGTGGCAGGGGAAGAAACACCTTTTTCCAATAGCCTCTCTGAAATGGACACATCAACTTCACTATTCCTTCCAACAAGCAACTTGATCACCCAACTCAAATCACACACCCAAACATGTTTGAAGGAATTTTGGATTCTATGTACAATCTCAACATGTCAAAACAAGACCAAATAACCTGACTTTACACTCCAAAAACTCCCATTCTCTCATCACTCCTACACAAGCCCATGCAACTTTGCAACATTGCCAACTAGGAAATTCAAAATAAAAACTTATTAAATAAATTAACTATACAATGAAATCAAGTTTTATACTTCTTACAAGATCCCCTACAGGTGCACAAATGCATAGGATCAAACTCCACAAACAAATGATTCAAAATATTGATTTTGCAAGCCACAAGAAGGCTTGATTTAGGCCTGTGTACAAAAGGTCTAACTACCAAGGCACACCTAAACACCCCTAAAGCCTTTATCAGCTTAAAATATTCTCCCCAAGACCCAATTCACACCTTACATCCATTTTATTTACTTAAAATACTCATAAATCAAAAGAAATGCTTACAAATGATCATTTTTTGGACTGTTTCAAGATAAAACTAGACCTAGGGAATCACATAACTTTTGCAAACCTCCATTTTTCCTCCTGAAACCAATTTCATCATGTAAAGTACCCTTAAATACACCATTCCACCAAAAATTATAATTTTCCTATGGTGGAATGGTGAATTATGAATATATTTGTGAACAAACCCTTGTTTTGTAGGATTTCAAACCCTCTTGCAGTAAAATGGATGCAACTTGCTCAAATCTTAATGAAATTAACTCAAATAACCACCAAAATAAATAATAATCTCCCCTATATCTAACCATATTCATTATAGGGCCTTAAAATTCTTATATAGGTTGTACCAATCGAAAGAACAGTAAAAAATGTTGTAAAAACTAGAAAAATAGAGTTTTCTTCTTATTAAATGCTTCAAAACTTCAAAAATGCCAACAACCACCCAGACACGACCCAAGGGAGGATTTTTAAACATTATCCCACCTTCCCCAATGGACCTCAACAGATTTTTTAAAAGATGGAACCATTGGTTAGTGAAATTACATCATTATGGTGAAATTACACCAACTTACAACATGACAACTTTGCAATTTTGGAGCAACTTTCAATCCTAAAGATCTATGACCTCAAAAACCATTCAAATAACCTCAAAAAATATTTATTACATTTTCAAGACCCCAAAACTTGTACGCTTACATATATATTCATTTTTTTTCCTTCAAAGGCTACAAAAGCAACTTTTAGTGCAAGATTGCATTGTCGCACATTTTGACTCAAAACTCAAAAACTCAACTTAGAACCTATCCAATGGTCTTATTAGACCTTATTGAAGATGAAAAACACTCAAAAGACTCAAAAATAGTCTTTCTAACCTATTCACTATCAAAGAATCCAAAATGGAGGTTGAGGTTTAGGTGCTCTTGCACCAGCTTGATTCGATCGATTTTATTGAAGAAAATCAATGAAACAAATGAGGTGAAAAAAACCATGATAAAATTCTAGTTTGGCATGATAAATATGAGTTCTAAATCCTAAAATTCTTGATAAAACAGATGGAATCTATGCTATATGGAAACAAATTTTAAATGTGTAAGCCATTTATGCAAACTAAGTTACCATAGAAGCCATTAATGGATGCTTAAGCTAAATGAATGAAACTTTAATCTAAAATTCAATCAAATATGAAATATGGATGCAAGTGAATATGAATGTCAACAAAATAACTTTGTTATCAAAATATGGATCTATTTCTCTCCAAATAGTGATGTATTTATAGGAAAGCAAATAAAAAATCAAGGGCTCAGATTGATTTGATCAATTAACTGTAAATATTGAAAGAAGGATGAAATATGGATCAAGGATTGTCATCAATGGATGAGAATCAAAGAACACATGGATCAAGGAAATATCAAGGGATGAGAATGATTCAAACAAACACACTTTGAAATGTTGTTACAATTTTTTTTTTGAAAGAAATCATTCTTTGTTGGAGCCAAATAGGAGAATATTTTAAAGGAATATTCCCTACACAAGTGGATGGGAGGGGAAATTAGCAATTTAGTAATTAAAACTAAATTTGAATGTGAAAGATGGAAAATAAAATGATATCCATTAAATAATTAATTTATTTAAGCAAGGAGTTCAAAATGACATTTAATTATATAATAAAGATTATTTAATGAAATGAGAGGAAACAAGGTTTAAATAAAATAATTTGATTTATTCAATTAAACAAGGTGAAATGTTAGTGCAAGAGGGGGTGAATTAACCGAATTAGGTCAATTAGATTAATAGGTGAAAATGAGGCATTTGATTAAATAACTAGGTTAATTTAATCAAACAAGCAAAAAGAAGATGGGTTTCAAGATGAAACGATGTTAATATATTGGATTCAAGTGTGTAGTATCATTCAAGAATTTTTTAATTGTTTATATTTTTTCGCTCTTTGACATGAGGTACCTATTATATTGGTTCAAACACTGATTTTTTTAGGTTAAAATTGATGCTCAAATCAAAAATTAAAAAAACCCTAATTTTTGGATGCCCCATTGTTGCCTTAGTGGATGGAAAATAAGCTGGTACCCTGCCCCCTTAAGAGATTAGGCGAAAATTTTGAATTATGGGTTGATCTCTCGACAAATATGAAATATTGATTCAAGGGCCTCAAAAGGATCCGGTATGCGAAAACATGCTAAAAAAATGTAAAACTCAATGTAAAATAAGCTTCATGGCATAGGAATTAGTAAAACATGCTAAAACCCTAGATTTCTTGTCAAATTAGGGCAAAACCCTAATTTCTAGGCATAAATATGTACTAAAGGCTTCCATTCATTTCATTTTTGCACTCACATCTTAGAGATTTTTTTCATTTTGATCTCTAACCTACTGACGAAATGGTGCACCATGTGCTTCCATGACATATCACCGACCGAGTTTGAGAGTACTAATGACTTCCAAGCGTAGGACCATCGGTATGCAATCCAAAACTTTTCCTTAACTTTTACTTTTTTATGCATTTATTAGGCATTGAAATTAGGTCATGGTTGGAATCACTATATTGTGATACTTTTTTGAATTTTAGTGACGCTTTTGTCACTTTTAGCAATGCCATATTAAATGATGATCCTTGATTTAGAATTAGGGTTTCAAATTTTCAACAGTGACGTGAATGCACTTGGCGATGCTTATTTGGATTTGGAATTTGATTTCAAACCCACCTTTGCATATAGCGACACTAACGTGGATTTCAAATTGGATGATGTTGTTTGGAAATTTAATTATAGCGATGCCTTTGTGAATAACGATGCCATTGTTAGTTGGGAGATGAAGGCTGCCAAACTTAGTCGATTTTAGCCAAATTTTAACATCATGCACTTCATGGATGCAAGAGGGTGTCCAAACCCTAATGTTGCATGAGCACCGACTTGGATTATTGGAGTAGTTCGATGGCTTAGATGAGATTGAACAAGATCACCTTGGAGAGATCAGGATATGGTTTATCACATATATACCCATGGTCTGGACACACTTAGCTATGATGATAACATTGTGCGAGAAATGGCACAATGAGACCTCATCCTTCTAGCTCCCTACTAGCAAGACAATAGCCACTTTGGAGGATGTTTGGAGGATATTGTGACTATCAATCCATGAGGATTGAGTCATTTTAGACAATAATGTGAGATATGATGCATGCCACTAAATAGTAGAAAATTGGTGCTCCTATCTTTCACCTTTAAGGTTTAGGACCTAAAAGGAGAGAGACAATCATCACACAATTCACTCAAGAACAAACCCTTTAAACTTCAATGCAAAGGATATTGAAATATTGCAAAGGGATTGTCCTATGGGATGAATTAGATCTAATGGAGAGTTCATCACCAAGTTTAGACTTAGAGAATATAATGTAAGATAGTGTGAAATGCCAAACCTTGAATGACCTAGAAATGTGAACAAAATGCAACAAAAATTTATGAGACAAAAAGTGTGCACTTGGGAAGCTAAAGAAGATAGAATGGAGGTCTGAAATTTTGGAAAATCTACCATTGATGCTGACTAGGACTCATTCACCAAGCTGGGTGAATCATTCTTGCTTCCAAAAAAATGTACAAAAATAGGTTTCAGCCAAAAGGGTATCTGGATTGTGAAAATCTTTGTTAAGCCTATATAGTGGGACTCATTCGCCACTTGTGGTGAATCAATCCACTTCTTCTTTTTTCAGAATTTTGGGACTTGATTCCTTGTCTCTCAGGCTGCTCTACTCTTTTTGATTGATTTCTAGATCTGAAACTACAAATTTCCACCTATAGACCTTATCCAAGCTTCTCTAAGGCTTGATGACAACTTTGACAATTTTAGGTATTTGAAAACTTTCCTCCAACTTTGATTCTTGTAAAATCTGAAATCTAGCCTTGCAAATCACACACAAGAAGGGGGGAAAATGTTGTGGGGTTAGAGAATAGGGGTTTTCCTTGGTCAAACCCCTTGTTGGTAATTAAACCTTGAAATGAAAGAAAATATGAATGGAGAATCATGAATGAAAAAATAACAATGTTGCAACTCTGTAAACCCTAGCAATAAGGTGCTGAAAATATGCCTAAAATGGCTACAATGGATGTGGTCCTTGACACTTTCTTGAATGATATTGATCTTGCTTGAATCATAAACTCTACAACACAATTGTTAGCACAATTAAAAACATGGAGAATGCAATCTTTGACATGATGATTGGTACTTGAAGAATGCTCTAGAATGCTTGATAATTTTCCCTTGAATGCATTTGAATGCTCTTGTGAACTCAATTTTCCATTATGAATTCTCTCACAAAATTCTTAGGTGAAATTGAGTGAAAGAACCTTGTATTTATACTCAATTATGCAAGAATTCCCAAAATTACAACACTACAACCAAACATCAGATCTAGGAGAATAAAATCCCACTAGAAATTTAAATTAAATTTGAATTTGGGTCACATGGTACTCATTCACCCAAGGTGGTGAATGAGTCCACCCAGGCCTAATTTTTGGGAATATTTTAAAAAGTGCTTAGAAAGGTGTAAAACCTATTTCAGGGCCAAAAGATCCAGGTGGGACCCATTCACCCAAGGTGGAAAATCAGTCCCAAATCCCTGAATCTAGGCCACAAAATACAAAAACGCCTGAAGTGTGATTGGTTACTGATTAGTGTCAGGATTATCCTCAAAAATATGCAATAAATGAGGCTTGTGGATGCAAAATAGGGCCAATTAAAGCACAAAAAAGCCCAATTATTAATGAAAAACCTAGATAAGTGTGAAAGTGTGTTACAACACTTTACAACACTCCAAATAAGGAAAGATTAAGGATTAATGATGATTTAAATTGTGTTTATTATGCTTAATTAATTGATAAAACCCTAGAAAAGTGTGAAAGTGTCTTACAACACTTCATAACACTTTAGCAAGGCTCCATTAAATTCCATTCATTCATAAGGGCCCAAGATCTAATTTTAATGTGTTACCCACAATAGAACACTAAATCAAGGAAATATTAAGCCAAAATACACAAGGAGGACCCAAATGAGTGTGAAAATGTCAAAGGATACATTTTTGTACACTTCATTTAGACCCCACTTTAGTGAGAGGATGAATGTGCTTCAAACTCACATTAAAGTAGAAAAACATGCACCAAGGGGGTTTCAAATGTACCAATGTCAATAAGATGGGACAACAATGATCAAGAGGGGTGATCAAGCCCCTAGGATCAAGATCCTAAGACAAACCAACATAAGCACAAAAGAAAACACATGAGAATGATATAAAGAACAACAACAAGGAACAAGCATACACTACGAAAGAAAATAAAAAAGAAGGTGAAAATAAAAGAATCAAAACAATCTTCAACTGTTTGTCCATCATGATGTGGATCAGATCTAGGTTGTTTGTCCAAAAAAATGCATACTCACTTTGAGGCTATGAAACTCCTAGTTGTCCATCGGGTGAGAAGTCCTAAAAAGGTGAGACACAAACACTCATTGTTGGTATGCACTCACACACATGCAAGTGGCTATGGGGAATTCCATCCCTCGGTCAAGGCTTATCACTCAAATCCATACCACAGTTATACCTCTTGATAAATTTAATCAGGAACCACACAAAAGCAATTATTTTTGAGCTTCATGACACAAAAAAAACTTTGTATGCTTGGAGCTCATGAAAAAATAGGATGGCTCCACAAGCATGCAAGATGTGTTATGCAAGGTGTCCATATAACAAATGCAAAATAGGAAATGTTCAAAGGAGTCTTTCTTAGTTTATGTGAGGTCTTTAACTTAGGGAATATTATGCCTAATGTATTCAAGAGAGGACCAATCAAAGAATAGAATATTCACAACTTGGGGGATGTAGTGTGTCACATCAAGCCACTAAGAGGAATAAAATATTCTAAGAGAGATCATGCTTTTGAAGGAAATTACAGCCAATGTCATCCAAAAAGTGAAAAACACATTGTATGAAGTAAGAGAACTACACCAAGAACCATGAAAGGAAAATGAAAAAGAATAATTCCAATGTATGCCCCCACTTTAAAGGAAGTGCTAAACACCATACTGTGAGCAATTTATTTAAAGTAGAAAATGATAAATGAAAATGAGAAGACATGAGAGCTAACTTGTGTGAACCCCAATCCTATACCTACACAAACACAACAAAAAAACACATAGTTAGGTTCATATGCAAGATCAAACAAGGATTTCCCATGGAATCCATTTATTATGCTCAAAATAGGAAAAACAAGAACAAAACATGAAAAGATAAAAAAATCCTAATTAAGCATGCAAACTCTTGATCCCATGGGGGAATTGGTGCCAATTGGTGTGTCGAAATTGGCCCTTTCCCAAATCCTTTGTTGTAATGTTGATTATTTGTGGATGATTGAATCTCCTTGATGAGATTTTGGAATAACCTTGCTATGAAATCATGAAAATGATGAACAATTGCTATGAAGTAGGAAAAATTAGCTCTCAATGTGAAAAGAGCAACTTTTCTCAAATTGTGGATGATAGGATGATAGGAAGACTCTCTCATTTATAGAATTCCAAATTGGAAGAATGAGAAAGATTGAGAAATGTGGGATCATTCAAAATCCAATGGCCAAGTGCCACTTGTCAAGATGTGAATGGTTGAAGGTTGTGCACATTTTGGTCAATGTGCATGATAAATTCCATTAGGTGGAATTTGAAATTGAGGAAATGACATGTGAGAGGAAAAAATGAATGAAATAAATGCCACTTGGTTCAATGCACAAGGAAATGTAAGAGGAGTGAATGTTTTGTTGGAAGGACAAATCCACTTGGATTTTGAATTCAAATTTGAAGGAATATTCCTCCTTTATTCCATGTTGAGAGAAAATACACAATTTAATAAATCAAAGTAATTGATTTATTGTGCAAGTTGCATTCTCTAGAGAATGTGACATGGATTAAGATTAAATTAATGAAAGTTTAATTAATTTAATGAGGAATTAGGAGATGTGACAATTTAGACTTAAATTTATGAATTGATTTAAATCAAATTGAGAGGAAGGGTTTAATTAAATAAATGTTTTGATTTATTTAACCAAAGGGGATAATGTTAGATTAAATCAAATAAATTTTTAATTTATTCAATTTAATTAGAATACTTTAGGGATTTAATCAAATAAGATGAATTATTTAATTAGAGAGGGATTGAGGATTAATTAAATTAAATTGATTAATTTAATCAACAGGGGAGAAAAACCTAATTAAATAAATAATGATTTATCTAATTAAGAGATGAAAAAGTGATGATAAGTTTAGAGTATGATTTAGGAAGAAGCGATGTTAGTAATTAGGATCAAGTGTTTCGGTATATTTTCCATGTATACATTTTGCCCCTCTTTGAAGCAATGTACTTGTTGCATTGGTTCAAAGAATAAACTACTATAATCAATGTTCAAAATTTCTTGATTTTTTTGAATGCCCCACTGCTTCCCCATCGGAAGGATTATGCTGGTATATTACCCCCTCGAGAGATTGAGCGGGAATGTATGATTTTCTTATTGAGATCATGATAAAATGTGAGAGGAGTGGTTCTATTGATCAGAGGACAAAAGATAATTCTTTGATGTAGACAATCTTGATGATGTATAGACAGTCATCGGCCATGGGTAGCCTCGTGTATATTCTGATACAAAACACCAATTTTTGATAGAAATGTTAGTAAAGATAGAAGAATAAGAAAAAAATAATGATGACAAGAGGGTCCAACAAGCCTACACTATGAATGATGATGATGATGATGATTTTCTTACCAGGAGTTGGGATTTTCAAAGGACCAATCAATTTATGTTTGATAACAAACATAGGTATGATGTATCAAGGTATAAAGGACTAGGATGGCATTGTACCTAGTGTGATGGACTTTGACTTGACAATTAGATAGGAGTATTCTTGTTCACACTTGACATACAAAAACTTTGCTAGGATGGACCTAACAAAGAAAGTATTCACCAAGTTATTTTACAAGAGTATCCAACAAGCACAACAGACAAAAAAGATAATGATCGTTGCCCCATTCCTTTCTCTCTAAACCTATTTTATTTAGGCATCATCAAGAGGTCCTAGAATAAACGCAAATTAAGATAAGTCAAAAAGACCAAGATAAAGTAAACAAACAAGCTAATGTTCTTCATACCGCTAGCGAAGACTAAACTAGTGCGGGGTACCTGATGCTTATGTCCATCGTGGGAAGGATACATCCTAAGACATGTCGTGATCAGGTTTTTGATGAGATTGATTGGATGATAACCTATTGATACTCTGAGTTGATTAACCTGATTGCTTACTGACCTAGACTTGAGACTTTGACGATTAGGTTTTAACTTTTGAACTTGCTACACTTGCTTCTAGCTGCTTCACCAAAGGATGAAGACGATGATGATTTATTAGGAATGATGATAATTGCAGGTGAAAGCGAGATGAGGTAGGTGCACCATTTTGGGTTTTTCAAATATTTGGATATTTTGATTGGATTTTTCATTTTTTTTTGGTATTTTCAAGATTTACGATGAAGATACTAACTTAAAGACCTATCCTAGGGGTCTCCGGAGCTGATCCGTAGATTGGCTTTGCCTACATTATATACACAGAGACCACGTAGTTTGATTGACCACAAACTTGACTCAATGATGATAAAAGATGGGCAAATGGATTACCATATTGCGACGGAAACCTAAAGGATTGACCTAGGGTGTCTTGGGGGATGATAAAAAATCAACCTTGCCTATGGTCAAGCTCAAAGATGATGTAGTTCGGAATGACAACAGACCGACAAGACTTAATGATGAATTTTTTGAATACTTTGGAGATTTTTCCAATGATTTTGGATTTTTTTATGTTAAGGAAGATCACAAGAATATACACAAATCTGATCTGATGCAGGTACAGGAACATGCCCCCAACGTGATGCTAAAGACTACTTTGATAAAGTCAGGAAAAACTAACCTTAGGAATATGCCAAGTAGTATGAGGGCGAAACATGATACAAGCACAAGATCAAGCTATGGTACAGATGTGAATGGATGATGGAAGCATGGATGGAATGTAATGGATAAGTGAGTGTGAAAAATAGGCCATGAAGATCCTAGTGGATGGAGAGTGTTTTATTTATGCTTGGCGCCTGTTTGCTAGGTTTTCACCAAAGTACTTGCCCAAAGCGTCACCGAAGTGGTTTTCACTATAGGACATTTTTTTTCTTTATTGTTTTCAATCATTTTTCGGATTTTTGCATTTTTTTATTTTTTTAATGTCACCAAAACGCTTATTTACCAGGTTTTCATCAGGGTGACCATTTTTTCAGGATATTTTTTTAATTTTTTGTATTTTTTGGTTTTATACCTTCCAGTTTTTTAGGCATAAAACTTTTTGAGATGACAGTTGTTCAGGGGCTCCTGTAGAGGCTTGCCCTCTGGTGTTGATAACCGATATGCCCCTAATTTATAGCTTGTTGTAATGACGAAAGGTACCAATTAGTTGGGCTCAAATTTTCCTTTCCTTTTTCGATTTGACACGTTCTTCTAATTTTCTTTTAGCACAAGTTCGCCAACTTAGAAGGTGTGTCTCCTGATCTTCTTGTTGTAGTTGTGCTTTAGGCAATTCTGATAAACTTGTAAATGGTTGAGAGCATCCATGCACCTTTCATGTAATAACTCCAGCTCATTTAACCTTGAAACCTGATATTCCTCATGCGTAATGAGGTTTTGTAGTGATATCCTCAATGATGGGAGCTCAATCTCGATTGTGACAATGGATTTTGATCCGCAGACCAAGGAGAATGGGGTGGTGCCTGTTGGCATGCAGATGCTGGTGCGGTAAGCTCGTAAGGTAGGATTTAGCTGCAGATGTCAGTCATGACTAGAGACATTGACTGTTTTCTTAAGGATTTTCAAGATAGTTTTATTAGTGGTTTCTTCTTAGCCATTTCCTTGGGGATAGTACAGAGTGGAAAATAAATGTTGGATATGGAATTTGTGGCAAAGGTCACACACATCCTGATTCTTGAAAGGTGTCCCATTATTGGAGATAATGGATTGAGGGACACCGTATTGGCAAATGAGATAGTTTAGGATGAACTTGGATATCTACTTTTTGGTTATGTAGGTCATGGGAATTGCTTCAACCCACTTGGTAAAGTACTCTATGGCGTTGATGATGAATTTGTAGCCATTGGATGAGGTGGGTGTGATTTTGCCTATGAGATCGATTCCCCATTGCGAAAAGGGCCAAGGTGTAACAATAGGATGAAGCTCTTGAGCTGGTGCATGAATAAGGTCTCCATGCTGCTGGCATTGTAAACACTTTCTAACAAAGTCATGTGCCTCTCTTTCCATTGTTGGCCAGTAGTACCCGATTCTCAACAAATTCTTGGCCAAGGTCATACCACTTGAGTGTGAACTATAAGTGCCATTGTGAACCTCAGTCAGAGAAGTTAGGGCTACCTCAATATTTATGCAACATAATAGGGTTTTGTCAATGTTCCTACGATAGAGGGTTTATCTTAGGATGACAAAATGTAAGGACCTTTTGACAAAGGCTCGTTTAAGGTTTGGTGTTAGGTCAGCTAGGAGAAGTCCTATTCTCAGGTAGGTATAGATGTCGTGATACTAGGGATCATTGGGACCAATGAGTTCGCACACATATTTTGAATCTGGTACCTTGAATGTGGGTATGAGAAGCTTCTCTAGCAAGAATTCATGTTTTGAGACATTGCGAGGGATATCCAGTAAGGATCCAATTGTTGCCATAGCATCAACTACTCTGTTGTTAGCCCTTGGTATCTGCTCAAAGGTGATATCAATGAATGATTCTTTGAGGCTCTCTACTAACTTCTTATATGGTGTCATCTTGTCATCCTTATTTTTGTACTCACCATTGAATTGGTTGATAATAAGTTATGAATCTCCATAAACCTTTAGTGCCATGATCCTCCACTGTGCTACAATCTTGAGACCTATGGTTAAAGCCTCATACTCTGCAATGTTGTTAGTGCAAGGGAATGCCAATTTGTAAGATCAAGGAATAAAATCCCCCTATGGGGTGATGAAGAAAACACTGACTCCTAATCCATGTTGTGTGTATGAGCCATCGAAGTAGAGTTTCATGTGATTGATTGTGCTGAGATTAAATATGGATTTGTCTGGAAACTTTGATCTGAGTGGATTATCATAATACATTGGAGCTTCTACTTGTTGGTCTGCAATCGCCTGCCCCTTGATACCCTTGCACTCTATGTATTCAATATAATGTTCTGTCAATATCATGACCCACCTGGCTATTCATCTTGTGAGAGTGGCCCTAGAGAGCAGGTATTTTACTGGATCTATCTTTGCAATTAGCTTGATTTGATGAGCCAACATGTAGTGTCCGAATTTTTGGGCTGTAAACACAATTGACAGGCAAGATTTTTCTATTGGTGTGTAGTTGAGCTCATGCCCTAGCATTTTCCCATTGATGTAGTATATCACTCTCTCTCTTCCATTTTCATCATGTTCAGCTAGTAAAGCACTAAGAGTTGCCATGGTTGTTGAAATGTATAGAATCAACAGTTTTCTTGGAGTAGGTGGCATTAACATTGGTGGCATGAATAAATATTATTTTATTTTACTAAATGTCTAATCACACTTGTCATCCCACTTGTATTCTACTCCCTTGTGGAGTAGATGAGAATACAGGATATGTTTATCCACCAGTTGTACTATGAATCTTTAGATGGATTGGAGCCTTCCTTGTAGGCCTCTGAGCTATTTTAGGGTCTTGGGTGCTTCCATGTCGAGAATCGGCTTGACCTTGGTGGGATCCACTCCTATTCCTCTCATGGATACTATATATCCCAAGATTGTTTCTGATTGTACACCAAAAACATACTTCTTGGGGTTAAGTCTTGTAGACATCTAAAATTGTTCACTTCCACATGATAAAAAATGTCTATTATATTCATCTATTTCATTAAGAGTGATTAAATAATTTATTTAATCATTATTTAATTCTCTTCCTAAGGTTCCTAAAGTATGTAATTAAATAAATTAAATACTTTACCTTACCCCCTTTTCTTCTCTAAATTAAATAAACTTGACAAATTATTTAATTTAGTCATTTAACCCATTTGGATTAAAACTAATTCTAATTCCTCTTTTTCTCTCTCCTTGTCACATTCTCCATAACCCTCTTTTAATCCAGATTAAATTAATTAATCTATGATTAGGATGTGCACCACTTAATCAAGATTAAGTGTCACATCCTCCATAATCTCCCACTTGCTTCTAATCTCTCATTAATTATCCTAATCCTGTGTTTGCACAACCTTAATCAGAATCATTAGCCACATTTGGCTTACCTTTTCTAGTCAACCTTCCCACTTACCCTTTTTAGCTCGGACTCTCTTCCCCATGTGAATTTTTAATTCACATTTATTTTCCCAAGACTCCTCTCTTCCCCATGTGAATTTATAATTCACTTTTGTCTTTACAAAGTCTTCCCCATCCCCATGCAAGATTCTAGAAGCCTTGACTTGTCACTTCACATGTGCTAAGGGCTTCTAGAACCTTGGACTTGTCACATCACCCACATGTGACAAATTTTTGGCTTTTTGGAGACCCTCTCTTATCCACTAGATTCTTCCAATCATTGTGAATTTTTAATTCACTTTTATTCCTCCAAGGAATCTTCTCATCCTCCAAGGTACTTGTCCTTCTTCCACCTTATGTACTTCTCTTCCACCTCATTTCCACATCATTCCACCCTAAGACATCTCACATTCCACATGTCAAGATGTGAGGGCTTGTGAGTCCTCAACTCACCATAGCCCTTCATCTTGATCTTGTTGGATCAATCAACCCTTGAATTCTCTAGAGAATTCCAATTATCCTATAAGTACCCCCTCATTTCTCCTATTTTGGAGATCAAGTATTTTGCAACAAAACTCTTGCAAATTTACCATTTGAGCTCTCATCCATCATAGCACTTAGCATTCTCATCCATCTTGCATCTTGCATCCATTCAACTCCAGTGCCATCCAAGGAGCACACAACTCTTCAAGATCAAGGGCCAACCAAGGAAAGAGCAACATAGAAGGTATAACAAACAACAATCTATTTTTTTATCTTGCTTTCATGTTATCCATTTTCTAAGGCTAATCATTGAGGTGCCCTTTTATCTTGTTATTTCCTCTTGTTGCATTATTAGTTTTTATCTAGCATCTCACATTAAGACTTGACATTTTAAATGGATCACATTTTTGGCATGCCCAGTGGGACCCACAAAGGGGTCTCTTTCTTTTACGTTTTTTGTTGTTTAGCTTGTTTGTAGATTTAGGTCACAAAGGGGTGGATTTGCTCTCTCGGGTGCTACAGAAGTGTGAATATGCCCCTGCTGTTCAACGTTTCTGGCAGTTTTTATTGCAGAAGTGCGGATACACCCAGGTTGTTCAACGTTTCTAGCAATTTTTACTGTAGAAGTGTGGATACGCCCCTGCTATTCAATGTTTCTGGTAGTTTTTACTGTAGAAGTGTGGATACACCCCTGTTGTTCAACGTTTTTGACAGTTTTTATTGCAAAAGTGCGGATACGCCCCTGCTGTTCAATGTTTCTAACAGTTTTTACTGTAGAAGTGCGGATACACCCCTATTGTTCAACGTTTTTGACAATTTTTACTACAGAAGTGCGGATACGACCCCACTATTCAACATTTTTTTTAACTATTTTCTGTAGAGGGGCAGATTTGCCCACCCGATTAAGCATTTTTCACTGCAGAGGGGCGGATTTGCCGTAAATAGCACATTCTGGAAGGTAAAAAAGTGCATTTCAGCTTCGTTTTTGTCCCTTTCTTTTGTTGTTTTGTGCTATAATCCTCTAACCCTATTTGTTGGTGGGTGAAATCATATTTCTTGCTGATATCTTGAGTGTTTTGTTGAAAATCATAAAGAAAAAAAGATAAAACA
Source organism: Sequoiadendron giganteum (assembly GCA_007115665.2). NCBI lineage: Eukaryota > Viridiplantae > Streptophyta > Pinopsida > Cupressales > Cupressaceae > Sequoiadendron > Sequoiadendron giganteum. Next base: position 478,903,897 of record CM021109.1, read on the forward strand.
ACTAACATTTGCTTGCAGGGCCTTTGTTTTATTCTTTTTTTTTTGAAATCTTTCCTTACTGCTTTATCTATTTACTTAGTATAAGTAGGGGAAAGTAATATTGGTTGCTTGTTGTGTTTTTTTTATTTGTGCTACCCTAAGGGGGCATTAATTCGTTTTCACCCTCTCCCTTTGCATTTTTGTGTAGATCCAAAGGGCGTAGTTGGAAATGATTAGTGTCTTCTTCTTAGCGAGACCTGCTTGGGGATTTCATCACCCCAAGGGACGATCCCAACCACGTGTACTAGCGGGGTATATAAAGGGGGGGAGCCAAAACTGTAACCCAATCCAGTTGAGTCGTAATTGGCGAAGCGTTGAAGCTAGGGTGATACCTAGATAGACGTGAAGAGTTGGTCTGAGTCTTTCAGTATCTCACTGGGTTTCCTGACTCACGCTTGTGATGGACTGGTGTTCATGATTTGTGCCTCACATACCGAGCGTATATCGAGGACTCCCTAGAAATTTTGTTCATTCTAGAGTAAGAGCTTTGCTGGCCATACCCCTTAACACTAATCATAGGATTATGCTTGTTCAAAGTGTCTTTCTATGAAAAACCAGCAAATTTTGATAAGTCAAACCATCATTGAGTCATTTTAAGTCGTTTCCAAAATCCCTCATCCAAACCAAGTTGCTATTTTTCTGCAGAGGGGTGAACTTGCCCCCATGTTTTAGCATTTTCCACTAGAGAGGGGCGAACTTGCCCACCTGTTTTAGCATTTTCCATTGCAGAGGGGTGAACTTGCCCCCCTGTTTCAGCATTTTCCACTGCAGAAGGGCAAACTTGCCCCCCTATTTCAGCATTTTCCACTGTAGAGGGGCGAACTTGCCCCCCTGTTTCAACATTTTTTTCTGCAGAAGTGCGGATACACCCCTGCAATCCAACGTTTCTGATAGTTTTTACTGCAGAAGTGCGGATAGGCCCCGCTGAATGGGCAGTTTCATCTATTTGACCATTCCAAACCTCTATTTAACCACCTCAAGTCTCCGTTTGACCATTTGATCATCCTAAACATTCATTTATCCAAATCTAGCATCATCCAAATCCAATCAAAATCCCATCATCCAATCAAATCCAATCCAATCCAAATCATCAAATAGATACATCATCAATTGATCCAAACAAATTCAATCAATTCAATCCTCATCTACATCATCAATTGATCCAATCAAATCCAATCCTCATCCAAATCATCAAATGGATACATCATCAATTCATCCAATAAAATAAATCCAAATCCAAATCATCAAATTGATATATCATCAATTGATCCAATCAAATCAATCCAAATCCAAATCATCCAATTGATACATCATCAATTGATCCAGTCCAATCTTTATACAAATCATGAAATTGATACGTCATCAATTAATCCATCAACCAATCCTTATCCAATCATCAAATTAATTGATATGTCATCAATTGATCCATCATTCAATCTCAATCTAAGCTTTCATCCAATCCCCATATGAGTTTCCAATCCATCCTAGTTCTCTATCCATCATTTATTATTTCCTTCTAATCTATATCCATCATGAATCTTTATCGCCCTCTCACACAACCAATAATAGTAGTCAAGGGGAATCCTAACTCAGTTGATGATGATAATGAAAATCTTGTTGATCATGAAGATTGTTATATAGATCCCCTTGATGCTATCATTGCTAGCAAGCTCTCTCCAATCGCCTCCCAAAATCCCACTACTTCTTCAAACTATCCCACCATGCCTTCATCCACATCTAATAATGGTTCTTATGCTACCCTTGTCAAGGGATATCCAACATCCTCACCATTGACATATTCATCATGTCCCCCCTTTCAACCTCTATCCTATCTAACATCCATGTCCTCTTATCCTCATCATCATCAACAATCCCAATACCTCTACCTTAATCCCACATCCTAATCCAACACTTACACATTCCTATCACAATCCCCCATACCAATATTCCTCCTATCCTAGTCCACCATCTCAATCCTCTCATCCTAATCCACCATCTCAATCCTCTCATCCCAATCTACCATCTATATCCTCCTACGCCAACCCACCATACATGTCCTCCTATGATGGTTCACCACCTCAATCTTCCTATTATAATCCAACATCCACACCTTCCTATCAAATTCCCCCATCCCAATACCCTTACATTAATTCCGCATCTCCCCATTCTAATCCTTCATCCACATCTTCCTACTATCACTCACCATCCCCATCTTCCCAATCTAATTCAACATCCACATCCTCCTATGTCACTCCCCCTTTCAGCGCATTATATCTTAATCCTCCATCTAAACATAACCCACCTAGTCCTCCAACCACTCCTAGTCCTCCATCTAATCCCATCCACTCACCTAATCATAATCCTCCATCTCCTCCTATTTCTACATCTAATCCTCATCCACACATCCACTCATATAATCCTCCAATTCTTAATCCTAATCCTCCATCTCCTCTTATTCCTCCATCCAATCCCATCCACACATATAATCCTAATCCTCCATCTCCTCTTAGTCCTCCATCCAATCCCATCCACACATCTAATCCTAATCCTCCATCTCCTCCTAGTACTCCATCCAATCACATCCCCACGTCTAATCCTAATCCTCCATCCATTCCCATCACTCTACCTAATCCTACATCTCTTCCAAATGTCACCCAAGGACTCATGCAAGAAGAGACACCATGCCATCCCACTCTATCATGTATTGTCACTCATGATGAGGCCCTCCTCCATCCTACACCTATCCCTCCCATTACCATTCTTGATACCGTCCAAATGGTTGAGCCCGTCAAACCCATAAAATCCATTGAATCCCCATCTTCTACTACTAGATCCACCCAATCCATTGAAGAAATCCAATCCCCTCCTCCCAATCCTAATATTCACAAACTTCAATCCCATGACCTTCATGAATCCTCCCTCTTCCTATCTCCCCAAATTGAGGAGTCCCTCCAACACTCTTCCATCATCATACATCCCACACAAGATGAGTCATCTCAAGAGCTTGATCCAAAGCATACAAGCATATCCCCTCCTCCAAATCAAGATCCTCCCATCCCATCCACTACATCCCAAGATCATAATCCACCATCCATCCCATCTCATGATTCCTATCCTCACCCAAGTCATGATCCTATCCTCCCATCCACCCCATCTCAAGATCACACTAGCTCATCCACTCCATCGCTTGATCCCCTTTGCATTCAAGATCCAATCACTCCATCTCATGAGCCCTTATCATCCACTGCCATAAATCTAGATCCCATCATACTCCCTAATCCCTCTCCTGATCCCTTGTCACTCATTCCTCCTAGTGCTACTATCCCCTCATCTCCATCGCATGATCCTTCATCACCATCTATTCCTACCATCCCAATGCCACTTTTGTATCACCTTGGTCACATTACACTTATCCATGGTGGCCTTCTTATAGAAGAAAAACAACACGTATGCACCACCCTACCTCTTCCACCTACTAATGTGCTCGCATCATGCTTCAAAGAGAATAAGCATCCTACCATAAATCACATGCTATAAAACATGAACTATCAAGGAAAAGGTTTAGGCCTTCATGAGCAAGGTACTTTAGAGCCCATTCAGGTCAAAGAACATCTAGGTGCACACGGTCTTGGATATATCTCCCAAGACTCACAATCCAAAAATGTTGGTACAACCTCCATACATCCTAAGCGATACTCTTCCAAAGGAACGAGAGGCCCTTCTCGTCGCTCTACCAAATCCTTTGTCGCCATCCCTCCTCCTCCATTGTATTATCGCAAAACAACCATCCATTTTCCTCCTTCATGCTCTAAGTCCATTTTGGGTCCTTATGTGCCTCCATCCACCATCGCTCATCCTCCATCTACTCCATATATTTTGGGCCCTTATATACCTCCATCCACCATAATAACTCCTAAATTCATAAACCCTAATCAGGATCAACAAAGGTGGGTCCCATCCAAGCATGCTATCTCGCATCCTCCATTCACACACCATAATCACAAGCCTACCTCTATCACTCCATCCACGTCTTCTCTCTATCATCCATCTCCTCATACCTATCTGATTGCTACTAAAAGAACTTTGGATGCCAAAGCAACAATCCATAAATCCGAACATCCACATGAATCTAAAGCTCCTCATGTCCCCTTCAAAAGACATGTTGCAAATACGAAAACTCAAACACATAGGCCACAAAGGCCCACCAATGCAAAAATCAAAACCATGTGGATCCTTAAGAAAAAAGAGGCAATACCTTAACATGAAAAATCCATGACGACATCCAACATTGCTATGCCCAAAGCTAATAATTCACATCCTCCATCTCCTAAATCCGTTTTGGGTCCTTATGTCCCAAAATTCACTATCTCAATGCCTCCATTATCACCACATTCTCCAACCAACAACCCATCTATATTTTCACATCCACCACATGTGCCAATGTTGGTCTTGAACACCTTCACCTATCACACATCTACTCCATCCTTCCATCCATACACTTTTCAACACCCCATCCACTATCCCCCCTATCTCCCTCGTCCAACCCCTTTGATTCATCCTCTTGCATAATCCATTTCTTCTACTAAGGTTGTACCAACATCCACTGGTCACTTTACACATAGGCTCTTCTTTATCTCATCTAGAACTTGATGCTTGAGGCCTTCATCCATTCAATTTATCATATGTCTTCTGAATCCATATCCTCATCCATCTTCACTAGTATCCTAGTCAAAAATTCAAAAAGTCAAAAAAATAGTAAAGCGAAAGTCATTCGTCCAATGGTGAAAACTTGGAAAACAAGTGCCTTGGATAAGTACCATGCTGAAAACCTGGCAAATAGGTAGCATGCATAAACCCCCCATCTAGTCTCCTTCCATGATTGGGGGAAACATCCACTTATGCATTCCTTTCCTCCATCTCCTACATCTTCCTATCTTCCACATCCTATCCCTCTGATCCCATTTATCCCAGTCCCTCCATCTTCCTTGTGATCTTGATAAATGTAGAAGCAAGCCTCTATAAATGCATTGGACATATCTTGGCATATATTCGCCTCATCCACACACTATCATTTTCCTTCCCCCCCCAATCTACTTTTCTAATCCATGCACCGTATCCACATCTATCTATCTTCCATTACCCATCTCACTCCCTTATCCACCCATCTTGCTATCCCTCTTGCCTCATCATGTGAGACACATATAGAGTGGGGGCATCTCCTTATTTTTGATTGAGTCCTTGGAGACATCGTCCATCCATCCCTCCAAGAAATCCTTTCCATCTCTCCATCCTACCCATCCTTACCTCCCCATCCATTTATCCATCCAGTCATCCCTTCCATCTACCAAATCCTTATCTTCCTATCTACCCATCCACTAGTCCTTTTCCACCTTTTAATCCTTATCCTCCCATCCAATACTCCATTCCATCCCTCCAATTTTGTAACCCTCTATCCACCTATCCTCGCATCTTTCTATCTCCCCATCTTTATCCATCCATCCATTTCCCCCTATCTCACTATCCCTTGTCATTGGTATCTAGCTATCGGCTACCCCCATGAAATCCATTGCCATGCTATCTCGCTATCATCATTCCTATCTATTTCTCACATCTTTACAATATCCCCTCAATCTTCATCTCATCTATCCATCTATCCTAGCATCTTCTTATCCATCCATCCATTTCCCTCTATTATCCCTTGTCATTGGTATCTAGCTATAGGCTACCCTCATGCAATCCAATGCCATGCTATCTCACTATCATCACTCCTATCTATTTCCTACATCTTTCCAATATCTTATCACTCTTCATCATTCATTTATACATCCTATCATCATCCCAATTCATCTCCTAATAATCTAGATCCCCATTCCAACCCTAAGCTTCGCATAAACCACATCCAACATATCGACCATCCCATCTGCATAGCCTATCCTGGCTCATCATATCCGCTTCATCCATTTATCTTGGTCATCTCATCATCCCTTATCCATTGTTTGTCATCGGTCTCTTGTCGAACTACATTGCCCCTGTGCTTTTACATAGGCAAGGTCGATCATTTGATCCGCCCCCGGGGTTATGTCTGTTTTCTATCTTGTCCTCTTCCATCGTCTATCTTTGGCCTTGTGTCGAACTACGTTGCCCCTGCACTTTCACATAGGCAAGGTCAATCATTTGATCTGCCCCCAGGGTTATGTCTGTTGTTTGTCTTGTCCTCTTCCATCGTCTGTCTTTGGCCTTGTGTCGAACTACATTTCCCCTATGTCTCACATAGGCAAGGCCAATCATTTGATCCGCCCCCTAGACAATTGTCTATCTGGTCTTTTTTATCCATCGCGGTCTTCATTGTCCTCTTTCCACTTTTATACCTGGTCTTTTTTCGAACTATGAGGGCTCTACGCTTTCACGTAGGCAAGGTTGATCTTTGATCAACCCTCGAGCCCCTAGGTCTTTAGGGCATGTTAGTCCTGTTGTCTTGTCATCTTGTTCTCTTGCCGTGTCATCAAGTATGTCCCTATCCTCGTTGGTGCTTACAAACAATGATCATCTGTATCACAAGATCCAATCGGTTTCTGCTATTCTGCGTCATGTCGATCAACCAATCTATCCTCCATCTTTGGTCTCAACAGGATGTATCCTTCCTAACAGACTACATCAACCCCATCCATCCTTTTGATCCTATGGCAAAGGACATTTCAAAATTTATTGTGATCTTTTGATGTTTTTGACATTTTTTTTATCATTTGAGCTCCCTATCATCACTTGTCATGGTCACCTTGATCTATCATATCATGGTGTGCTTTGACTAGTAAACATAGGGGCATATCTTCCTCTTTTCTCTATTTATGTCTTCTTGGTTGTCCCACGTAGTACCCACCAAGATCCTCGAGGTCTTGTGTTACGTTGGGGCATCCTCTTGTGCTTGTGGTTATTCCAATACCTGGCCCGACCAATGTCTTTATGACTTTGGTGTGTTGGAATAGCCTTCTTATCTGTTGTGTTTGTTTTATGCATTAGACACTAATCCATCTTGGTTTACATACCCTAACGCCTGGTGTCTTAAGCTATAGAAAAAATCAGTGCTTTACGGGGGAAAATTGCATTAGGATTGCATTTCATTTTCCATTCCATCATCTTGCATGTCTCCCCCATCTTCATCCATTCACATAATCTCATCACACTCTTGGTCTTGTTCCTAGCCTTGCTACAAGCCTTGATCGAATCATCCTCCTCATTATCATCATCATCATCATCATCAGTGGGATGTATCCTTCCCTATCCTTTTGTGTTGTTTTGGGATGTATCATTCCCTCCTCAACAATTCTATCATCATCATCATCAGTGGGTTGTACCCTTCCCTATCCTGGTGTTGTTCTGGGATGAATCTTTCCCTCATCAATAACACTCTCATTGGGATGTACCCTTCCCTATCCTTTTGTTGTTCTAGGATGAATCTTTCCCCCATCAATAACACTCTCATTAGGATGTATCCTTCCCCATTCTTGTGTTATTTTGGGATGTATCATGTCCTTATCAAACAACACTCCATCAACCATCCACTCACCCTGGCTTGTAGCTTGACTGGGGCAACATCATATGTGTCCTCAAATCCATTTGTGCTCACATTTATCTCCCATCGCTTATCATCATTTCTTATCCATCAACTTACATCATCATTTTAATATCTCCTTTCATCATCTCATCTCTCATCTTTTCCCACATCCCTTCATCTTTCATCACTCCTCCACCCCTTTGCAGTGAATTGGAGGGCGTATCCGCACTTCTACAGCAATTAGAGGGTGTATCTACACTTCTACAGCAATCGAAAGGGCGTATCCACACTTCTACAGCAATCAGAAGGGCGTATCTGCAATTTTGCAGCAATTAGAGGGTGTATCCGAACTTTTCTAGCACTCAGAAGGGCGTATCTGCACTTTTGTAGCAATTGGAGGGCATATCTGCACTTCTATAGCAATTGAAGGGCATATATGGATTTTTGCAGCAATCAGGAGGGCATATTTGCACTTCTGCAGCAATCTAGAGGACGTATCCGCGCTTTTGTAGCTTTCCTGGGGCAACATCATATTTATTTTGTGCTTGCTTTTATCTCCCATCACTTATCATCATTTCTTATCCATCAACTTACATCATCATCTTCATATTCCCTTTCATCATCTCATCTCTCATCTTTGCTCCCCTTCCATCATCCCTTCATCCTTCATCACTCATCCGCTCTTCTACCCTTTTTCGGGGCAGATCAGCCCTCCTGGGGCAGACTCGACCTCTTCCGGGGCCGATCCTCCCTCCCGAGGCAAACTTGCCCCTTTCCGAGGCGGACCTACCATCCCGAGGTGGACCTGTCCCTTTCTAGGGTGGACCTACCCTCCCAGGGCATGCCTGCCCTTTCTGGGGTGGACCCGCCCTCCCGGGGCAGACTCGCCCCTTCCCAAGGCGGATTTTCCCTTCTGCAGTGGGGCAAATCCACCCCTCTGTAGCACTTTTTTTCCCTTTTCTTCCCGGGGCCGCCATTTGCAAACCGTGCGTCGGATCGACTTCATTCAAAAGGAAAACTTGCTTATTTTTTCAAGTTCTTCCCAACCATACCATTTGTTTGTTCCTATCAAGAGATTTTTTTTGGGACCCCTCTCATTTCCCTCTCTTTTAAGAGGTATTTTTACCTTTTATTTACCCTTTTATTCCTCTGATTAATCCCTTCACTTCCCAGGGCCGCTATTTGCACCCTGTTTGTCCGATAAACTTTGTTCCAAAGACACAACTTGTCTAAATTTTTTCCCTCTTTCCAACTATATCATCCATTTCCTCCTATTGAGAAGTCACCCGGAACCCCCATTTCTCCCCCATCATCCTCTCGAGGGGGCATACCCTTCACATTTATCTATTTTCTTGGCCATAGTCAACCCCTTCCAGGATTGGGGAATCTTCATCCATTTCCCCACTAATTTGGATAGCTCAGGTCCTTCTCCCCATGCTGGGGCATCGTCTTCCGGTTACTTCCTCTATAGAGTCATATCCACTTTCTTTTCTTCGAAGCATGGTTATTCTAACGGTACTTCGAAGAGGGAAAAAATGTAGACATCTAAAATTGATCACTTCCACATGATCAAAAATGTCTATTATATTCATCTATTTCATTAAGAGTGATTAAATAATTTATTTAATCATTATTTCATTCTCTGCCTAAGGTTCCTAAAGTATGTAATTAAATAAATTAAATACTTTACCTTACCCCCTTTTCTTCTCTAAATTAAATAAACCTAACAAATTATTTAATTTAGTCATTTAACCCATTTGGATTAAAACTAATTTTAATTTCTTTTTTTCTCTCTCCTTGTCACATTCTCCATAACCCTCTTTTAATTCATATTAAATTAATTAATCTATGATTAGGATGTGCACCACTTAATCAAGATTAAGTATCACATCCTCCATAATCTCCCACTTATCCTAATCTTGTGTTTGCAAAACCTTAATCAGAATCATTAGCCACATTTGGCTTACCTTTTCTGGTCAACCTTCCCACTTACCCTTTTTAGCCCGGACTCTCTTCCCCATGTGAATTTTTAATTCACATTTATTTTCCCAAGACTCCTCTCTTCCCCATGTGATTTTTAATTCACTTTTGTCTTTCCAAGGTCTTCCCCATCCCCATGCAAGATTCTAGAAGCCTTGACTTGTCACTTCACATGTGCCAAGGGCTTCTAGAACCTTGGACTTGTCACATCACCCACATGTGACAAATCTTCAAGTTTTTGGAGACCCTCTCTTATCCACTAGATTCTTCCAATCATTGTGAATTTTTAATTCACTTTTATTCCTCCAAGGAATCTTCTCATCCTCCAAGGTACTTGTCCTTCTTCCACCTCATGTACTTCTCTTCCACCTCATTTCCACATCATTCCACCCTAAGACATCTCACATTCCACATGTCAAGATGTGAGGGCTTGTGAGTCCTCAACTCACCATAGCCCTTCATCTTGATCTTGTTGGATCAAACTCACCCCTTGAATTCTCTAGAGAATTCTAATTATCCTTTAAATACCCCCTCATTTCTCCCATTTTGGAGATCAAGTCTTTTGCAACAAAACTCTTGCAAATTTACCATTTGAGCTCTCATCCATCTTACATCTTGCATCCATTCAAATCCATTTGCATCCAAGGAGCACACAAGTCTTCAAAATCAAGGGCCCACAAAGGAAAGAGTAGCATAGAAGGTATAACAAACAACAATCTATTTATTTATCTTGCTTTCATGTTATCCATTTTCTTAGGCTAATCATTGAGGTGCCCTTTTATCTTGTTATTTCTTCTTGTTGCATTATTAGTTTTTATCTAGCATCTCACATTAGGACTTGATGTTTTAAAAGGATCACAAGTCTAACCTTGTATTTCTCCAATCTGTCAAAGATGGCACTTAAAGCTGCTATATGATCTTGTCTTTTCCTTGACTTGGCCAATATATCATCCACATAATCTTCCATAGTTTTGTGAATCATGTCATGAAAAATTAGTGTCATGGCACTTTGATATGTCACTCCTGCATTCTTTAGCCCAAATGGCATCATTTCCAGTAGTAGGTGCCCCATGGACAAGTAAACATTGTTTTATGCTAGTCTTCCTTTGTGATCATAATTCGATTATACCCTGAGAAGCCATCCATTAGTGATAGCATCTCGTTTCAGCCGTCATGTCCACTATCATATCAATTTTGGGTAGTGACATGCTTTGTTGAGGTATCTAAAGTCAATGCAGATATGGATGCCCCCATTTGGTTTTGAAACTGTCACAAGATTGGACACCCATTCTGGATAATAAATTGGGTGTATAAAGCTAACATCCAAAAGTTTCTATAATTCTACCTTGACTAGAAAGGCTATCTGAGGGTGCATCTTTCTCATTTTCTATCTTATTTGCTTTGCCCCTGGGTAGACAACTAAATGATGAACCATGACTTTTGGATCGAGACCTAGCATGTCGGCATAGGTCCATGCAAATTTCACCTTTCTTTCTCTTAGAAATGCAACCAAAAATTCTTATTCTTCTATCAGAAGTGATTCAGCATAGAAAGTGATATGTGGTATTGCTTCTTTTTCCAAATTGACAGGATTGCATTGTTTTTCCAACACTGTTTATTTCTCTTGATGAAGTGGAATAGGGGGGAGATTGAATCCTTCATCCTTCGGTCCTCAAAAAGGTTTTCATTGTTGGATCCATCCTTTATTTTTACTATTCTATGGTTAGAGAGTGCCATAGTGTGGTTTTCACTCAATGACCCTGAGCTTATTCTCATTCTTTTTCTTTTCCGACTGAAGGACTCAATCGTCTCCCCATAATAAGCCTATGTGTCCAGTGTGATGTCGAATCCAACCTTGTGATATTTGTATGGTACCGTATCCTTTAGTTCCATGATTTATGAGAGAGACTCATCATTTTTGAATGTGTCTAGAACCGATAGTTCTCGTTGGTCATAATTGATGAGTTGAGTGTAAACTAGGTTTATCTTGTGGGGATGGTGGTCTGACTCGAAATATGATGCACTAATCATGAGTAAGGAGGAGTCCTCAAAAAGAATTGGAAGGCTTGTTATGGTATCCTCATCATCACTACTACTAAAGGCCTCGGTTATGTCAAAGGTGAAATTATCTAGGGGCAGACCTATTGATACAGGTAGTTGAAGAGTGGTTGCTGATAACTAAGGAAGAGACCTAACTACTTTACTAGGGGTACCTCTGCCACATATGGTTATACTTAGAGGGGTACATCCAAAGCCAATATTTCTCATTTTTCTTTCTACAATGATGGGCTCTAGTCATCCATCACTGTTCCTTCCAAGGATTTCATTTCTATTGTAGCCCATACAAAGCATTATTTGCAGTCCTCTGCTAGATTCATCCATGGGTAGGGTGGGTGTGGGTCTTTCATCTTGGTATAGTTTTCTTAAAATTTCTCTTTCATCCACATTTTCCTGATCTAGATCTCCCCAACAACAGAATCTAGAAGGGTCTGCCCTAAAAGTGTAGGCAGGTGTTTCAATTGATTGAGGTCATCCATGTGACCTAGGAGATTGAGGTAACTCTCCTACAACAAAATAATTTTTCTCATTCTGTAATCTCCACACCCATTATCTTGGATCATGAGATTGATGTTGGATATATTGGGGATAGAAGGTGTCTATGTCATAGAAGTGGAGGCAAGGTTAGATGGATCCACATAGAAAGTGGAGGGGCCTTCATCATTCTTTGGTACTTGGGGAGCTTTTTAAAAATTGGCTTCCAAGTTTTTACAATAGGACAATGGCTCTGGATCACCATGTATTGTGACCTCCTCATCCTGGTATGAAAATTTTACACATTGATGAAATGTTGAGGTGATCGCCTTCATTCCATGGATCCATGGGCATCCTTGGAGGATTTTGTAGGGAAAATCAAGGTCGAGAACCTCACATATGGTTTCCATAGTAGTTGTCCCTACTTGGATTGGGATCTTAATAGTGCCTTGAGATATTCTTTCATAATCATCATATGATCTGATGGTAGTGCCTTTATTTTTGTCGATGGAGTCTTCTAAAATTCCCAAGTTCTTTATGAGTTTAAGCAAACAAATATTGAGGCATGCGCCTCCATCCACCAAGACCCTTTTGACCTTTTTCTAATGAACCAAGACTTGAAGGTGAAGTGCGCAGTTGTGGGATGGTTGGGCGGGAAAGTCTTGATCAAAGAAGGTGATGAGGTTTGGAGTGATGATGTTACCAACCATAGCCTGAAATTGTTTTGTATCAAGGTTAGCAGAGATAGTGGACACAACTAGTGCTTCATCAAGGATTTTCCTATGGGTGGTGGAAATTTCTAATAATTCCATGATGGAGATTTGAGCGGGGGTTCTTTTTAGCTGGTCAATCACGTTATAATCATAGGGAATAACTTTTGGATTTGAGATGGGGGTCTTAGATGGCTATGATGCCCCTATAATAGTAACCTTACTACTGCGTGTGGTGACTCCACAATCAGCGTTGGATCCTTTGACACTAATAATAGTGTGACCATTTCATCTATGCATGCAACAACACCTTCGTATACAAGGTTTGCATTGGCATAATTTTGTTTCCTTTTATTGTTCCCTTGGTTATTTCCTTGATTGGTTCCTTGATTGTGATTGGGCATCGGATTCGTGTATATTTTGAGATCTTGATTTCTAGCAGGTTGTTTGACATTTATGATTTTTTCCTCAATGATATCTTAGATGATTTTTTTCAATCTCATGCAATTTTCAGTTGTGTACCCTTTGATTTTATGAAAATCACAAAGGATATTTTCGTTGTACCATGGTGGTTTTTTCATGGGATCTGCATATTGCTCCGAATTTGAAATTTTGATAAGGTTCTCTTTAACTATTTTCTTCATTATAGATTCGATTGGCTCCCCAAGGGCTATAAACTTCTGCTTGGGAGGATACTTGTTTTGGGGAGGTGGTCCTCCTTGATTATTCAAATTATTGACTTGATTGTTCGAAACTGGTTGTTGTTGTGCCACTGTATTAGTTTGCACATTGTTGATCCTTCTAGCGCCAAAATGTGAACCCCAATCCTATACCTGCACAAACACAACAAACAAACACATAGTTAGGTTAATATGCAAGATAAAATAAGAATTCCCCATGAAATCTATTTACTATGCTCAAAATAGGAAAAAAAAGAACAAAACATGAAAAGCTAAAGCAATCCTAATTAAGCATCCAAACTCTTGATCCCATGGGGGAATTGGTGACAATTGGTGTGTCGAAATTGGCCCTTTCCGAACTCCTTTGTGGTAATGTTGATGGTTTATGGATGATTGAATCACCTTGATGAGATTTTGGCATAAAATTTCTATGAAATCATGAAAATGATGAAAAATTGCTATGAAGTAGAAAAACTTAGCTCTCAATGTGAAGAGAGTAACTTTTCTCAAATTGTGGATGGTTGGATGAGAGGAAGAATCTCTCATTTATAGAATTCAAAATTGGAAGAATGAGAAAGATTGAAAAATGTGGGATCATTCAACATCCAATGGCCAAGTGCCACTTGTCAAGATGTGAATGGTTGATGGATCATTCAACATCCAATGCACTTTTTGGTCAATGTGCATGATAAATGCCATTAGGTGGAATTTGAAATTGAGGAAATGCCATGTGGGAGGGAAAAAAGAAATGAAATAAATGCCACTTGGCTCAATGCACAAGGACATGTAAGAAGAGTGAATTCTTTGTTGGAAGGACAAATCCACTTGGATTTTGAATTCAAATTTGAAGGAATATTCCTCTTTTATTCCATGTTGAGAGAAAATAGGCAATTTAATAAATCAAAGTAATTGATTTATTGTGCAAGTTGCATTCTCTAGAGAATGTGACATGGATTAAGATTAAATTAATCAAATTTTAATTAATTTAATGAGGAATTAGGAGATGTGATAATTTAGACTTAAATTTATGAATTGATTTAAATCAAATTGAGAGGAATGGTTTAATTAAATAAATGTTTTGATTTATTTAACCAAAGGGGATAATGTTAGATTAAATCAAATAAATGTTTAATTTATTCAATTTAATTAGAGGACTTTATGGATTTAATCAAATAAGACAAATTATTTAACTAAAGAGGGATTGAGGATTAATTAAATTAAACTAATTAATTTAACCAACAGGGGAGAAAAACCTAATTAAATAAATAATGATTTATCTAATTAAGAGATGAAAAAGTCATGATAAGATGAGAGTATGATTTAGGACGAAGTGATGTTAGTAATCAGGATCAAGTGTGTCAACGTATTTTCCATGTCTACAACCTGGAAAGCCCTATGCCAAGTCATATGTTTCTGTGTAAAGTTGTTTCATGCGAAAGAAAAAGAAAGGAGAAGGGTTATCCCCAAAATGAAAACAACAAACACATAAGGGATCTATGGATTTTTTGGTTAGTATTTTATTTGCTACAATGTTTTTAGAGAGCTCAGAACTATGATCATTCCCCAAATACACATAGAACTAGAAGAATGACACAAAGAGAGAGAAAAAAAAAGAAAAACCTTTTGGGTCAACATGGAAGAGACATAAGGTGTCTCAATTCCTTGTGTCATCCCCAAAAGGAAAACACAAGACAAATGAAAAAGAGATAAATGAAAAGGCAAACGAAATGGAAAGTATTTTGGGTCAACATGAAAGAGATATGAATATCTTGATGCCTTATGTCATCCTCAAAAGGAAAACACAAGACAAATGAAAAGGATTAGTAGCAAAAAATATTCATGACATAGAGAAGAATGAAGATACAAATAGAGGAATTTCACAAAGAGAGAGAGAACATAGAACATCACGGGGGGTCACATCATACACATGCAATCACACAAAAGAAAATAAAAAGGAAATAATACAAGAGTATTAAGACAAATGTGAGTCAACCTATGAGAAATTCATCCACCTCCCAATCATGTTCATTATATACTAAAGGTGGGAAACTAGCCAGAGGGAAAAGATCAAGTGTCAAACTAGGAGAAGCACTAGGCTCAACACTCTTTGTAGGAGATTTTTCATTTAAGCTCATGGAAGAGGAAAACAATGTGTTCAATTCATCATGCACCTTTTCATCAATTTTAGCAACCTCATCATCATCATCTAAGTTGATCACAACAAGAGTTCAAAGGATAATGTCCATGGAAGAGTTAAATTCTTGTTGTGGAGGTTGCATTGAGTTGTCTTGCTTCAGGGGAGGGGTAGAGTCATCATGCATTGCTTCAGTCAAGTTTGGATCTTGATTTTATTTTTTTAATTCATCATGTAACTTGTGAGCAAGGGCACGATGTCTGCACCTATGCTCCCTAGAACCTCTATTTCTTTTGTTTTTATTTTCAAGATGTATTTGTATAGGATTAGGTTGATCAACCATATGTTTCTTTTCTTCCCTAAGTGGAGGAATGGAAGGAACTACAGGAGGTTGTTCAACCGCTTTCTCTTTGACTCTGTAAAAATTTTTTATTTTAGGAGGTGCGATGGGATTAGTTTCATTATCTCTTGGTCGCTTGTAAGAGGTAGGTGAAGTTTATGTTTGAGGTTTCTCTTGGTTGTTTTGGTCTTGTTTAGGTTGAAGCATAGTTTTTTCAAGGATGGGATGTTCAGAGGCAGATGCAGACATGTTTCAGAGAGATAGTTCAACTATTTTATTTGCTTTTAATTTTTGGTAGGACATGAAAAATAAGTCTTCTTGAGGTTTTATAGATTCCTTGGGCTCGGGAAAAAAGGAATCTAAGGAAAAGTTTCATTTGAATAACAAAGGGTTAAAGTTGCTATGGTGAATAGTGAGGATGTCATTGTTAATGGGAAACTTTAAGAATTTATGCACAACTAAAGGGATGACTTTCATGGAGTGAAGCCATGGGTGGCCTAGCTTCACATGAAATTGATCTAACTGTGGGATAATGGAGAATGTGACATCTCATGTTTTTGGTCCTATTTGCAATGGTAAGGTGATCAATCCTATCACAGGGCATGAAAATCCATTGTGTGTCTTGATCCATTCTTTTAGTTTATCATATTCATATTGATAGTGTTCATGCAAAATTAAAAATTCCTCGGTGATCATGTTCTCTCCATAAGAGGGATCTATTAGTATCCCATTAGTGGGCTTATCATAGATACGATCGGCTATATAAAGATGCCCATCGGGTGTATGCTTAATTATATCCTTAGAGGAGAAAGAAATTTCAAGAGGAATCTTAGTTTTACCCTTATGAGGGATGACATCTATCACCCCTACCATTTCATCTATAGGATTGACATTGATAGCATTATTTAGAAACAAATCATTGTTTTCATCATTTTTATCAACATTCATCACATCATTCTTTGTAGTTTCACTAGCTTTGACAAATGAAATATTATGTTTGGGCATGGAGTTGGTGAAAATATGTAAGTTTTGGTTCAAATGGGAAACAAACTTATTACCTTGATCACTAACACTTGCAATGGATAGACGACCAGAATCAATGAGGTCTTGCACAAGATGTTTAAGATGATTTAAATGTTTTGTGTCATGTCTTTTTTTTCGATGATAGTGACAATATGCATTTGATTAAAAGCTTGGGGTAAAGGATTATTAGGGTCAGGTGTTTTTATGGGAGGAAAGGTAATAATTTGTTGGACTAGAAGTTGGGACATGGTATTGTGAAGGGTATCGGGCAGGGGAGTGAATTGTCTTTTTGGATCTCCATAACTAAAGGGCATCATGGCTTTGACAACAACTACTTGGTTATTGACATTTTGAGCTATTTTTTGAGGGGGGTTAAATTATATTAACCCTTTATTTTATTTTCTAAAAGGTTTGTAATTGTTTTGGTGTGTGGACTTGGATGTCTTGATTCGGTTAGAAATGGACTTTGTATCATGACTACTAACCAAATTTTGATAATCGCGGAGGGAATTACACAAGTGCATGAAGGATGGAAATTTCATCATGGTAAGCTTGTCCTAGATCTTACTTTGCAATTTTTCTATGAACATATTTCGAAGATGTGTGTCGAGAACCTTAACATCAATTTGGGAATAAAGCGATTGATAGCATGGGATAAAATCAATTATCTTTTCTTCTTCTTTTTGGTTGCATCTCATCAAATCAGACAAGGTCATCTTGGGAGTCATATGCACCTGGAAATGGTTTACAAATGCCTCAAAAAGTTCATTAAATGAAAAAATTGAGTTGTTTTATAAAGAAGAGAACCACTCCAAGGAGGTGTCTTTCAAGGACCTAGGGAAGAGTTTTTCCAATAGTTTGTCATCAAGGACAAAGTCACTACATAAGGTAGTGTATTTAACATGGTTAGAAGGATCTTTTTCCCCTCCATGTTTCTTAAATCTAGGCACCTCTATACCTTGTGGAAACGGTGTTCCTAATATCTCCAATTATAATGGACTACTTTTGACATAATATGTGGGTGGGCCATTTTGATTTTGGTTGATGGTGGAAGTTTTATTTTGAAGGGATGACATGGTTTGGAAAAATTGAGTTATGAGAGGGTCATTTATTTTTTTATGAGATGGAAGTGAAAGTGGTGATGGAGTGTATGTGTTTGTAGGAAATTTGAATGGAATGCTTATAGGTGGTAGTGTGGGAGATATAACTTGTGATGCCACATATGAACTAGGGATGCTAGAAGGAATACCCAAAGAAAGAATCACATTACTAACATGTTGCATTGTTATTGTGACTTCAGGAGGGGTGTAGGTAGGTATTGAGGCTATTGTTGTGGGAGGAGGAATTTGAGTTCCTCCTTGACTTGGAATATTGCTTTTTGGAAAAGAAAAACTAGTGGCTGAGGGAAGATGTTTTCTAAATATTTCAACTATGTTTTCCACAAGGTCAAGGCCATCTTCACTTTCAAGCATGCGGTGAATGTTTTCTATGGTAGGAATTGCAGTAGTTGAAATGTTTTCAAGGCTTATTTGATATTGTAAGTTTACTAAATCCTCATGAATTTGAATTATGTTTTCTTGCAGAATAATATCATTCCTTGGTTCAACTTGAATGCTACTTGAAGGAAAAGATTTTATAAGGGTGTTATCCATTTCTAGTGTACTAGTGTCAATACTAGGAGTGGAAGCTCTAGATAACCCAAGATCGACAACAATTGTGCCATTGCGGGATGACATGAGTCTCAAAATTCTTCTCACTATGGTATTAGAAATAGGAAACCAAAAACTCATGCAAAGTCTACTAAATGTGGGGGAAGTGTAAATGCAATGTAAGCTAAGAAAAATGAAATGCTTATAACTAAAATTTTGGGAACTGAAACAAAAATGTAGAAACAACAAACAAAAACTCAAAAAATGAACTGTAAATGAAAAAATTGTAGTGATCAATATGCAAAGGGATTGATTATCCCAAGGTGGTGAATGAGTCCCAATGATGATTTTTGTGAAAAATTTCAAAAAAATTAAATTGAATTTTATGCTTTTTATGTTTTCTAAGCTATTTATGAGATGCAAATGCTGAATTTGATTAATTTTCAATGAAATTAAATGCAAAAATGTAAGCTAAATGAGATTTCACTAATGCAAGACTTGAAACTCTAGAATGTGAATTAACCAATGCAATGTTAATGCAAGCCAACCCTAGGATGATAATGGACTCCAAATCAGCAAAGAAAGTATTCTAAATGCAGGTTCACCAAAATGAATAGTGGAAAATTGGTGCTACTCTCTTTCACCTTTAGGGTTTACGACCTAAAGGGAGAGAGATAATCTTCACACAATTCACTCAAGAAAAAACCCTTCAGATTTCAATGCAAAGGAGATTGAAATATTGAAAAGGGACTATCCTAGGAACTGAATTAGATCTAATGAGGGGTTCACCACCAAGTTTAGACTTGGAAAATATAATGCAACACAATGTGAAATGTCAAACCTTGAATGACCTAGAAATGTGAACAAAATGCAATAAAACATTATGAGACAAAAAGTGTGCACCTAGGAGGCTGAAGAAGATAGAATGGAGGTATATAATTCTAGAAAATCTACTATTGATGCTGATTGGGACTCATTCGCCAAGCTAGGCGAATCAATCTTGCTTTCAAAAGAATGTGTTGAAACAAGTTTAAGCCAAAAGGGTATCTGGATCTATGAATTTTTTTGTTAAGCCTATATAATGGGACTCATTTTCCACTTGTGATGAATCAGTCCACTTCTACTTTTTTAGAAGTTTGGGACATGATTCTATGTATGTCGGTCTGCTCTTCTCTTTTTGATTGATTTCTAGATCTGAAACTGCAAATTGCCACCTATAGACCTTCTCAAAGCTTATCCCAAGGCTTGATGACAACTTTGAAATTTTTAGGGATTTGACAACTTTCCTCCAACTTTGATTCTTATAAAATATACAACCTATCCCTAAAAATAACACACAAGAAGAGGGAAAAATGTTGTGGAGTTAGAGAATAGGTTATTGCCTTGGTCAAACCCAATGTTGGTAATTAAATCTTGAAATGAAAGCAAATATGAATGGAGAATGATGAATGAACAAATAAAAATATTGCAACTCACCAAACCCTAGCAATAAGGTACTAAAAATATGCTTGAAATGGATGCAATGGATATGGTGCTTGAATGTTTCTTGAATGATATTGATCTTGCTTGAAACACCTGCTTGAATCATAAACTCTACATTACAATTGTTAGCACAATAACAAAAATGGAGAATGCAATCTTTAACATGATGATTGGCACCTGAAAAATTCTCTAGAATGCTTGATAATTTTCCCTTGAATGCACTTGAGTGCTCTTGTGAACTCAATTTTCCATTAAGAATGCTCTCACAAAATTCTTTCATGAAAATGAGTGAAAGAACCTTGTATTTATACTCAATTATGCAAGAATTCCCAAAATTACAACACTACAAGCCGACATCAGATCTAGGAGAATAAAATACCATCAGAAATTTGAATTAAATTTGAATTTGGGCCACATGAGACTCATTCACCCAAGGTGATGAATGAGTCCACCCAGGCCTAATTTTTGGGAATATTTTATAAAGTTCTTAGAAAGGTGTAAACCCTATTTCGGGGCCAAAAGATCTAGGTGGGACCCATTCGCCGAAGGTGGTGAATGAGTCCAAAATCGCTAAATCTAGGCCACATAAGCTAGAAACACCTAGAGTATGATTGGTTAGTGGTTAGTGTCAGAATTAGCCTCAAAAATATGCAATAAATGAGGCTTGTGGATGCAAAATAGGGCCAATTAAATCACAAGAAAGCCCAATTGTTAATCAGAAGCCTAGAGAAGTGCAAACATGTGTTACAACACTTTACAAAACTCCAAATAAGGCAATATTAAGGATTAATTATGATTGAAATTATGTTTGTTATGCTTAGTTAATTGATAAAGCCCTAGAAAAGTGTAAAAATGTGTTACCAAACTTCACAACACTTTAGCAAGGCACCATTAAACTCCATTAGTTCATAAGGGCCCGAGACTTAATGTAAATGTGGTATCCACATTACAGCACTAAATCAAGGCAATATTAAGCCAAAATCCACAAGGAGGACCCAAACAAGTGTGAAAATGTCAAAGGATACATTTTTCTACAATACAGTCACAAGTTGCTTTGCCAGGACAATGTTGTCTTGGCGAACTCATAGATAGATTTAGAGGCATATAGAGGGAAATCCCCTATATTCAGATTGATCATGGGTGCATGGATTTTGTGGATTGTTGATCCATACTGATGAGGCAAATGATTTACTCATTGTTGGGGACTTGCCTAGCATAGAATGATCTACAAGTGCACACTCTTTGCATGGGGCCCAGTCATGCTAGCCTCACTGTACCATGATATGCACCAGTTTGTCTACTGTCAGGGATAAGGCATTGAAGCAGGTTTCACACTACTACATATTTGGGCCTTAGAGCATATAGTTGTTCTTCAATTGATTGTTCATATGACCAATGTAGATGCAAATGAGCCCATCATTTTTATATACCAGGGCCTGATCACTTTAAAACACACAAGGCAACTAGGGATTCCCTATTGGCACAAATTCATTGATGGCATGATATTTTTTAAGTGGCATCCATGGCTTTATATGTGAGCCTATTATGATGACCACCAACAACTATTCTTTGCTTGAGAGACCCAATACATGTAGGGTTTTGAGCATACTATGATTGAGCAGTACTTGTCCAATCACATTACATGGTAGTTTGATGAGGTACAAGATAGGCCAAATGATGCACACATTTCTATAGTTTACAAGACAACCCAAGAGACTACATGGGGCCCACAAATGTAGCCCCATGAGGTTGTAGAGGTATTCAAGCTACTAGTTGCTAGACCTTGGGTGAATGACCAAGGATAGGTTGATTCCCAGATGAATCTGACTTATGATGCATGGTTTGTGCCTCAAATGTGATTGATAGATCCAATGGGTGCACCACCTTGAGGGAGACCTTGAGGTTGAGCGAGAGGATGAGGTAGAGGTGAAGGTAGGGATGGCGATAGGGATGGTTAGCATCAGGACCAAAAGAAGGACTAGGGCCATCAAGATAGACAAGATTAGGCCATTAGACATGTCCCAAGGGCACAACCACTGCAACCACCATAGAGACCACCATATGGACCACCATAGTAGCCACTACTAGATCCAAATCCCTGAGATGCCTAGATTCAACATTTGACACAATAGCTACAGACAATCACACCTAAGTGGGATCAGTCCCACCAATAGATTTTGGCACTTACTATTGAGAGGGATCATGAATGATAGCTCCACCAAACCTCTAATGTATAGATGGCCCAGGAGATTGGGAGGTGGCAGTAGCTAGAGGTTGTCACCCAATATTGGGCTTAAAAAGCATAGGGGAAGCTGGGCCAGATAATGGTGACACACCTATAAAAGAATGCAAGAGAGGAGGTGTCATATTATAGGAAACTACAATATAGATATGTCCCTCCACATTGTCAGTAGCCAAATTTTTATCATAGGGGCCATGTACACTTGAGTGCATCAGGTGGTCAGCACTCTATGAGACAACCTAGGTATGAGGAACACCATGGAGACTAAGGTAGTAGGGGATAGATTCTAACCCAATTTTTTAGACACATCTTTGATACACAACCTCATTATACATTTATACATTCATTGGCTCATTTTTTATAGCCTCTTTTATATGTACCTTTGATGAAAATTACACACATTGATCTAATATTTGTACCATGACAGTTATTTTTTATATATATGAGATGGCTCAGTGCAAATTTATGATGTGATGCACTTATGATATGCAATGTGACATTTTATCTATTGCATGTGTTATGATCATGTATAGATGCAATGGATTTGAATTTCTATGTTATGGATGCATTTACTTATTTATTCTTATTTGATGTGATATGATCCTTGATGTGATGTATATGTGATGTGATGTATGATATGAATGAAATGGAATGAATGTTTTACCCTTCCTTTTCAATATCTTTCTATGACATGCTATGAGATGGATATTCTTTTCTTGTCCATGTTTCCCATATGATGATGTCATTTTTCATGATATGTAGATGATATGATATGCTTATGCAGTATATATGTGTGCTAGTGATTTGTGGATGTAGGATGGATGCATTATTATTTTTGGTTGAATATCATGATACCATGTTAGTGTGGAAAATAAGATAGAAGAATAAGACAAATGGATTGACCATTGATTTTGAGATTGATTTAGAAGTCTGAAAATTCCATGATGGTTTGAAAATTTATTAGATATGGTGATGAGATGGATGATTTTCTCATATCTAGGATTGAGACTTTCCATCATTCCTTGTGTTTGATATAACATGATGAGTGTCATTTACGCTCCATTTTATACCATATTTGATTCTTTTTCCTATACCATTTAATCCATTTCCATATTCGATTTACATATGTTATCATACTATTTTACAATATTTTTTTGCTTATGGTTAAATATAAATAAGCAATATTTAATTTAGTTTTTAGATAAAATAAGTGAATAATAATTGTTAGATTATATTTAGTAGTGTTTGCTTCTATTATGTTAAGAAAATATATCTTGCAATAAGTTGATTGAAGGAGAGGAATGCAGACTTCATGTCGCCTTCTTGTTCCTATATCCTTCTTGTTCTTGTCACCTTCTGGTTCCTGTCACCTATGGGTACACATATTAGAAAATTAATTCTAGCCATATAATTATTTTCTCATAAAATACCTTGGTTAATATTTGTCATATAGGTGCAATACCCATGGGAATTTTAATAGGAAATTCAAAAGTAGAATGCTCACCTTGAAGTTCTCCTTTACTGCATTCATTCACATAATTATGAATTGAAACTCCCTCAAATTCCTGTAATTCAACCATTATTTGATCTACACAAGGTCAATTCCTTTTTTTTTCTCTATTTTGTGGTTTGCAATTTTTTTCAGATTTTTGCCCGATTAGTGCTAATCACATAGAGATAAATAAAGGTATGAGCTAACCTTGCAAAAAATAATGTTTTTATCTTGTTTCTTAAAAATTACTTATTTACTTATCAACTGACTCACAACAAGTGGTATTTATATAAAAATAAATTTAACATCTAAGATTTACCAAAGTTACTATAGAGAAGATGACATATTCTAGATATCATAGAGAAATGATGAGCTGTTAGAAGACTATATGGAACATTTCTTGTTTAGCCTGCAAAAATATAAATATAACAAGTTGAACCAAGATGCCATCAAAATGATCGTTTTGAAAGGGGTGACTAAAGAAAGCCTAGAATCTTTAAATCTCATGTTTACTGGAGATGTTTCAAAATTTTCATTTAATCACATTTCTATTTTGTGCAAGAATTACTTTCATTTCATGATGCAAAGGACTTTGAAGAGAAGGAAAGAAGAAAAAGAAGAACATGTTCTAGCCATGTGCTGCCCAACTTGTTTCAAGAAGAAAAGGATTATGTAGATTTCATGCTACTCAAGGAAGGGAGACCAATTTCCAACAATGTCAACACTATCCATGGCAACCACATGATATGAATCATCAATGGTTCCCACCTCAACACCCATGGGTAGGAAATCAACCATTGCTTGAAAATAATGGTGATCTTCAACACCTACAACAAAATTATTCAGCACCAATTAATCCTTCTCCAAGTTATCTAGAAAATACAACGTTAATTGTTGCACAAAAATAGATAGAATATCTCAAAGAAATAATAAAATATCTATAAATGCGTACCAAATATGGGGATGATGAAAGAGTGCATATTTCTGATGCAAATAGATCTAGACTTGTGTATGAGGAAATTAAGGAAAACCTAGATCAATCTATAGCTGCCTCTCATGCATTCAATGGTGAGAATCATCCTATAGTGGCCCCAAGTACAAGAATTTATGCCTCTATTGGTAAAAATCAATTCCATGAGATTGAAAGGTATGCATCTTCTTGTCCAAACCAGCATGTAGATGTTTCTCCATCGCTTGATCACAACAAGAGAATTCTACCTGCAACATCTAATTCTTTTGAAGAGTCACCAACATAAATTGAAGAATGCACATTTTTAAAAATGGAAAGGCCTATAGCAGTATTTTCTACCTATGTTGCTGAGAAATAACATTCCCTTGTAGCTATTAATGGAAATAGACCTGCAACAGTCGCTTCAACATCTATGGAGAAAGATCAATTTACAAAGGTGTCTAATAAAACTGAGAAGCAGTCTATAGCATTTTTTGTTATGTTTGAATCTATTCCTCACACACTTCCTAATAAGAAATGGCCATACATTTCTGAAGAACAATTTGTAGCCACTGGTATTTCATGTTTTTGTGAGAACCTTCCTATCGCATATGGATTTACACTCGTTGATGAAGGATCAATCAAATAATTTTCCATAATCCATTCTATGTCATTGACTACAAATAATCATAACAATTTTTGAAGATGAGTCAGTGGTCAGGTATGCATCTGTTGGTAAATTTGCATATATTGACAAAAATCAGCAATTTGTAATTGAATGCCTTGATAAAATGAAACTACAAGTATTGATATATCCTTCTCAATTTTTTATGCCTTTTAAAATTGAATATCTAATTGGAAAATGTGTGCATAAAGGATGAAATCATGCAAATGTTAAAGGAGATCTGTCATCCATGATAATCACCTCATTTGAAGAGATGACTTGGTGTGTCATTAAAGAATTATTTTCAAAAAGTCATATTTTTAAAAGAATTATTATTATCGTTTTTGATAGAGGTAAAGGAAATGCATTAGGTTGCAATGAAAATAATAACTTGCATGTAGAAATTACTCTTTTACATGACCAAATAGGAGGAAAACACTTTAAAAAGGGAGAAAAACAACATTTTAAGAATGGGCTATGAGACCCTAGACCCCCGCTTTCAAATTTAAAAACAAAAGAAGAAATTGGTGGAGGAATCACGCTAAAAAAAAGTGGTGCTTTTATACCCCCTCTTTATAAATAATGCAACTTAGCTTATAATTATCTTCCATTACCATTGTCATATGAATTTCTTATAACTGAGCAAGAGCAAATAATTGATGAATTTTTAGGACAATGGAATTTTAAAAATGAAAATTTGACCATTGGTTGTTTTGATTTTTGCAAGGAAGAAGCTAAGTGCACATGCCAAGCTGTTCAATAGGACATGGTGAAGGAGACATAAGGCGTAAGTGAGCCTCAACAAAACAATGGTGAAAGTGAATAAGTCTCCTTTGTAACCCAAGGGAAACTTCATACATCAAAGTTGGAAGATCGAGGTATGATTAATGATTTTAACTTGTCTTATAGTTCTGTTGGATTAAAGTGACATGTTTCTTCATAAAATGCTTCTCAATCTAGTATTTATGGTGAATGGAAACAATCCTCATACTACTAAGAATGAAAAAATGAATGCTCACAACAACCATAATACCCACCATTACCATCTTCGTTACCATTCTACTTAATTCCACCCACTCTATATCCACAACAAAATTCTACCATTTTCATTATCCCATTCATATCACCTAACATCCACTTCAACATATCCACCAATGGAAACTAAAATTCCTAATAAAACATTACATAATAAGGTGGTTGAAACTGCATATAATAATTCCATTTCAAGGATCCCTTTGTATTCTATTAATGTGCTTCAAATTGATGAATCACACATATAAGAAAATATTCCAATTTGAGATCATAAATATGTGTGTTGAAATTTATTATGCATTAAGAGGTGATCTAATCTATACATTAATCATTCAAGAACTATGTGTGATAAATAATGAATTACACAAAACATGCTCCAAATAGATGTTCATTCATTAATCAAGCTCCAAGTTAGTATTTAAATTATCATATTAATTAATGATCTCATGATCTTGTAGTATAAAGTTAAGTTGGCGGAAATCCCTTAAATTTTGGAGATCTTTGGTTGAATATTAATAAAACCTTCATTAAGTATTGGTTTAATGCTTCTCATGGAAACCACGTGATTAAGATTGGGACCAAATAAAGGTATGTATTCTTGTGTTTTCCAGAATTGAATCATATTGTTCCTACAAAAGCATTCATCCATCCATTTTTTTTATCAAGTATTTTCATATTATAACTTTACCATTTTTTTTTAATACATAAACTAGTTATTCATGGCGGAGTTATTAAATGGATAGTGTTACATAAATTGAACATTGCTATACTTGATAGGCTTGGTCATGAGAATATGATTGCAGGTTTCTTATCTTGGTGACCCAACACTTTTGCACTTAGTACTAGTTGTTGATGCACATCCAAAGACTCATTTTGTTGGCCTTGCTAGATGTATGGTGAAAAAAACATTTCCTTTGTGCTTTGATTTTGAAGATCACTTAGAATTATTGCACAACTTTTTCACCATTCATGGGTAGAACTTCTTTTCTACACTAGCGTTGATGCCAAATCATGTGGAGGACAATATGCAAATCAGTGTATGAGAACCGTAATTATTGGTTTCTTCTTTACAAGCCACACATCCAGAGAGAACTTGGACATGTTCTTTCACTTCTTCATAAGGATTGATTCATCCACCCATCTAACACTACATGGACATTTTGAATAAGTTGGGAGACTACCATATAGCTTCCACTATGCAGCCTTATCTTTGGAAGATTGCTTATGTTGTAAGTGATTATTTCAAGTGATTGGGCATGTATTCTAGTGTTCTATAGGAAGCTTTCTATTATAGTGGCATGAGCTCAATGAGATCTAGATTGTGGACCCGTTATTATTGGTTATCATTTCAAGTACTACAAGCAACTAGTTGCAACAATGACTTTTATTGAAGGGATCTAGATGGAACTCTAGAATTTGGTGATAACATTTGATCATCCATATGAGATTTTCCCTCTCTTTGGTCATTATATGCAAGTTATTAAGAAAAAAATAAAAATAAAAAAAACAATAAATTATAACAATGAAAACCTTCGGGTGTTGTTAGACAACTATAATTTGAAAACCAGGTTTTGGAAGATTGTAGTTGAATAAAATTCTTAGTGGTGAAAATTGTTTTCACAATGCCACTAAGTGGTAAGTGATTTAAAACTGGCTTGCCAGAGGTCACTTTTTCATTATCACAATTGAAAAATTAAAAAAATGAGAAAAAATGAGAAAAAAAAAATTTAAAAAAAAAAGAGAAAATAAATAAAAATAAATTCTAACAATGAAAACCTTTGGGCATTGTTAGACAACTACAATTTGAAAACCAAGTTTTGACAAATTTTAGTTGAATAAAATTCTTAGTGGTGAAAATTTTTTTCACAATGCCACTAAGCGGTAAGTGATTGAAAACTGGCTTGCCAGCGGTCACTTGTCATTATCACAATTGAAAAAGAAAAAAATGAGAAAAATGAGAAAAATTAAAAAAAAAGAGGAAAAAAAATGAAAAATGAAAAAAAAAAACAATTATTTGTGTTCATTCTCTATGCTAATAATTTTCAGGTACACTTAGATGATTCCATGGTTACTTCACTCTCTTTGAGTGCCTCTAGAACCTCCCATGGCTTGTTGGTGTGGATGTGATCTACTTTGTCATGGTTAACATACCTTTGCTCACCTATAGCACGAGTTACACATTCGATTGAGGTGTTAGCAGAAGTGAAGACAAAGTGATACCATTAGTATGATCCATAATGCTTCATTATGAGGGTGCTCTTTTATGTGCAACAATACTTGTTGGAGATTCAGTGTTGTTGAGTTCCTTTGGCTACCAAACCTTGGCATACATGGGCATGCAAGTTTGTAAAGCATATCTATCTTATTTTTCCTCATTTTATCTTTTAACTTGATTAATATTTCTTATTTTATTAATCATATAAGTAGCACACACCAAACCTCTTCTTGTTTCCTGAGGACGGTCAACCCTTTAAGTTGAGGGGAGGTTTGTCATCCTTATTACCTATATCTTCACCCATCATTTCATTTTGCTTCTTCCATCATAATCATTCATATTATTTATCATTTCACCCATTTCACATAGCTCATGAATATGGAGATATTTTTTTTATGATACCTCCTATATATAGAATTTCCAACAAATAATGCTATGAAATGAAAAAAAATGAAAAATGAAAAAAGAAGAAAATTTTGAAAAATAAAAAATGAAAAAAATACAAATTTGGAGGAGGAATGAATATTGAAAAAAGAAAGACAATGAAAAGAAAAATTGACAACTAGCAAATCCATGAAGCTTGTCAAGAAGAAGTGTGATAGAAAAATTGAAAGAAAAGATGATTAATCATGAGCTGTAATAGTCAAGGGTGAAGGCACAAATCCAAAGGCTACTAGTACAAATCAACACTAGTCAGATATTAAAGATTGCACAAGGATGTACAATATGCTAAGTTGGGGGGAATGATGAGTGTCATTTATGCTCCATTTTATACCATATTTTATCCTTTTTCCTATACCATTTAACCCATTTCCATATTCCATCTACATACATTATCATACCATTTTACCACCTTTTGTTGCTTATGGTTGAATATAAATAAGCAATATTTAATTTAGTTTTTAGATAAAATAAGTGACTAATAATTTTTAGATTCTATTTACTAGTGTTTGATTTTATTATGTTAAGAAAATATATCTTGCAACAAGTTGATTGAAGGAGAGGAATGCAAACCTTTTTTCACCTTCTTGTTCCTATCACCTTCTTGTTTTTGTTGCCTTCTAGTTCCTATCACATGTGGGTACACGTATTAGCAAATTAATTCTAGCCATATAATTATTTCCTCATAAAATACTTTGGTTATGTAGTTATAACCAATTACTATTCAA
The DNA here is from genome assembly GCA_007115665.2 of Sequoiadendron giganteum. Lineage (NCBI taxonomy): Eukaryota > Viridiplantae > Streptophyta > Pinopsida > Cupressales > Cupressaceae > Sequoiadendron > Sequoiadendron giganteum. The sequence goes on from CM021109.1 coordinate 478,933,781, forward strand.
TTCTCATGAGAATGTCTTCACGTTTAAAATAATATTCTATTTTGATGATTGTAACCATGAGATAAATAAGCTCCTATAATTTAGGGTGAGTTGTTTCAACAAATCAAATAGCTATATATCAACCAAAAAATAATGGAAAGGTGGTATAAAAATAGGGAATGACTCTCACTCATATTTCTTATAAATATGAGCTACATGAAAAGAGATATACATGTAGAATTTGTATTATTTTTGATAAATAAAAGAACATATTCACGTTACTCAACTGGTGTAAAGGAATTTCATTCAGCACTAGGCAGACTAAGGAGGAAGGGTTCCCCCTTCTTGGAATTCTTGGTGATTTTGTAGATTTTGTAGTGAGTGTTTATTTTCAGCAGTGAGTTTATTTTTAGCAGTGTGTTTATTTTTGTTATCTTGTGAATCTATTTAATGTTTATTGTTTATTTCTTATAATTCAATTATGGGATCTAATGATTATCTATGTTAGTGATTGATTACAACTGTGAGTTCAATTTATAGAATAATTACTATTGTTATTTCTATTGCAGTCCCTATTGCAGAAATATTGCAGTATTGTCATAGTCATAGGAGCAAAACATAAACATTAATTTGATTTTCAATTTAGGTAGTTTAGGAATGCATTTTCATCCTCACTCACCTCATGAATCACAACCCCTATTGCATATAGCCATAAAATATTTCAAAATTTTACACCCTAGATTGACACTTAGACCAAGCTGAGTCTTATTATTAAATATTAAATCCTTCTTATTATTTACCCCATTTTTGGCCTATTATAACACATAGATACGATGCATCAAGGTATTGAAAACCACGATGGCATTGTATCTAGTCTATTGGACTTTAAGTCTGCAAACAAATATGATATTTCTTGTTTGCACCTTGACATATGGAAACCTCATTGGAATTTAGTTTATAAGCTTAGAATAAATTAGACAAAAGCATACACAATAGTCAACAATCTACTCAAAGTGACCTCCCTACACACAACTAAGCAAGTATGCACCAAGATTATTTTACAAGAATACCCATAAGCATGGAAAACAAAAGATAATGATTGATGCCCCATTCATTTCTCTCTAAATCATTTAGACATCATCAAGAGGTCCTTGGAATGGATCAATAAGATAAATCATAAGAAAATATCAACAACAAATAGTCAATGTTATCTATATCTCTTGCCAACGTAACATAGCTAAGGTGATTTTTGATGTTGATGCCCATTGTTAGAAGGATGCATCCTAGGGAATGTTTATCACATTATGTTTTGACTAAGACTAAGTGTGTGATAAGCTATTGATACAAACACCACTGACTTATTTACTTGTGATCTATACTTTAGATTTCTACTTTTAGGTTCTCGCTTTATGACTTGCAACGCTTGTTTTTTGTTTGTTTTACCAAAGTTTGAAGGTGATGTTGATTTATTATGGATGAATTTTATTGCGAGTGGAAGGAAAATGGGATGGATGGTTTTGGGTATTTTTAAAAATATTTCAATATTTTTGATGTTTGGAAATGTTTTGAGGTTGTTTTTGATCTTTTTGAAATTTTATTTGAATATTTTGGTTTTCGATTATTTGAGGTTGTTTATGGTTTTCTCTAAGTTTTCCAAAGTTTTGGGTTTTCAAATTTCAAATATTTTTGGATTTTAGATATACAAGATTTTGATGTTTTTTGACTTTTTTACGAGGTTTACGAATGTATTGGGATTTTTTGATGAAGTTTTATGATTTTTTTTTAAGATTTTCCAAGAGATTATGAGATAAATAATACCTAGATCATGATGTTGATGCCACATTGTGAGATTCAAGAAATGGATCAAGAGTTATTTGAAAACAAGAGTGCAATAATTTACCCCTAGATTCTAGCAATGCTTCATAGTGCAATGGAAAAATTAAGATAGGTAATGTATATGTGAAGAGTTCAAAAAAGTCTAACATGATAGATATGGGTTATGGGACTTCATGTGATAAAATTATATAGACCCTATCAAAAAAATTCCATGAGTAGAGTTGAAGTATACACCGAATCTTTGTCAAGATCAAGATAAATAGGAATATTTGGATAAATCTAGATTGGATGGATGGAGGGAACATTGAATTTATCATGACAACTTGATGAGATGCTTCTAACTGAGAAGGATCATATAGATGCTCGATTCTACTTATGACGCATATTTTCCAAGTTTTCATCAAGGTACTTGTCTAAAGTATCACCATAGTGGCTTTCACTAGAGGACAATTTTTTAATTTTTACTGTTTTCTTGATTTTTTTGAAATTTTTACCCTCATGTTGAACCACTTGGTGGTACTGATGTAGAGGTCATTGTCATAACATTCCAATGATATCCTTCTTGAAGAAGTTTCTTTTCTTAGATATGAGCACTTGAATGCAACTTTGAAGAACTTTGATCTACCTTATTGGTACCAAAATTAACCTTGTCTATGTGTGCACATCACGATATAGTACCTTTAGAATCCTTATGATGAAGAGTGGCTGCCAACACATGATGAAAGCAAGAATTTGATATCATGAATGGAGTGTACGGTGTTATGCATGAAGTAATATGAGATGGATTGTTCGATGGTTTGGAACCTTTGACTCTCCAAACTTGGGAAGATGAGTAATGATGGGTGGGAATGGAGGTTTTCGTGGAATTAGGACCAACCATTGGATATACTTTATTCCTTGCTTGAGAAGTCTTCTTTTGTATTTGAGGACTCTTTTGATGAATACATTTCACTTTTTATTTCTTCCCCATAGTTTCTTTGACTAATGGAGTTTTAGAAGTATGATTTTCTTTATTTTTCTTTGGTATCCATTTGTACATGACATGCCCTTTTTTCTTTACTACTTCATTTTATTTGATGATCTTATCCTTTCTTTGATATGAATATTTCTTTTTACGTTGGGCCCAATTTGTGTATGAGATGACAGGTACTGAATGCCAACTCATGATATGACTAGTTGTAGCATTGATAGTATTTTCATCATAAGGATGCTTCATGCCTGATATGTTGATGTTTGTTGTAGAAAAAAATTCCCTCGACATTTTGAAGATATTAACAATACCTAATCCTTTTCCTTGATAGTGTATCCTCTGATCCATAGCCACTAAATATGACTTGTCATGAACACATGATATTTCTATGGGTTCTTGCTATTCAGGAATATGACCAGTTTGATTTGATTCTATGAAATCATTATATGTTGATACTACTTAAAAATATGTTGGTGTTGATTCAAAAGATGTTGATGATGCACAATCACTATAAGAATCAAGAATCTTGATCGTTGCTTGCTCTTGTGTAGGAATATCAAGAGTAGGAGATTCTTATTTTTGATGAAGAACATCTATATGTCCATCAAAAATAAACATCTTAGGGGTGATATCAGGGACATATTTGGAGTTTAAAATGGTTTGGAAGATGTCCCTTAGCTCTTGGTGAAACTCAGAGAGAATTTCATTATCCTCAAGAGCCTCCTCTTGACATGATCCTTAGGTGGATGATATATCATTGGGAAAATAATTTTCATAATAGTTTGTGGGTATGGGTGCAATAAGGGATATTACTTTCTCATTTGGAAACTCTTCAACATGCCCAATCATGAAGTCATATGTGGGAGAGATATCATAATCTGGTACATACTTGATGCCCTTATGGTATGAAATATTGCTAGACACTATTGATGGGTTTGGAATTTGTTTTCAAATAGTATCTTGATACATGTTTGATTCCTCATGTGGTGATGAAGGAATAACATAACTATGTCACATCGTGGTATCATGGGTATGGTTTACATTTTTTGAAGTTGTATGCCTTCCCTTAATATTTTTCTTTTCCAGGATCAAGCATAGGGTTTGTGTAAATCTTTAGATTTTCATTCCCAAATTTTTGATTGACATCAATGTCTCCTTGTTAAATAATATATTCTATTAGATTTTTGAGTCTATTTAAATTTTTTGTGTGTTATGACCTTTATATTGGTGAAATTCACAAAAATGATCTTCTCCATAGCTAGGAGTTTTGACTAGTGGCGCTTGATAGTTTGAGAAATATGGGAGTGTGATAAGGTTAGAATATATTAATCTCTTCAACACATCTTCCATAGGTTCCCCTAAGGGAGTGAATTATCATTTAGGAACACTGTTTGTTTTGTTGGTGTTTAATTTCTTCCAACAGAACCTCAAAATTCTATCAAGGGTAGCCAACCCTTATGTTCAAGAAATTCTTAGGCTAGTGCCAAACACAACAAGTAAAGCTTCTTTAATCCTACACTTCAGGCTTTGTAGGACCTAGGAGGGTGTTCCTACTCATGTTCATTTGATATAAAATTCATCAAGAACACTTCTATACATAGATTAATTCCTACAAAATTTAGATAGACTCAATTTATTAAAGACTTGGCTAATCTTTGAACAAATTCACATCTATTGCTAGGAATTAGGTATTACTTTAGATCAATTCATTATGATTGAAATTTTTAATAGTTTGGTTCTCATGTTAAATCACTAGCTAGGCACACCCATAACCCATTCACTCGTAAGATTTTATTAACAGATAGACCAGTGCTTCATCAATTAGGACAATGGAGTCAAATATATAAGAACTCGTAACATAAAAACTACTTGATTCAAATATTGGAAGATAATTTTCATAGTACTTTGCAAATTGAAAATTCACAGTGCCTGAAATAGAACTTCTTACCAAATACTATGAAATTTCTTACAAATATACAACCATCTTCAAGCATTTAATTCTCTTTGAGCTAAAAGAAAGAAAAAAATTCATGCATTCAATCAAACAACTAAAGACAAATGAGAGTACCCTTGATATTTTCATTTATAACTTGCAAAAAGGTACACAGGAGAGTATCTATTTCAAAATTAAGATTTGTTTCAATATTAGTGTTTTCTATAAAACTAATTTAAGACTATCACATATAAGACTCACACCTAAGATGATGTATTGTTCTATTCATTCACATTTTCCCTAGTATGTTCATTCTTAAGCTGAGCTTCTACCTGAACTATAATATGACTCCAAAATCGAACCCCTTGCAATGAGCCATGGAATATTTTTTATAGATTAAGGGAGAAAAAATTATTGGGCTCAAATGCAATTACAATTCAAATGCATTTTAGAAATTCCCTAAATGGTTATTTGTAATCATTTACCACATAGGGGAAACAAAATTGATACTAGTTGATGTTGCCTAAACAATATTAGTCGCCAATGAGCCTTTACATTCCACACACACGTCAAGCCAAAATTTCATCATCATACCATTAAAAAAAACTTGGGTTGTTACAATAGCCACAAAATGTTACCAGAGCACCACTAGCCAACTAGAGCTAGAACCAGGTCCAAAGTACACATGCCAACTTTGTTTCATCGCAGAGGTTGGAGAAACCAGTACCTCTCTATCCTTAGTATCCTTATCAGAAACAAACTGACCATTCCCACTTGGGGTTTTTATTAAAATTGGGGCAACCACTTCCACCTCCTCATTTGAGTCAATAAATTCATTTAAAAGAATGAGGTAACGACCATAACCTGAATTCATCTTTGTGTCACTATCAGAAGGGTTGTCTGAAATTTCAATAGGGAAATTATTCCTTCCAATAGTGCCTCAACCATACTTTGTCTTTGTCCTTGTTCCTCCCACGAACCCTGCAGGCTCCTTTCCCTTGGCCTGCAGTGTTCCTCTGAGAACTCGGCTACTTAAATGGTAATTTCTCCTTACAAAAATCTATGTAGATTTCCTGCTACAAGCCTCTTTCTCATCCTCCTACTTTGGATTTGAATAAAAAATGGGTGCATTCAATTAACCCTCTGGAATATTGTTGTGTGATTTGTGCAAATCAAGCCTTGGAGAATTCATCACTAAGGAAGAAGGAAACATTGACTTGCTCATTTTACGAGGACTAGACTTCACAAACGTAGAACAATCCTCATATGAACTTAGCAATTTGAGCTCTCAATTGCAATGGTGAGAAAAAATGCAATTACCTCATGTTTATCAAACAAAATGATTAGGTTAAACATCAATGCTCTATAAAATTTACATGAGTGAGCAGACAATCACTTAGTGGCACTCGCATTAGAGCCTTTAATTATCTAGGTGCATGAAAAATATGCATACCAATTTCGATGATTATAGGAGAGTAATCATTCACATGCACTAGGATCAAGTTGATTAACATCCATAGGTCTAGTGCCATTAATTTTTTCTCGTATTGAGAAAAACAACCACTTCCTTAGTCCTTTGGTTTATTGTTTAAAAATTGGCTATTGATCCCTTGATGAGATGGTGAATCGAACAACCCAAGATAAGCCAATTGGGTTTCAATTCCCAAGACCATCGCTTGATAACCCATTAGCCAATAAAAAATGCTAACTAGAAGCCATGTCATTCATTTGAGGGTCTGACCCTTCATCTCCTTATTGACAATAGAGTCCATCCATCACAATCATGCAAACCATGTAACACATGGAAAATAGTATTTTAATATCCTGCGCGACCTGTGTGCAATGGCCCAGATTTGATTCTCGTAATGCATCACAAAAATTTATTCCTTGAATTATAACACCGAGTGAGATAGTGGAGACTGGGTCCCATAGTCTGTAAGAGGACAAGTGGCATGATCTTGAGGATCACACAAATCTTCTGAAAGGAATATTTTAATCTTTGCACAATGTGCACGCATGGCTAGGATTTGATCTTCAAATTTTATGGACCAGGTTTTTGCACATGCAAATAAGGTTAGTCATAAAAGGGGGCCATGACTAGGCCAACGGGATTGCAACCCTTAGGGGAATTAAATACTTAGGACTTAAGTCTTTGAATTATAAAATATTTTGCTCGAGCTTGGAAAATTTGAATCGGTAAAAGGGTGGGGTGACCAACGTGCCTAAGCAAAGGGGCCAGTAAAACTAATGGCTTGTGTTGGTGTTTTATTTTTCAAGCTAAGCTTTGAAACTCTCTAAGAGGTATCCAACCTCTATGTTTAAGAATTCTCAAAGTTAGTGGCCAACTAACAAGATTCAGTCAAAGACTGAAATCTCCTACACTTCTGGCTTTGCAGGACCAAGGTGGGTCAACCTACACAATGTTTAAAACTTAATTCAACCATACACACTGACATTTCTTCTTACAACAAATAATTCATAATTCAATTAAACCATTGAGAGAACTCAAAACTTCAAACCTAGCTAAACTCTCAGTAGATCAGTACTCACTCAGCCATTGGGAAGCAGGACATACAAAAAACCAAACGGTAAGACTAAGAATGATTTTTCATTTATAAAATGTTTCTAAGATGCATAAAACTAAATAATAGATTAGTACCAATTCTGGGCCATGGAGTCAAACACATAAAATGAATTCATTAGCAAACAAACTTCAACCAGTGGATTTAAATTGCTAATGCTTTGCATCAACTGTTTGTATCTTGCACCAACAATCCCTCTCTTATTATCAATCAAATTCTCCTTATCAAATCCAACCTGCACACTTGAAATCATTATTATTTGCTTAAATTATTTAACCATTTCTTTGAAATAGACCCACAAACAAATAACATAATCTCATGAAATTTGAGATGACAAACCCAAAAATAATTGGTATTATTGAATTCATATGGTTTAACTCCACAAGTATGGAGACAATCTGAAGATATTCATGAATGTGCAAACACCTTCATGATTTTATTTGCATAAACTAGTTGTATTTTCTCATGAAATTAGAAATTACAGCTTACAGACTCAAGAAATAACTCAGAATTTACAATTCTCTATCTACCCAACCCAATACAAAGTTTCATAACCCTTTACAATGAGAAGAGAAGAGAATAAATAAAAGATAGAAGCAGCCCTAAAATTTATCCATCGATGACATTTGGCAACCTATTTCCCATTCATCAACAATATGGAAAATACTCTCTGCTCTCTCTTCCTACAACAAACTTTGCCTCTCAATTTGCCTTTGCTTCAAGTTGCCCAGCAACTGAAAATTTTCCCATGTGGATAATCTCCATCGATTTACACCCAACTGTGTAAAAATGCCTCTACTTGCCCGTGAAAATTTCACATTTTTGCCCTTCTATTGTTGCACATTACTTTTATTCACTTCTAGATATTAAAGTCTCATAACTTTAATATTTTTGCTTACATTTATCTCCCAGTAAATAATAAATTTCAAACATAAAGTGAATATAAAATCCACTTTACTTATCCATTTGCACTTTAATGTTTAAATTTTTTATTTTAAAACATTATCCATTTTCATGTGCCTTTCAAAATCTGTATTTTATTTGAGAATTAATAGAATTTACCCATAGCTCATTACTCTTCACTTTATAATGAAGGTTTTAAAATTTGAGGTGGGCCCCTCCAAAACCTTTCTATTCATTCCCCATGTGAACAACATTTATTTTCATTTTTTTTCCCTTTTATTTCATCAGGCTCATTAAATTTTTAAAAGGAAACCCTTGCCTTTTGAAAAAAAAATAAAACATCGGTTTGCTTTCAAATTTACCCGCACACATGAATTTAAACCAGGCCCCACCCACCAAATGTTTCAATCTCGCGAGCCTCGCAATAATTAACCAATGATAATTTTAGATCCACGAGATTGTGAGGAAGGGTCAGGATTCAATCTACTATCTTGGTTGACCCTTAATTCTCGTGTGCTTCCTCCATTTACCCTAGTTTTCATTTGGAATTAATAATCCATGCTCATGCTCTGTTTGATCTCCTAACATGGTGGCCTCCTAGATTTCCATCACCATCCATAAGTATTTTCTTGAAATCTGTAAGGGTTTTCAACAGCCCATTAAAATAGAACTTCCTCAAACAATTTTCAAAACACGTCCACCGCAAGTGCAAGTTGTTTCCCCACCATCCCTAGCACAAACATATTTCTTCAATGCTTTGATGATTGTCCATACCCTATTCCATGGTTTGAGCCTTCTCATGGCAGCTTCATCATTGCAAAAATGGCCTCTGGTCATGGGATCTCCACTTGGTCATGCTCGATACCACCCGCAGTTTTTCCTGTCATCGCCACGCGACGTCTTATCGAGGCTTCCTTTTGGGTTGCTCCTTTTTTTTTGGCCGGGCTCTACCTGCTTGTCGCATGCCCCATGCTTGGCATTGGCATCTACATGTCACTATTCTGCACACTGCTCAACAATTTTGTGAAAACCTTGCAAGGTCAACCCAGAATGGTTTGGATTTGACTATTTAATCTTCATCTGACAGTTAGAAAGCCTACACATGCAATAATTGTTAATCATAAAAGGGGGACTAACTATGTGGATGGGGAAATGACCCTCGAGGCAGAAAATTTTAGACATTGGTCTAAAATTATAATGTTTATCAACCCGACACTAAGGGAAAAATTATAATACAGCCCGAGTGAAATAAAACCGACGTGGCAGGTTAAAAGGGACTAGTAGCTAAATGACCAAAAGGGTTCAGACCACAACTTATGAAATTGGTAACCTATAATAATAATTCAATGCAAGATTAGAGAAGAAAAAGTGATTAGAAGACCCAAAACTTCAAGACCTACCCAAGGGTGCCAAGCATAAAAGACACCAGAATGAGCAAGTATGGAAAAATTGTAAAGCTCCAACAATGGCTCTGAATGGGGATGTATGCCCCCTATGGGCATAGCAAGAATCCAAACCTCTGAAGAGTAGACCGGATTTTGAGTCCATCAGGTGTCCTCAAACTGCACCTTTATTCATTCTTTCTCAACTTCGCTTGGTGACCCTAGGTCACCAAATGAAAAAGGGGAATCAACTCTTACCTTTGTCAAACACCAATATGTTAAAGGAGCTAATCTCCCTTAATCCATGCTTTCCTATGTCACACCACAACAACCTGAGTGACAACACTTTTGCAAAAAAAAATTTATCAAGCTGCCATTATAAGGGTGTGAACTTGCTTTCTGTTCAACTTTGTCATCACATGGCAGCCAAATCACATAGGCCACTTCACTATCACTTTCTTCATTTTCTAATTTTGCATCAAGTGGAAATATGAGAGGATAGTGATCAAGACCACGTTCACTAACCCTCTCATAATGATCATTCTTAAAGGAGATATCACAACTAAAAAACAACATGCAATCCTCTTGTGTGCTGAGCAAATATTGCTCTTGCATCTGTGTCTCCTCCAACTGAAATGTATCAGTGGTTAGCATGTCTTCACCCCAACAACACAACCCAAACACATTGCCATATGTTTGAAGATTCTGAAAATCAGGTTTATCAACACCCACAATACCTTCATCTTCATTCAAATCATGGCATTCAGAAGAAATGCCAACATCCCAAACAATGTTGTCCACCTCATTTTCATAGACAAGATCATCAACATTCAACATGCTACCACAAAGGGAAACCTCAAGTACAGGTTCATTTGAATCAAAAATTTCATTTGCAACAAATTCATCATAGTGAGTGTCAAAGACACATTCACCAATGCAAGGTGTATTGAAATCATCATCATCTCTTGTTGCTTCAACATGAAAATCTGAAACATACTGCTCATGAGAGGAAATATGAATTGCAGATCCAAAAAAAAGGTCCTCATATGCATCAATATGATAGACACAATCACATTCTGTATGTGCAACCTCATCATGAAATTTTTCATTAGTTGTACCAATGTTTATCTCTACATTTTCACTTTCATGAACTATATAAATGCTTTCCTTATGCAAAAATTCAGTAATGGCTTCAAAGGCAGAAAAAGGAATAAAAGAAGGTAAAAAATTAAGCAAAATAGGGGTTCCTTGTTCATCATTATCAACTACTTGTACTAATTCATTTAACACATCTCCTGCATGCATATCTTTCTCTTTGTTCACACTGCTGCAACAATCAGCAGGGCTGCATTCCTCACTGTCAAAGTGAAAATCATCATTTTTTTCTTCATGGAAATTTCTCATAAGTGACTTCTCTGACTTAAAATCCTTCCATACTCTACTATTTGCATCTGGTACACCAATGCTCTCAAACACATTCTTCAAATCTGCAGGCTCCTTTATCTCATCATGAAAGCTCTCATCAATGCTACATACACTCAAAAGATTGGTATAACCAAGTGTACTGTAGTATTGTTGATTACAAATGTCTTCTTCAAACAAGATGTTCAATTGATATCCATCATATTCTTGTTCTTGTGAGCCTTCAGAAACATTGTCATCATCTTCATTAGGGTAATTTTCCTTCAAGAGGGTTAATTCCACTTCCTACTTTTGAAAGGAATCAAAATTACTAGGACTGTAAATAGAGTTGAAATCCTCTTGATCACCTATACAAGAATTATTTTTATTTGATTGCAAACTTCCATCTACAACACCATTGTTCTCACTGGGAAGACTTAAAACATTAGAATCAATATGATCTTCAACTATATATTCAAAGTCCATAGAGGAGAAAACACTCTCAGCATCATCTACATCATTGTAGCCTTCATTTGCTACAAAAAATATGCTTTCTATTTTTGTATTTTCAAAGAAAATGGAAGACACTTCACATGTTTCATTTATCACTTCATTACCATCATGTATGCAATATTCTTCTGGATATATTTCTTATGTAGGTTGTTCAGAAACAAAATCCTTATCACTGCATGATGAACTATCAGTCTTGTCTTCTACTATATCATCTGCATCCATTGGACCGATTATTGAAAAAGTACCATCACCCAATTGAGTTAAGAGATTACTTCCACATTTATCTATCATTTCCTCAATTAATTAAAGCCATTGATATAAGAATTTAAGGCTAGGGGGCCTCAAGTGAACTAGCAAGGTACTCAGACCTGGCTTATAATTCTCACATAACAAATCAATGCAACATGATTCATCAGGTCTTTCTAATTCTGGTATAGCAAGTAGAAATTTCATAAACCTATCATGAAAATCATAGATATATTCATCCTCTAATATTTCTATATTATACAGTGCATCAATATTTGATTCAGACTCAACCTTATTTGTAATTTCCTCTTCAAATTCTCCTTGAGTATGTAGATTTCTATCTTTAGAAAAGAATTCATCATATACTATTGACTCATCTTTAAACATATCAAGAGAACCTATGGAATGCATTGGTAAGCAAGTAAACCAACCTTCAACCATGCCTTCCAAAGTTCTTACAAAAAAATTCATGATAACATCTTCTTCTTCAATCTGAAAATCTTCCATCAAATCAATGAAACACTGTACATGTCTTGATGATGATTCTTCAAAATCATCTCTAAACTTAGGCAAACATTCATTAATTCTTCTTGGGACAGAATGTGGGTAACCTTCGATTTTACTAAAATCTAAAGGGTTGTACCTTTCATTATCGAACACCTTCCTTTGAGGACAAGGTTGTGTTCTAAGCATGATATTACAACTTGTAGAGGGAGAATTAGGACAACAATGCATTTTTAAAATGAAAACGATCCCCCCTTACAACTATTCAATTACAATATTCAACCTCTCGTGCTTGTAGTGCTTAATTTCACTAAGGGAACCAAAAATTTCTAGGACTCAAATATGTGAAGAATACCTAGAAACATTGTAGCTACTACAAATTATTCTAGAAATATTATAGATTTACAACTATATTCACCTCTTCAATAGGTTCTTGTAATAGAGTCACCACCTCTCTTCTTAGAGGACTAAACTTCAAACATTGTGAAGCTCTTTCACATGTAAACTTCTTTCTGAGTACCTTCCACTAGCAGAGCACCACAAATCATGGAATCTTCAGGTTCACTACAACAAATTTTCTTTCAGGTTTGAAATCCTTCAATATTTGAACCAAATTCAGAATGGAAAATGGTATGACTCTATGCAATGACTCTTTAAGGCTAGATTTTGTAGTCAAAATTTTCACGAATTCTCCCTAGTAGAGTCGCCATTCTGTTGGTGTTTTATTTTTCCATCTAAGCTTTGAAACTCTCTAAGAGGTATCCAACCTCTATGTTTAAGAATTCTCCAAGTTAGTGGCCAACTGACAAGATTCAGTCAAAGACTAAAATCTCCTATACTTCTGGCTCTACAGGACCAAGGTGGGTCAACCTACATAATGTCTAAAACTTAATTCAACCATACACACTAACATTTATTCTTACAACAGATAATTCCCAATTCAATTAAACCACATAGAGCATTGAAAAATTCAAACTTGGATAAACTCTCAGTACATCAGTACTCACTTAGCCATTGGGAAGTAGGACATACAACAAACCAAATGGTAAGAATAAGAACGATTTTTCATTTATAATTTTTTTATGAGATTCATAAAACTGAATAATAGTTCAGTTCCAATTTTGGGCCATGGAGTCAAACACATAAAATGAATTCATCAACAAACAAACTTCAACCAATGGGTTTAAATTGCTAATTCTTTGCATCAACTACTAGTATCTTGCACCAATAATCCCTTTCTTATTATCAATCAAATTCTCCTTATCAAATCCAACCTGCACACTTGAAATCATTGTTATCTACTTAAATTATTTAACTATTTCTTTGATATAGACCCACAAACAAATTAAACGATCTCATGAAATTTGAGATGAAAAACCCAAAAACACTTGGTATTATTGAATTCATATGATTTAACTACACAAGTATGGAGACAATCTGAAGATATTCATGAATTTTCAAACACCTTCATGATTTTATTTGCATAAATTGGTTGTATTTGCTCATGAAATCAGAAATTACGGCTTACATACTCAAGAAATAACTCAGAATTTACAATTCTCTATCTACCCAACCCAATACAAAGTTTCAGAAACCTCTACAATGAGAAGAGAAGAGAACAAATAGAAGATAGAAGCAGCCCTAAAATTGATCCTACGATGACATCTGGCAACCTCTTTCCCACTCATCAACAATCTAGAAAAGACTCTCTCCTATCTCTTCCTACAACAAACTTTGCCTCTTAATTTTCCTTTTCTTCAAGTTTCCCAACAACTGAAAATTTTCCCATGTGGAGAATCTCCATCCATTTACACCCAATTTTGTAAAAATGCCTCTACTTGCCCGTGAAAATTTCACATTTCTGCCCTTCTATTGTTGCACATTACTTTTATTCACTTCCAAATATTAATGTCTCATAACTTTAATATTTCTGCTTACATTTATCTCCCACCAAATAATAAATTTCAAAAATAAAGTGAATTTAAAATCCACTTTACTTATCCCTGTGCACTTTAATGTTTTAAATTTTTATTTTAAAACATTCTCCATTTTCACATGCCTTTCAAAATCTGTATTTTACTAGGCAATTAAAAGAATGTACCCGTAGCTCTTTACTCTTCACTTTATAATGAAGGTTTTAAAATTTGAGGTGGGCCCCTCTAAAACCATTCTATTCATTCCCTGTGTGAACAACATTTATTTTAAGTTTTTTGCCCTTTTATTTCATCAGGCTCATTAAATTTTTAAAAGGAAACCCCTGCCTTTTGAAAAAAAATTAAAAACATTGGTCTGCTTTCAACTTTACCCATGCACATGAATTTCAACTAGGCCCCACCCATCATGTGTTTGAATCTTGTGAGCCTCGCAATAATTAACCGATGATTATTTTAGATTCACGAGATTGCAAGGAAGGGTTAGGATTCGATCTGCTATCTTGGTTGACCGTTGATTCTCGTGTGCTTCCTCCGTTTACCCTAATTTTCATTTGGAATTCATTCTACATGCTCGTGCTCTTTTTGATCTCTGACCATGGTGGCCTCCTATATTTCCATCACCATCCATAAGAATTTTCTTGAAATCTGTAAGGCTTTTCAACAACCCATTAAAATAGAATATCCTCAAAATAATTTGAAAACACGTCCACCGCAAGTACAAGTTATTTCCCCACCATCCCTGGTGCAAACAAATTTCTTCAATACTTTGATGATTTTACATACCCTACACCATGGTTCGAGCCTTCTCATGGAAGCTTCATTGTTGCAAACATGGCCTCCGGTCATGAGATCTCCATTCGGTCATGCTCGATACCACCTGCAATTTTCTTGTCATCACCACGTGGCATCTTCTCGAGGCTTCCTTTTGGGACACTCCATTTCTTTTTGGTCGGGCTCTGCCTACTTGTCGCGTGGCCCATGCTTGACATTTGCATCCACACATCACTATTCCACACATCACTCAATAATTTTGTGAAAACCTTTGAGGTCAGCCCGAAATGGTCTAGATTTGACTATTTCATCTTCATCTGATGGTTAGAAACCCTGCACATGCAATAATTGTTAATCATAAAAGGGGGATTGACTAGGTGGATAGGGAAATGACCCTCGAGGCAAAAAATTTTAGACATTAGTCTAAAATTATAACATTTATCAACCTGACACTAAGGGAAAAATTAAAATACAGCCCAAGCAAAATAAAATCGATGGGGCAGGTTAAAAGGGACCGGTAGCTCAATGACCAAAAGGGGTCAGACCACAACTAATGCAACTAGTGACCTATAATAATAAGTCAACGCAAGATTAGAGAAGACAAAGTGATCAGAAGACCCAAGACCAAATTTATGGCTAAAGCCCAAAACTCCAAGACCCACCCAAGGGTGCCAAGCATAAAAGACACCAAAATGAGCAAGTATGGAAAAATTGTAAAGGCTCCAACAACTCAGATGACTTAGGTTGTAACTGAGACAACTAAAAGCTAGGTACAATGAGGAAATGAGAGAATAGAATGACCAAGGGTTGTAATATAGGCAAAATTTAAAATGAGGGTTTATACACCCAAACCCTAAACCTTATCCTTGGGCGTAGAAGTAACAGATCATCACAAGGAAAAATAAGCTCAAATTTTCAAAATTTCCAAGAGCTCTACTAGTGTCTCACACTCGGGGACACATACCCCTGGTGGTTATAAAGATAATTCAGATCTTAGGCTGAAGTAGGCCAGAAAAAGGAGCACCAAAAACCAAGGAACCTACCTGGATAAGGCAAGCAAGCATAACCAAAAATAAAACACACCAAACCTATATACAATATCCATAAGAATATATAGTACAATAAATCTTCCTCAAGAATTCCTTTACATTTCAAAGGCTTCAAACCTCAAATTGGAAGCCCATGGTGCCCAAAAAACTAGGGACAAAGACTTTACCTTGTGTTTCTTGTAATGGATCAATATGTGTATTAAGAAGTTTTATAAAGTCAGTCTTATTATTATTAGCATATCCAACCCTGCATGTTATAAAACTGCCATGTCCACTAGCCTATTACAATATATGCTTACCTAATGGAGATGGAAAGGTGAAACTCTCATATTCTACCTGATCATGAATATTGACAACATACTTAGCTTGTACATCCAATTGGGAACCTTCATAAACATCTTGTGGTGTGATAGGCCAACCATCATTCCTAAATATATTAAAAACAAAAGATGCATATTTAGTGGTATCTTTATATAGGTCCACATAAACTGTGTCCATACCCAAATCTCCATGATTTAAAAGTTTTTCACCAACCACTGGACCTAGATCATGGTCCTCTCTTATAGAAATGTTGTCCTTATCAAAAGATAACATATCCATAATCATGCTGAGAAGATGGGGAGAATCAACAAAGAATTGAGATACACATTCATATTTGTGAACATCATTCCCCATATCACCTACATCACTTGGCTTCCATGCATATAGACCAAACTATCCTTGATTATTTATGAGCCCTACTATTAACCCATGATCTAAATGTTCATCAAGATGCATAATTTGATCATTCAATATTGAAAATCCTCCCCCATCGATGCATACATCATCCACCAAGCACTTGACATTAGACTCAATATCCATGCACAAAACATCAACACTCTTGCTATCATATTCTTCATCACTCTCATATTCAACATGCTGTGCTGATGAAAAAACCAAATCACATTTCAAGCCGCCTTGGAATGCAATTTGTTTATTCAATTGTGAACCATTTGTATTATGGGTATTGAAACCATTACCTCCATCGTGTGGCTGAAACAATTTTGGATCATCCTCATAAAGGAAATTACATTCCTGAGAGAAACATTCAGAGACTTCAATCTCCTCATGATCCTTAGTTTTACCAATCAAAACAGTATTGAACGTGAAGGATTCATAAGTACTTCTTTTAAAATACTTTCTAATGTATTTCTTTGTTTGCTTACAACCATACCCTGACCATGCATCCAATGCATCAACAAAATTCTCATTAAGTGGATTATCTCTACACCAGTATAAGGACTTAATTTTGTTAACTAATAAGGATAGAGTTTCATCAAATAGAGGGTTATCCATTACCTTCATTTCTTTCATGGAATCTTCTACCTCCTTTGCAAAAGGATTCAAAATTTGCAGGTTATCATCACAATCAAGATCCTTATAATCACTTCAAAAGGATTCAACCTTCATTTTATAAGGATAATCACATTCAACAAAGGAATGATATGACTCAGTGTCATCATAACTACCACAACATGAAAATTCACAAATAATAAGACTACATTTGGGTTCATTAGATTGAATGTTAGAAATTTCACTTTCAATATCTTGATCATTAGTTGGAGATAGAGCACCATTGGCACTAGCACTACTACTATTAATCAAATCTTGTAGTGGGATAACCTCTTGTATCTCTTCTAGCTCTTCACCCTTCAAGACCTCTCAAGAACCTAAGTTAGATACATGAATTCTTCTATCATAATTTATGTGTTCATCTTCATCACTATTGTAATGATTTACAGATGTTTTATTAGTGAATTGATTACAATAATTACATTCTCCTACACAAGAAGATGGATGTTAAGATTTTTATACTCTTTCTTCACTTCTTTGCATTGTTTCTTGATCTTTCTCAACAAAACCATCACCAATATCATTCAGGGGCATCTCATGTTGTGAATTCATTCTCAACTCCCTCTACAATCTTTATCTAGTCAATTACTTGGCTCAATATTTATGGTTTTAATTCCTTTGGAAAGGTACACAATCCTGATTGGTATATTTTACAAAACAAGTCAATGCACATTGACTCGTCAGGCCTAATTTTTTTGGGTATATCCAAAAAAGCATCCAAAAATCTAGGGAACAAGTCATAAGGTGATAAACCTTGATGCATTTTAATTTCATACAATATTTTAACAAAAGAGACATGGCCAAATTTAATTGGATCTAGTGAAAAATCAACTTGGATTCTAGTATGGTCATCATTTAGTAGTAGTGAAGAAATTAAATTATTAGAAATCTTATATTGCTTGCATGTATCCCTATTGAGTTATCCATTGGTTCTATTTGCACGAGATGTATTAGGATAGCCAATATTGGTAGCTGAATATCCTTTCATTATCGAGTATTTCAAGTTCTCAATATCTATAGAAATTTGATATGCTTGATGCAATTTTGTGGGCTCTTTATCCCTTAATAAATAACTCATTTTTTTTTATCAAATTCACCTTAAGTACACGACCAAGCATTCTACATCATTTTTTCTTATACTTTCAGAGATACCCCTTATGATCTTTGAAAATGTGAGATTAAAATAAGGGACCAACTTGTCCTCTTTTCTATGGATTTTCATAAAACTCTTCCTTACCACACTTGGGTTTATTCTCTCACCAAATTGGTCCATGAATACCATCTTAAACCCATTCCAAGAATGTATATAATATTTTGGTAAAAAAGAGAATGCGTCCCTTGCATCTCCTTTCAATGACTGAACAAACAACTTCATGACAACATCTTCATAATCCAATTCATAATCTCCCATCATATCAACAATATCCTGCATATGCTTGCTTGTTGACTCATATTTTTCACCATTAAACTTTGGTACCTTTTCCTTGATCTTAGGTGGTACATCATTTGGATAACCATGAATGTTACTAAAATCTATAGCTTTGTACCTCTCAGTACTAAAATTTCCTTGACATAACAAGGGGTACCCATCATGCACCGCTAAATTTAGTCTCATACTAGGATACTTAGATTGATGATGCATTTTGTCTCACCCTCAAAAGGATTGTAAATTTATATTGGAGCTACATAAGGCAATGTAAATTTCATCTGCAATTATAGTCACAAGTCTTTGCACTACAAATATTTTATCTCTGCTTTGCCTCAAAATTTCTAGTAAGTGAAATACATGAATATAATATACTTCTACATCAATTCAAATTTCACTTTAAAAGAATGTAAAATTACCACCCCTTTTCCCTCTCTTAGTTCTATTTCACCAAATCAAGAATTATTTATATCTTAAGTCCTTAAAATTCCCCATAAATTTATTACAAGCATGATTTCATTTTCTTTGGATTTATGAGAATACCTGGAAACTTGTAGTAGTTGTTAACCATTTGTCCCTGAAGCTTGACGATCTTAAGATTTGATGTAGTCTTTATCAGGTTTTTTGGTTAGATTCACCACCTCTCTTCATAGAGGATTCACTTCAAACAATATGAATTTTCTTCAATGATACATTTCATTCTGGGTCTCCTCCTACATCAGAGTCACTTTCAGATCCCTCAGACTTTGCTGCAACTAAATATTTTACAAGGTCCAAGAAATTTTTCACATCTGAACCAAATGTTCAAATTCACCAAATTCTTGACTCTGTAATATTATAGTTTTCAATTGGACATACAAAATTCTCCCTATTAGAGTTTCCATTTCTATTGGTGTTTAATTTATTCCAGCAAAAACTCAAAATTCTCTAAAGGGTAGCCAACCCTTATGTTCAAGAAACTCCTAGGC
This sequence comes from Sequoiadendron giganteum, assembly GCA_007115665.2. Classification (NCBI taxonomy): domain Eukaryota; kingdom Viridiplantae; phylum Streptophyta; class Pinopsida; order Cupressales; family Cupressaceae; genus Sequoiadendron; species Sequoiadendron giganteum. The sequence continues at coordinate 478,953,570 of CM021109.1, forward strand.
TAGTGGCCCACACAACAAGTAAAGATTCTTTACTCCTACACTTTAGGCTTTATGGGACCTAGGAGGGTGTTCCTAATCATGTTCATTTGATATAAAATTCATCAAGAACACTTCTATTAATAGATTAATTCCTACAAAATGCAGATATAATTAATTTATTAAAGACTTGGCTAATATTTGAACAAATTAACATCTATTTCTAGGAAGTAGGTATTAATTTAGATCGATTCATTGTGATTGAAAGTTTTAATAATTTGGTTCTCATTTCAAATCACTAGCAAGGAACACCCATAACCCATTCACTCGTAAGATTTTCAAAGATTCATAGATAATTTTCATAGTACTTTGCAATATGAAAATTCATAGTGCCTGAAATATAAATTCTTACCAAATCCTATGAAATTTCATACAAATCTACAACCCTCTTCAAGCATTTAATCCACTCTTTAAGCTAAAATAAATAAAAAGAGTTATACATTCAATCAAACAACTGAAGACAAACGAGAATACCCTTGATATTTTCATTTATAACTTGAAAAAAGGTACATAATAGAGTATCTATTTTAGAATTAAGATTTATTTTTATATCAGTAATTTCTATGAAACTAATTTAAGACTATCACATATAAGACTCTCACCCAAGACAATGTACTATTCTATTCATTCACATTTTCCCTAGTATGTTCCTTCGTAAGCTGAGTTTCTACCTGAACTGTAATATGACTCAAAAATCAAACCCCTTGCAATGAGCCATGAAAATAATTTTATAGATTTAGGGAGTACCCATTATTGGGATCAAATGCAATTACAATTATAATGTATTTAATTTCAAAACAAATTTTAACTGCATTTTCGAAATTCCCTATATGGTTATCTATAATCATTTACCACATAGGGGAAACAAAATTGATACTAGTCGATGTTGCCTAAACGATATTAGTCGACAATGAGCCTTTACATTATGCACACATGTCAAGCCAAAATATCATCATCATACCATGAAAAACAACCTGGGTTGCTACAATAGCCACAAAATGTTACCAAATCACCACTAGCCAACCAGAGCTAGAACCAAGGCAAAAGTTCCCATTTCGTTTCCTCACAGAGGTTGGAGAAACCATTACCTGTTTATACTTAGTATCCTTATCAGAAAAAAAAATGACCATTCCAACTTGTGGTCTTTATTGAAACTAGGGCAACCGCTACCACCTCCTCATCTGAGTCAACAAATTCATTTAAAAGCATGAGGTAATGACTATAACCCGAATCCATCTCTATATCACTATCATAAGGGTTATCTAAAATGTCAATAGGGGAATTCTTCCTTCCAATAGTGCCTCAACCATACCTTATCATTGTGTTTGTTCCTCCCATGAACCCTACAGGCTCCTTTCCCTGGCCTCCACTATTCCTCCAATAACTCAACTCCTTAAATGGTAATTTCTCCTTACGACAATCTGCATAGATTTCCTCCTACGACCCTCTTTCTCATCCTCCTACTTTGGATTTGAAGAAAAAATGGGTGCATTCAATTCACCCTCTGGAATATTGTTGCATGATTTGTGCAAATCGAGCCTTGGAGACTTCTTAACTAAGGAAGAAGGAAACATTGACTTTCTCATTTTACCAGGACTAGACTTGACAAATGTAGAACAATCCTCTTACGAACTTAGTGATTTCAGCTCTCGATTGCATTGGTGAGAAAAAATTCAATTACCTCATATTTATGAAAAAAAAATGATTAGTGTAATGATCAATGCTCTGTAAAATTCACACGAGGGAGTAGGAAATCACTTACTGGAACTCACATTAGAGCCTTTAAATATCCAAGTGCACGAAAAATATGCGTACCAATTTCAATGATTATAGGAGAGTAATCATTCACATGTACTAGGATCAAGTTGATTAACATCCATAGGTCTATTACCATTAACTTTTTCTCGCACCGAGAAAAAAAAACACTTCCTTAGTCCTTTGGTTTCTTGTTTAAAAACTAGTTATTCATCCCTTGATGAGACAATGAATCAAACGACACAATATAAGCCAATTGGGTTTGAATTCTTGAGACCATCACTTGATAACTCATTATCCAATAAAAACATGTTGACTAAAAGCCATATCATTCATGCAAGGGCCCCACCCTTCATCTCCTTATCGACAACAGATTCCATGCATCACAATGATGCAAACTGTATAACACGTGGAAAATCGTATTTTAATATCCTGTATGATGTGCGTGCAATGGCCTAGATTTGATTCTCACAATTCATCATAGCCACTTTTTCCTTGAATTAGAACATTAGGAAAGATAGTGGAGACTGGGTCCCACACTCTATAAGAGGACATGTGGCATGATCATGTAGAGCACAACTCTTCTGAAATGAATATTTTAATCTTTGCATAGTGTGTGTGCATGGCTAGGATTTTATCTTCAAATATGATGGACCATATTTCTACACATGCAAATGAGGATAGTCATAAAGGGAGCCATGACTAGGCCAACATGATTACAACCTTTAGGGGAATTAAAGACTTAGAACTTAAGTCTTTGAATAATGAAATATTTCGCCTGAACTTGGAAATTTTGAATCAATAAAAGGGAGAGGCAACTAACATGCCTAGGCAAAGGGGATGGTAAAAATAATGGCTCAAATGACTTAGGTTGTAACTAAGACAACTGAAAACTAGGTACAATGAGTCAATGAGAGAATATAATGACCAAGGGTTGTTATATAGGAAAATTTTAAAATGAGGGTTTATACACCAAAACCCTAAACCCTATCCCTGGACATAGAATTAACAAATCATCACAAGGAAAAATAAGCTCAAATCTTCAAAATTCCCAAGACCTCTACCATAGTCTCATGCTCAGGGACACATACCCCTAGTGGGTATAATGAGAATTCAGATCTCAGGTTGAAGCAGACCAACAAAAGGAGCACCAAAAACTGAGGAGCCTACCCGGATAAGGCAAGCAAGCAAAACCAAAAATAAAACACACCAAAACTATATACAATATCCACAAGAATATACAGTACAATACATCTTCCTCAAGAATTCCTTTTAATTTCAAAGGCTTCAAAGCTCAAATTGGAAGCCCATGGCCCCCAAAAAACTAGGGACAAATCCTTTCCTCTATCAAAGACTTTACCTTGTGTTGCTTGCAATGGATCAATATGTGTATTAAGAAGTTTTATAAAGTCAATCTTGTTATTATTAGAATATCCAACCCTGCATGCTATAAAACTGCCATGTCCACTCGCCTATTACAATATTCGCTTACCTGATGGACATGGAAAGGTGAAACTCTCATATTCCACCTAATCATGAATATTCAAAATAGATTCAGCTTGTATGTCCAATTGGGAACCTTCATAAACATCTTGTGGTGTGCTAGGCCGACCATCATTCCTAAATATATTAAAAACAAAAGATGAATATTTAGCAGTATCTTTATATATGTCCACATAAACTGGGTACATACCCAAATCTCCATGATTTAAAAGTTTTTCACCAACCACTGGACCTAGATCATGGTCCTCTCTTATATAAATGTTGTCCGTATCAAAAGATAATATATCCATAATCATGTTGAGAAGATGGGGAGAATCAACAAAGAATTGAGCTACACAATCATATTCATCAACATCATTCCCCATATCACCTACATCACTTGGTTGTCATGCATATAGACCAAACCATCCTTCATTATTTGTCAGCCCTAGTGTTAACCCATGATCTACATGTGCATCAAGATGTATAATTTGGTCATTCAATATTGAAACTCCTCCCCCATCAATGCACACATCATCCTACAATCACTTGACATTAGACTCCATATCCATGCACTGAACATCAACACTCTTTTTTCCATATTCTTCATCACTCTCATATTCAACATGCTTTCCTGATGACAAAACCAAACCACATTCCAAACCACCTTGGAATGCAATTTTTTTATTCAATTGTGAACCATCTTTATAATGGGTATTGAAACCATTACCTCCATCATGTGGCTGAAACAATTTTGGATCATCCTCATAAAGGAAATTACATTCCTGAGAGAAACATTCAGAGACTTCAATCTCCTCATGATCCTTAGTTTTACCAATAAAACAATAATGAATGTGAAGGATTCATAAGAACTTCTTTCAAAATATTGTCTAATGTACTACTTTTCTTGCTTACAACCATACCCTAACCATGCATCCAATGCATCAACATAATTTTCAAAAAGTGGATTATCTATACACCAGTAGAGGGACTTACTTTTGTTAACTAATAAGGATAGAGGTTCATCAAATAGATGCTCCACAGGACTATGACCAGTATCATTCAGGGGCATCTCATGTTGTGCATAATTATTCTTAACTCCCTCTACAATATTTATCTAGTCAATTACTTGGCTCAAGCGTTGAGGTTTAATTTCCTTTGGCAAGGTACTCAGTCTTGATTGGTATATTTTACAAAAACAAGTCAATGCACATTGACTGCTTAGGTCTAACATTTTCAGGTATATCCAACAAAGCATCCAAAAATGTGGGGAACAAGTCATAAGGTGATTCAACTTGATTCCTTTTAATTTCATACAATCTTTTAACAAAATAGACATGGCCAACTTTAATTGGATCTAGTGGAAATTCAACATGGATTCTAGTATGGTCATCATATTGTGGTAGTGGAGAAATCAAAACATCAAAAATATTATATTCCTTGCATGTATCCCTATTGAGTGATCCATTGGTCCTATTTGCATGAGATGTATTAGGATAGCCGATATTGGTAGCTGAATATCCTTTCACTATTGAGTATTTCAAGGTGTTCTCAATATCTATAGAAATTTGATATGCTTGATGCAATTTTGTGGGCCCTTTATCCCTTAAGAGATAACTCATCTTTTTATCAAATGTACCTAAGTACATGACCAAGCATTCTAAATCATTTGGTCTTATACTTTCAGGGATCCCTCTTATGATCTTTGAAAATATGAGATTAAAAGAAGGGACCAACTCGTCCTCTTTTCTATGGATTCTCCTAAGAGTGTTCCTCACCACGCTTGGGTTTATTCTCTCACCAAATTTTTCCATGAATACCATCTTAAACCCATCCCAAGAATGTATATAAGATGTTGGTAAAAAAGAGAAAAAGTCCCTTGCATCTCCTTTCAGAGACTTAACAAACAAATTCATGAAAACATCTTCACAATCCAATTCATGATCTCCCATCATATCAACAAACTCCTGCAAATTCTTGCTTGCTGACTCATTATTTTCACCATTAAACTTTGGTACTTTTTCCTTGATCTTAGGTGGTACATCATTTGGATAACCATGAATGTTACTAAAATCTATAGCTTTGTACCTCTCAGTACTAAAATTTCCTTGGCATGACAAGGGGTACCCATCATGCACCACTACATTTAGTCTCATACTAGGATACTCAAATTGATAATGCATTTTGTCACACCCTCAAAGGGATTGTAAATTTATCTTGGAGTTACATAAGGAAATGCAAATTTCATTTGCAATTATAGTCACAAGTCTTTGCACTCCAAATCTTTTATCTCTACTTTTCCTAAGACTTTATAATAAGTGAAATACATGAATATAATATACTTATACATCAGCTCCAATTTCACTTTAAAAGCATGTAAAATTACCACCCCTTTTGCCTCTCTTAGTGCTATTTCACCAAATCAGGAATTATTTATATCTTTTAGTCCCAAAAATTCCCCATAAATTGCTTACAAGGAAGATTTCATTTTCTTTAGATTTATGAGAATTCCTGGAAACTCATAGCATTTTTTAACCCTTTCTTATTGAAGCTTGAGGATCTAAAGATTTGATTTAATCTTTATCAAGTTTTTTGGTCAGAGTCGCCACCTCTCTTCATAGAGGGTTTTCTTTGAACAATATGATGTTTCTTCAATGATACATTTCATTTTGGGTCTCCTCCTACAGTGGAGTCACTTTCTGATCCCTTAGACTTTTTTGCAACTAAATATTTTACAAGGTCGAAAGAAATTTTCCACATCTTAACCAAATAGTCAAATTCACCAAATTCTTGACTCTATGATATTACAGTCTACATACAAAATTATCCCTAGCAGAGTTTCCATTTCTATTTATGTTTAATTTCTTCCAACAGAACCTCAAAATTCTCTAAAGGGTAGCCAACCCTTATGTTCAAGAAATTATTATGCTAGTGGCCAACACAATGAGTAAGTCTTCTTTACTCCTACAATTTAGGATTCATGGGACCTAGGAGGGTGTTCCTAATCATGTTCATTTGATATTAAATTCATCAAGAACACTTCTATATAGAGATTAATTCATACACAATGAAAATAGAATCAATTTATTAAAGACTTGGCCAATATTTGAACAAATTAACATCTATTTCTAGGCATTAGGAATTACTTTAGATTGATTCATTGTGATTTAAATTTTTAATAATTTGGTTCTCATTTCAAATCACTAGCAAGGCACACCCATAATCCATTCACTCGTAAGATTTTCAAAGATTGGCAGACAATTTTCATAGTACTTTGCAATATGAAAATTCACAGTGCCTAAAATAGAACTTCTTACCAAATCCTTTGCAATTTTTTACAAATCTAAAACCCTCTTCAAGAATTTAATCCACTCTTTGAGCTTAAAAAAATAAAAATAGTCATACATTCAATCGAACAACTGAAGACAAACAAGAATACCCTTGATATTTTCATTTATATCTTTCAAAAAGGTACACAAGAGAGTATCTATTTCAGAATTAAGATTTGTTTCGATATCAGTAATTTCTATAAAAATAATTTAAGACTATCACATATAATACTCACACCCAAGACAATGTGTTGTTCTATTCATTCATATTTTTTCCTAGTATGTTGATTCCTAAGCCGAGTTTCTACCTGAACTATAATATGTCTCCAAAATAAAACCCCTTGCAATGATCCTTGAAATATCTTTTATAGATTAAGGGAGCAACAAGCATTTGACTCAAATGCAATTAAAATTAAAATGCATTTCATTTAAAAAAAAATTTCAACTACATTTTAGAAATTCCCCAAATGATTTTCTATAAACATTTACCACACAGGGGAAACAAAATTGATACCACCCGATGTTCCCAAAACACTATTAGTCACCAGTGTGCCTTTACATTATGGGCACACGTCAAGTAAAAAATTCATCATCATACCATAAAAAACAACCTAGGTTGTTACAATAGCCACAAAAGGTTACTAGACCACCACTAGTCAACCAGAGCTAGAACTATGGCAAAAGTACACACGCCCACTTCATGTCCTCGTAGAGGTTGGAGAAACCATTCCCTCTTTATCCATAGTATCCTTATCAGAAATAAAATGACCATGCCTGCTTGGAGTCTTCATTAAAACCGGGGCAACCGCTACCACCTCCTCATCCAAGTCAGAAAATTCATTTAAAAGAATGAGGTAACATCCATAACCCGAATCCATCTCTGTGTCACTATTAGAAGGGTTGTTTGAAATCTCAATAGGGGAGTTTTTCATTCCCAAAGTTCCTTGACCATACCTTATTATTGTCTTCATTCCTCCCATTAACCCTATAGGCTCCTTTCCCTTGGCCTCCACTGTTCCTCCAATAACTCGACTCCTTAAATGGTAATTGCTCCTTCCAAAAATATGCATAGATTTCCTACTACAAGACTCTTTCTCATCCTACTTCTTTGGATTTGAAGCAATAATGGGCATGTTCAATTCATTCTCTAGAACATTGTTGTGTGATTTGTGAAAATCAAGCCCTAGAGACTTTGGCAGTGAGGAAGAAGGAAACATTGACTTGCTCATTTTAAGAGGACTAGATTTCACAAATGTAGAACAATCCTCTTACGAACTTAGCGATTTGAGATCTCAATTGCAATGGTGATAAAAAACTGCAATTACCTCATATTTATTGAGAAAAATAATTAGGTTAATCATCAATTATCACTAAAAGTCACATGAGCGAGCATACGATCACTTACTAGAACTCACATTAGAGCCTTTAATTATCTAGGTACACAAAAATATGCATACCAATTTCAATGATTATAGGAGAGTAATCAATCACACATACCAAGATCAAGTTAATTAGCATCCATAGGTCTTGTGCCTCTAATTTTTTCTCACGTCAAGAAAAACAACCACTTCCTTAGGCCTTTGATTTCTTGTTTATGAACTAGTTGTTGATCCCTTGATGAGATGGTGAATCAAACAACCCAAGATAAGCCAATTGGGTTTGAATTCTCAAGACCACTACTTGATAACTCATTAGCCAATGAAAAAATGCTCACTAGATGCCACGTTATTAACTCAAAGGCCCCACCTTCATATCCTTATCGAAAGTAGAGTCCACACGTCACAATCATGTAGACTATGCAGCACATGGAAAATAGTATTTTAATATTATTGACACCTAAAATTTCTAGGCAAACAATCTTATGGGACACTCAGTTAATGGGGGACCAATTGCACTAAATTGAGTAACCTCTCAGATTTTTAAAGAAGTTGGATCTTCCTATAATGGGGTTTTAGAAAGGGAAAAGGAATCAGATATAAAATAAAAACTAATATAAGGTGATGCACCATGATTTAAATGTTTAGGCACTGGAAACCTTCCTTTTGGATATAATTTGAGGGCTCATTCAACAATCTTCTATGTTTGAGAATAATAGAAAAATGGAGATGAAAACCTTAAGCAGTTAACCAAATGACATAGTATAACTTCCGCATACGTCTACTAAATAGAAGAGTCTTAGACATGATCCGAATAGTAAATTTCAATTGAAGTTATAAAAGTTATAGATAAATTACTTATTACAACAAGTAGCACAGTATAATGTCTTATATCAACTAAGAAAAAAAGAGGCCGAACATGGGCACAATCTATCAATCTCAATACAATAATCAAAAAACACTACAAAGGCTTAGAGATTTTTTGTTTTTTTTCTATAAATTGTGAACCCTTTCTCAAAGAGCAAGAGGAGTATATATAGACCACCCACTGCCATTGAGAAAATAATTGAAAATATTCCAAGATACAAGTAATTATATCTATCAACATGATTTCCCAAGGCCATTACAACAAAAAGATTCAATTCATCGCATGCAGTCACCCTCGAACAAGATTCACCTCCAAAAAACTGATGGTTGTGGTCCCAAGGAAGAAGTAGTGAACCTCTCAGGGAGACATGTGTCACTCCCCCATATAGCTAGTTAGGAAATGTGGCAAAGAGATGTAACTTATCACTCGGTCATTCCAACCCTTTGATTAAAATGCATGCAAAAATGACACATGGAGATGTCTACATTTGAACACTAGCTATGGGGACCACCAAAAAGCTTCCCATGGAATGATGTGATGTGGCATTATGGTAGAGCTTGGAGGAGAGACAAAGGAGACGAGTGGAAAATGGGCACATGGAGCAAGCGTGCAAGAGTGAGGGAAAAAGGGGCAGCTATGTTAAAATATACAAGGTGCGGGTTGGAGCCTTTGCAAAAATGTCAATATCAACACTAAGGGAGCTATAAGGATTTTTTAATCCACAAATTTTTGCAACTACCAGGGGAATTTCACCTATGAAATGGGAACCCAAAAATATTTGATTTGTAGATGAAATCCTTATCCATTGGGGAAACAAAGCTATAGCTTTGAGAGTGTGTTCTGTAGAGGAAGCCATTCGGCCTTAGAAGGCATTGATGTGGTGCATAAATTCTCCCGTGCCTCATGCAAATCGATACCTTCTTTGAAGGGTAGCTGCCACGAGATCCCTATTTTGGAATTGAGTTGAAAAAGGAGACACATAATATGATAGGTGGCGCCTTCTATGTCTTCTACTGTGGGAGGTTGACTAAAACTTTGAAAGATAGATATGTCTTGATACTTCTCCTCAATCCTTACTACAATGTGTTATGTTGTGGCCACTGAGTCATTGGAGAGAAAGGGTGAGGGTAGGCCCATTTGAGTCAATGGGGAAAATTGCATCCACATTTTGTCCATAGTTTTATTCAGTGTTACCTAGAAATTTTTAGCCTGGGCGATGTCCGCATGACAACAAATGAATTCCCTCAATTTCTTGGTAGTTGTCCTTCAATCTTCAAACCCTACGGAGACTAAGTCCATGTCCACTACCATGTACAACCTGTGAAGTAACCTCTCTGCCTCGGGCACCTTTTCCGAAATGAATTTGGGAACCTATTCCATCATTCTATGTACCTCCCAACTTCAACTTGTAGTGTCGAACATGAATTGGAGTGTTTGTTGAAGGGTCAAACAAGACACCTTGAATTTATCTGAGTAGGATATATATAGTTGTTGGGCCACAAAAAGAAGATTTGGTTGAGAAGCAAGCAGTTAAGGAGGTTCTTTCAAAAGAAAAATCTCTACCTTCTTCGACCCAACAACTTGCGTCAGCTCTTCAATCCTTTTTCTTACTACAGAGAGTTGTTCATATAGAGTTTTCAACTCGAAATCCTTGCTTTGTAATGACTCTTCAACATGGCCTTGAGTTGTGGACTCTTTTTCTAGAGAGAGCCTTAGCTCTTGGAATTCCTGTTCGAACTGAGATTCCTTTCCTTAGAGCTTCTCATCTTTCTATTGTATTTCCCACTCCATCTGAATCAACTGGACCTAGAGCTCTTGGTTTTCCTTTCACAGTTCAGTAACCAGGTTGGGATCCTAGGATTAGAACTTTGTGAGCTCCTCCTAAAGTTTGGCCTTTTCCACTAGTGCCTATTGGGATAGGCATGCAATTTTGGAATCTCTTGCATTCTCCTTTTTTCTATAGGACTTCCATTCTTTCCTTGATGTTATTGAGCTCCTCCTCTCACTTATTTAGTTGGAAACTATGCTTCAGAAAGTTATTAGTAACCACCTGCTGAGTTTTCTCAATCAACTCAACCTTGTCTTGCGGTTGGGTTGTGTGCATATCAATCTCCACAACATGGATGGTATAATCCTTGGGTTACATTTCCCACTATGGTTTGATGGTATTCAGAGTTATGGATCCAAATTTCAATGACCCCTGTACTTCGTTAAATAGTGTCTACATGTGTGACTCGACTGGCCTTGCTAAATCTTTCTCTTTTCTTTTTTTGGGCTCTAATAGCCCATGCTACCTTTGTCTAGTTGCCTTGATCAATGAATTATGCTGGTGACCTAATGCATTCACCAACGAAGGGTGCACTAGAAGGAAGAGAAAAAGGGAAGGAAATCATTGCGGTCTCAGAGGATGTTTTCTTTGGCAAAGAGACCGTTAATAGGGAGAATGGGGGAATGCTATGCTAGGGTCCAACTTGGGAAGTGGTCGGAGGACTCATAGGAATTGCAACAGAAAAAAAGATGTAGAGGATGCCATCTACTAGTCAGTTTGAATGAGAGCCAACACAGTGGGAGAAAAATGAATTGCAACAGTGGGTTGAGGTTGGGCTCTAATTAATGGTGGAATAGACCATGGGTTAGTAAAAGGACTCCGCCTAACTAGGGAGAATTGGGAGAAACCTCCTGCAGGGGTAGAAGTAGAAAAAGAAAGGCTAGAACTTGAGGTGGCAAGAGATTAAAAGGTTGCAAGGGAAGAAAAATAATGTGAATCAAGAAGAGAAGGGGAGAAAGATACCTGAGTTGTCATGGAGATCATTCCTTGTATCAATGTGTTTAGTACTTGTGAGATTTCCCTAGGAGCTTCATCCATGTGTGGTCTCTTCATGGGTGGGAAAATCATCCACCCTTATGACCTCCTAAGTCTGTTGGGCTATCTTGGGCTTCCTCATGACCCATATATGTTTTAGTGAAGTATCTTAATGAGAGGCAACCAATTGTGTGCTCCATGGGGCTTTGTCAAGCTGCTCCACTACTTTTCCAATTCTCTGCATAGAGACTTTCTTCACCTCTTTTCCCTTGCTTGTTGTAGTGTCCTCCTTTGGATCTACTTCCTTGTATCCACTTGTATCAGTATCATTGTGTGCTCATTTCTAGAGATAATCAAAATTTGCATCCATTACTATTTCCTTGAAAGGGGCATCAAGGTTTTGGGTCTCCTAATGATAGATCCATAAATGTGCAATATTTAATTCAATCCATTTCCATTGATTGACCAATTGGTTATGAAGGGTAGCCCCAATTTTATGTTTGTTGTTGGTCTTGGCCAAGAGAAAATAGGAGAGCCATGGAAGACTCTTATCATTGACAATAATAAAGGCTAGGTCCACAAATAGATCCTCTTGGTCTACTGATTATGGATTCTACCAAGCCTCCTAGTAGGGTTGAGATTTGTGAGTCACTTTAACGTTTAACTCCACCAAGTCATTATCAGGATTATAATTCCATTTTTAAAAGTTTATACTAGCCCTAGATGAGCTAGCTTTTCCTCTAGAAAAACACGTGTCTAATTCTTTAACATTATCATAGGGGCAAAGATCAAAGGACATATGAAAAATCCCTTCTGCTTCTTTCCCCCATAGAAGCTAGTGTTAATGATCGATAGTTGCCAAAATAGATCAAGGGCCAAAACCTAACCCGTGACACATATCAGGAGCCAGAATGGTTCCTCGGTGAGACCATGAAACCTAACAAATGAGAAATCCTCTCCTAGGAACCAATTGTAGGAAGGAGTAAAATATTGAATACATCCGATCTGCTTGATATAAAAATGATAAGCCTAACCCTCTTGACTAAAATCTCACAAAATCAGAGCAAAGAAAAACTCAAAGAATGCATAGTAATCATGAGTTATGGAAAGTAAGGGAGTCCATGCAGAAACCGAATTTCTTATCCAATTTTCTTTAAACATAACCAAACCCAAATGGTTCCTAAAGAAATTACGATTCTGATGTAAGAACATGTGGGGAAGGAGAGAAGAAAATCTGAACCTACATTGTGTCTTGTATTCATTGATTTGGGACATAATTTCTTGAACAATGATTTCAGCTAAGTGATACCAAAATAGTGAGTGTTGTTTTCTCAACTCGAAACCTAGACCCACTTGAAACTCCTCATCATGTTGATCATCATCCATGCCACAAATGAAATCCATCATAGAGAAGAATCCATTTAAGTCTACGTTGAAAGCATTGAGCGCAATTGGAAACTATGGTGGCCTTTTTGCCTCTTCCTTGGCCCTTTTTGTTTCCTTGTTATAAAAGTCTAGAGAATTTTTTTTGGTCCTCTAAAAGTGTTTCATGCTTTCTATGGTGAATGTATCCATGCCTTCTACTCTAGATCTCTTTCTGATAGGAATTCATATCATATTCCTAATTGAATCCTCTCTTATCACAATCTTCAATTACTGGCCTTCAATGGCACTAGTATATGGGTTAAAATGTTGAGCGCATACGTGAACTAGTTCTGGGCAATGGTGTACCAAGGGGACCATATATTGTGGGAGACCACAAAACCATAGCTTGTGTGCAAAATAATCCTAGTTATTAATATTTTTCATCCTTTCACAATTCGCTTCCCTAAGACTCTTAGGGTTTGTTTTGAGGATGGGGTCATGAATGTTATCCCATTCCTCCATTATCATGATTTTGTCCCAGTAATCAGACTTCTTCTCTTCAAAAGCTCGAGTGTGAGGCCACCTTAGATTTTTAGGAAATATTGGCAAGGCATAAGAGACAAGTTCAAAAAAATTATCCATTGGTGCTGCCACCATGGCATACATCAAGCTTTGGGCTGCCTCTCCTTATGCTTTTGTTTGAAGATTTTGGGCCATTTCAAGATTGTGAATTTTTACATTACTGATTTTTTTTGCAACTCAGTTCAGTTCCTCCCAACAAGTCGTGCAAATAGAATATCTTACAATGAAATGTGTATTCAAGACCCCTTAGTGTTATTTTTGTGTATGCAACACTTGCCATTTTCGATTGGAGTTGTAGACCATAGTTTCCTTTCCTACAATAAATCTAGCATGTATCGCTAGCTCTTTTCATGCATGCAAAATGAATTCCCACTCCTTTGAAATGATAATAATTCATGATGACAACTAATCCTCATGCCTTAGGGTACCATCCCTTGAAAAATTGATCCACAAATTGAAGAGATATGAACATTTTCACATGATTTTTCACTTAATAACTTTGGAAAAATTGATTTAGTAAGGGGTGTCATAATTACTTAAAAATATTTGAGTTCATCCTTGGAGACTGTGAAATGTCCACATCTTGACACTTAGCATTTGGCCATGCAGACCATCACCTGTTCCTACCACCAACTTAAGTTGATTAATTACCTCTTCCTAATTTGCATGTAGCAATTTGTACACATCAACCGCAACTTGGTGGGGTTTTTAATATTTCTCTTGATCGTCATCATTCTTATCACACACATGTACTCGAATAGGTCTATAAATATACCTAAGGATATAAGTAGAGAACATACTAGCAATTGGGTATTTTTTATAAGAGCAATGGATACTCCTATTAGGCTCACTAGCAGTAAGTCACAGGTAGATTTCCTAGGTGAGATATCTAGCCGACATGTAAATCAGATGACTAAGAACAAGCATTCATTGGTAATTATTGTGATAAAATGGCTTCTAGGGAGAGATTGCCTAGAGTATGAGGATAAGTACAGAGTAAATACCAAAATTTTCTCCCATTTTTTTGCATCCTTGCTCAACATTCAGACACTAAAGTGGATGATACTGAGACTTGTCAAGGATATTTTACCAAAGTGCTACCTCGAAGGCCTTGGCAAGGTTGTGACTAATGCAGTGTATGGCCCTGGTCTCCCCAGAGCCAATGATCTCCATCGACATATTAAAGAAGATATAGTGGTGCCCTGGGTGCCATTCTTGAGCTGGTTTGGTTTCACTTTATGACGATTGGAGAACATCATCAAAGAGTTTCTCATGCCTGTGACTTCCTCCTAAGATGCTATAATGTAGTACTCTTTTACGATGTGGATTGGTACACCGATTTCAAAAATCTGGTGTTCCCACCTCCCATTATCGTTGTTGTTGTGGATGCTCCTACTATTTTTGTTGCTCCTGATGCACCTATTGATTCAATTCATAATGTACCTGCTGCAACTGATGGTGATATTACTTTGGTTGAAGAATAAATCCCCTTGTCTTCCTTTTTGTATATATGCCTCAAAAGGTGGTTAATACACATACTCGAAAAGTATGGCCAGAGAGCCGTTTTTGTATTGTAATACCTCAAAGTATATGACTATAAAGCTCTTTTTGTAAAATTTTTGTTTCTTTTGCACTTCTCTACTTTCTGTAACATGGGTTCCATACCAAAGCTCAATACAAAAAAGATATAAAGGAAATATTTACATAATTACATATTTACATAGGTAAAATGATTAACGAAGCTAATTGAACAATTTTAGGTGAATTCCATTGACTGGAATTCTCAATGCTTCTTTTTCCATATTTTCCAATTCAAATGCGTTATGTTGCTTGCATTGAATAACATGAAAAGGGCCTTCCCACCGACTATCGAATTTCCTATGTTGGCCATTCTTTGTGGCTCTCTTGTTGAATTTTATCACTAAGTCTTTGCACTTAAGATTATGGTTGGGGGTGTTTTTGTCAAACCACTTCTTAACTATCTATTGGCAATTGTTCATGGCCATCAAATATTTCCATCTTTTCTCTTTCACCTCTAATAGTCTGGCTAATCAAACCCCCATTTCTCCATGTTGTCCCACCCCCAAAGACTTAAGGAGTTTTAGTGTGGTGCATGGCATTTGCTTTTGCTAGATAGGTTTTACACCTTCCGTCAACTCTATGGTATGTTGGATGATTTTAGGATCATATCCCTTAAATTCATAATATGAATAGGCTAATACTCCTCTAAATCTTTCACAAAAATGGATGGTCCATTATTTATCATGTTGTGGGATACCTATCCTGATGTTAAGATTAATTCCATCTCCGACAGCTCAAAGGTCTGCATAATAATTTTTTTCTGCTACGAACCTACTCTTGTCATTCCTGGAATCATCACAATTGAATAGGTTTTTAAGAGTGACAAGTCCCTTTGGAATCTTGTTATACCTAAGCCTAATATTTTCCCCTTCATAGGCCTCTGCAATCTTTGGTTGGAGTTGATCACCAAATTCTTCTAAATGTTGGATCAATGAGGTGATGTGTACATCATTTTTGAATATTTGCTAGCTTTGGTGATTATCTAGGATTGTAGGTCATATGATTTCTTTCAAAGAGTACATGTTCTCAATCAACTCAGAAGCAAGGTCGAATTAGGATCCAATTGTTTCCATGTGATATGTAGCTACATTTTTCTCTCTAGGCACCGCCTGAATATTGAAAGCTTCAAAACTCTCAATCACGTCCTAGACCCTATGTCTATAAGATCTCATGAAAACATTTTTTACTACATAGACTCCACATATTCAATTTAATTTTAACTCAAAGTCTTCAAACACCATAATTTTTTTAACACCCATCCACTCTGCAAGGCTTAAACCTTGCACTAGGACCTCATATTCAGCTTCATTGTTTGAACAAGAAAATTTGAAGTGAAAAGACCTGAGTGTCTTTTCATTGGATGGGGAAGTCAAACATATCCTGGATCCTACACTGAATTTACATCTCGCTCCATCAAAATGCAACATCCATAACCCTAAGGCTAGACCGCCCTTCAGTTTCTTCATGACCCTTGAAATCACTTGATCTTCATCATAGTTGAAGTAAGTTCCCGACTCAGTGGCATGATAATTTCTAAAAGGACCAGTTTTGATGAATTCACTCAAGAGGACCTCCTCTTGATTAGTTTTGTCTTTGGTGACCTTCTCATCTTCTAGTAACTTAGTACAATACATCTCATCCTTGGTGATAGAAGTATGAGTAGCCTCAAAGTTGATCATTGCTTCCTCTGCAACATGCTCCAAATGCAAGGGTTCAAATACTATCTTCATTTTATCTCCATGCTTAGTCCTAGGGATCAAGTGTGACCAATCCAAGGAAATATATCCACCAATATTGGAAGTGAACTCCCGAGATAAGCAAAGACCGAACATGGGAGGGACATCGATGATCATGTTATTTTGTGAAAAAATGATGCTAGGGCAGGAGAGCAAAGTCAAAGGGAGGTTCTTAATGATACCTACCATATCAACCTTATTTCCATCAAGCTACATAAACCCTTTATTTAAAGGTTCATAGCTAAGTCGTAAGGCTTCAACTATTTGCTTGGACATGACTGTGGTATTAGCACCAGATTCAATACTAGACTTGTGTAACAAATTGTTACCCACAATGAGGGTCAAGAAAAAGGGCTTCGGTTTAGCCTTACCTTTACTTTCAACAGAGATTTCGCTTCTATCATTCGTGAGGACTTCAACCTAAGATGGTCCATCAATGGAATTTCCATTGGAGGGTTTCTCTACCAACTCTATGCTTGTGTCTTCCAGTAGGGATATCTTCTTCGAAGTAGCTAAGATATCCCAAAGAGATACATTGGAAGAGGCTTTCTTCAATTGTTCAACCACGTTGAATGGAAACAAGTTTACAAAAAATTTCTCCTTAGATCTTGTTATAATAATATCTTTGCGGGGAGGAGATTGTTGTAAAGTTGTGGGGATACCAGAAGCTTGGTCGAGACCACTTTTTGGTTGTGGAGTGACTGGTTTTCCTATGAATCTCCTCTTTAAGCAAGTTTTGTAATCCGATTGCACTTGTGGGGACTCTGATATGGATGCCTCATTTAGAAATATCACGTCACCTTCTTCCATCCATGAGAAGAGCATGTATTCAAGATCTATATCCATTTCTTTCTACAGGGACATCCCTGACATCTACGTGGTGAGTTCCACATTTTCCATTTGTGGAGAGGTATATGCATAACCTTTTGAACTTGATGCAACACCTTGGTTGCATTGTTCCACCACCTTCTACTATAAATTACCATGTAGGCAATTTCAGGGCATATGTGCTTCATTGTAGGGGAAGCACCATGAGTTGACATCATCAATGAGATTATTTTTCCCTGCAACCAATTCTCTATTTGAACTCGGTGGGACATTAGTCAGTGGAGTAGGTACCAAAACAATTTGATTACTCAATTGATTTTGTGAATTTGTGCGTGTACCTCCTTGGTACTAGTTCTACTGGTAAGAGGGTCTTCCACCTTGGTAATTTTGGCAGGATGGATTATGGGTCATGGACTAATTCTACTTGATGGTAGTTATTTCATTCAAGATGATTCACAACAATTCCTTGACATCATTCATCTCATCCCTTGAAGAATAAGATTTAGAAGTGGCATTCTATTGAGTGCTCGGATATGCATATATAGATTGAGGAGGAGCAGGTGCATTGATTAAAGCTATAGCCAGGGTGGGAGCTAACAATTTTGCAAATATAGGCATCATGGGCTGAGGTGGTAGCTTTTTGGCATCAATCATATTGTTTTCTGTTGTAACAACAATGCTATATGCGTCCGACAAGGTGTTCCCACTAAGAGATTAAATCATCATTGAGATGTCAGCATTGATAGATTTCAGGTAGAACATAAATGCCAAATCAGGAGACAGGCGGATCGTAGTCTAGATCCTTTTCCAAGTTGTGTGCAACTTGGCATTAAAATCAATCATGGCCTCTTGAGGGGCTCACTTGATAGTCATCAACTATTGGAATAGTGAGGACTGATCTTTGTTGTTCAAAAAATGCTCATAGAAAGGATCTCTGAGCTAGTCCTAAGTACCAATTGTATTGGATCCTAGAGTGTGGTACCAATAGAGGTCCTCTCTTTTGAAAGAGGCTAAAAGTAGCCTCAGTTCTATGTTTTGATCAGTTACACCATGCACTAGACATATGTCTGCCACATCTTGCAGATGTTCAGATGGTGTCTTCAAGCCATCCCTAGTGAATTTTGGTACAACCTTCAAAGAAGAGGTCGGAATACTAGCCCAAATGGTTGGTGCTACTATACTATGAGAGGGCTTTTGACGTCCCACACCACATAATTTTTGTTAGCTATTGGTAATATGGTTGGTGGAGGGGTCAGGATCTTTATTCGACGGGTTCTAGTTCATAATGTTATCAATGGTGGCACTAGCAGGCCAAGGTTATTTATAGTTTGGGATCTAGTAACAGGTCTATGAATCATACACCCTCTTAAAAATTGGATACAAATTCAATATGGTCCCACTGGGCATGCCAGAAAAAGAAACTATTGATGCCTAAAATTTCTAGGCAAACAACCTTATGGGAAACTTAGTTAATGGGGGACCAACTACACTAAACTGATTAACCTCCAGGATTTTTAAAGAAGTTGGCTCTTCCTATAATGAGGGTTTGGAAAGGGAAAATGAAGTAGATATAAAATAAAAACTAATCTAAGGCAATGCACCAAGATTTAAATGTTTAGGCACAAGAAATCTTCCTTTCAGATATGGTTTGAGGGCCCATTCAATAATCTTCTATGTTTGAGAATAACAGAAAAATAGAGATGAAAACCTTAATTAGTTAATCAAATGACATAGTATAAATTTTGCATACATCTACTAAACAAAAGAGTCTTAGACATGATCTGAATAGTGAATTTCTATTGAAGTTATAAAAGTTGCATATAAATTACTTAATACAACAAGTAGCACAATATAATGTCTTATATCAACTAATAAATAGAGAGGCTGAACATGGGAACAGTCTGTAAATCTCAATAGAATAATTAGAAAATACTACAAAGGCTTGGAGCTTTTCAATCTCTTTTCTGTAAATTTTGAACACTTTATCAAAGAGTAAGAGGAGTATATATAGACCACCCACCTACATCAATCCAGCAACTGAAAAGATTCCCAGATACAAGTAATGATATTCGTTGCCATGATTTCCCAAGGTCGTTGCAACATAAAGATTGAATTCATTGCACACTGTCGTTCTTGAACAAGATTCGCCTCCCAACAAATGATGGTTGTGGTCCCAAGGAAGAAGCAGTGAACCTCTCTAGATGACACGTGTCACTCATCCATATAGTTGGTTAGGACATGTGGCAAAGAGATGGAGTTTTTGACTCACTAGTTCCAACCCTTTGATTAAAATTCCCATGGAATTGACATGTGGAGATGTCTGCATTCGAACACTGGTTGTGGGGACCACCAAAAATGTGCTTGCAGAATAATGTGATGTGGCACACTAGCGAAGCTTAGAAGAGAGACAAAGGAGATAAGGCTCCCAAAGTGCACACTTCTGACATGTGGCAAAGGGAAGTATCTCAAAAGAGAAATGAGGGAAGAATCCCCTTCAATGAGTGTGTGGTGGGCATGTGGAGCAAGCACGCAAGAGTGAGGGAAAGGGGTGGTTATGTTTAAACATACAAGGCACAGGCGGATCCCATGCAAAAATGTCAATATCAACCCAAAGGGAGCTATAAGGATTTTTTTATCCACAAATATCTTGTGCAACATGTGCACAATGGGCTAGATTTGGTTCTGGAAATGCATCATAGTCCTTAATTCCTTGACTTAGAACATCAGGCGGGATAGTGGAGACCGGGTCCCACACTCTGCAAGAGGAAACATGGCATGATCACATGGACCATGCAACTCTTCTAAAATGAATATTTTAATCTTTACGTGGTGTGCATGCATGACTAGGATTTGACCTTTAAATTTGACGGACCAGATTTCTGCACATGCAAATAAGGTTAGTCATAAAAGGGGGTTGTGACTAGGCCAACGAGATTACAACCCTTAGGGGAATTAAATACTTAGGAATTAAGTCTTTTAATTATAAAATATTCACCTGACCTTGGAAAATTTGAATCGGTAAAGGGTGGGGCAATTGATGGGCCTAGGAAAAGGGGCCAGTAAAAATAATGGCTCAAATGACTTAGGTTGTAATTGAGACAACCAACAACTAGGTATAATGATTCAATGAGAGAATAGAATGACCAAGGGTTGTAATATAGGAAAAATTTAAAATAAGGATTTATACGCCAAAACCCTAAACCCTAGCCCTTGATGAAGAAGTAAAAATCATCACAAGGAAAAAGAAGCTCAAATTTTCAAAATTTTCAAGAGCTCTACCATGTTCTTTGAGATCCACATTGAATATTTGTAGCATTGATCATCAGTTGATTGTTTTGTGATGAAATGGAAGGTTGTTGTGTGTTCATGGCTTAGGTGTTTTCTTGTCTAGGATCAATTAAGACAACCTTTGCATCAACAACGCCATCACAAGTAGTGTTCTTATTTTTGGACCAAAAATGGGGTTTTCCATTAGAACTAGTGGATGAACAGTTGTATTTATATGATTGTGTGGTCCCTTGTAAAATTCGGGCTCTCTCGATGTTGAGGGCCCTAGGGAAAAGATAATCATCAATCGTGATACATTGCATCTTTAAGTGGAAGGATAGATCTAGATCAACATTTTCTCTGATAATCCCCACTTGTTGTTCGTCGGGAATGGCCCACTTGCTCTTGCTATCTATTTTCCTCCATCTTTGCAAGAAATTAGCAAAGGATTCTCCTTTCTTTTGTTGAGTATGTATAAAAATTCTAAGCTAACATCCATATCAAGATTGAAGGAGAAGTGATCTATGAATCTATCAATGATTTCTTGGAGGGTTTTGATACCTAGAGGTAACTATGAAAACCAATCGATGGTTGGGCCTGTCAAACTTTGTGGAAAGAGGAACATCAAGTAGAAATCATTGTACCAAACCTCAATACACATGATATGGAATTATTTGATGTGATTTGCAGTATTTCTCCTCCCTTTGTATTTATCAAATTTAGGGACCTCAAAACTAGGAGGGAAAGGTACCATTGTGATGTTCCTATCGAATGGGTATGGACACAAGTTTTTTGTGTATGGGGCTTTTTCATTTTTCCCATTTTAATGCCTTGCATTTGTTGTGTTAGAGCCTTGATTTTTGATGCCATATCGTCTTGCGGGTTTAATGGAGGAGCATAAGTTGTGCACAGTGGGATGGCAGATGAATTGTAAGTGGGAGTTTGATATAATGGGGTGTTGTATGGTGTGTAGGGTGTATTTTTATATTGTGAAGGTGATGGTTCTAGAGGTGCATATTCTTCTAACTCTAACATAAAAAAAGGGTCCTTAGCCTCTTTCACACTTGTTTAGCTCCTTCTTGTGGATTTTGGCTTAGTTTGGCCTTGATTTAGTGTTGTAATGTGGATAACGCATTCACAATAGGTCTTGGGCCCTTGTGAACTAGTGTACTTTAATGATGCCTTGTAAAGGTGTTGTAAAGTGTTGTGATACACTTTCACACTTTTCTAGGATTTCCAAGAATAATTAACTTTATTTTCATTATAATTTCTCTTAGCCCTTGCCTTATTTGGTGTGTTGTAAAGTTTTGTAACACACTTTCACATTCGTCTATGATTTTCATTAATAATTGGTCTCTCTTATGCTTTAATTGGCCCCTTTTTGCATCCACAAGCCTTATTTTGGTGTATTTTTGAGGATAATCCCAACAAATGGCATTTTAAACATCAAAACCCGAAAAACCCATCTCAAATTCCTAAGGTGGGACTCATTCGCCATTCTAGAAGAATGATTCCCCTTAGGTGGGACCCATTCTCCCAAGGTGGAAAATGAGTCCCCCTTAACTCAAAATTCAAATTTAATTTAAATCTTTGGTGGGATTTTATTCTCCAAAATTGAATGTTGGCTTGTAGTGTTGTAATTTTGGGAATTCTTGCATAATTGGGTATAAACACAAGGTTATTTATCTCATTTCAATCCTACCTAGAAATTATATCATCTTAGAACTCTTAAGCATTCAAGCATTAATTGAGTTCACAAGATAATTTGAGCAAGAACATTCAAGGCTTTCAAGGGTAGATTATCAAACTTTCAAGAGCACTCTTCAAGATCAATCATCATGTCAAAGATCAAATTCATCATTCTTGTCATTGTGCTTAGAATTGTGGTGTATAGTTCATGATCCAAGCAACCTTTGCATGCAATATCTATCTCCTTCAAGATAGAATCAAGAACCACATCCATTGTGGTCATCTCAAGCAGATTTGTAGCACTTTATTGCAAGGGTTTGGTGAGTTGAAGCATCACCTTTTGTTCATTCATGAATCTCCTTTCCATCTTCTTTCTATTTCAAGGTTTAATTACCAACAAGGGGTTTGACCAAGCAAAACCCCCATTCTCTAACCACACAACCATTTTTCCCTCTCTTTACATGTGATTTGTAGGTTTAGGTTGCAGATTTAACAAAGAGCACTATTGGGAAAGTTGTCATCAAGTTTTAAGAGAAAACCAAAGTTGTCCAGATTGTGAACAAACCTTGGAGGAGATTGGAGAAGACCTACATGTTGGATTTAGCAGTTTCATACCTGGATATGAATTGGGAGCAATAGAGTAGATTGAGGGCTATAGAATACAATTTTGAATTTCCACTGGTGTTTTCTGTCAGAGATTTTGTAGATATGAGTACCCTTTTGTTCGAAACCTGCTCCAATATAGTTTTACCAACATTGGATTGGTTCACCCAGCTTGGAAAATGAGTCTTAGTTGGCTTCAATAGTGAATTTTCCAAGGTTTCAGACCTTCATTTTGCATTCTCCAGTTTCCCTAGTGCACATCTCTAGTTTCACATTTTTCTATTGTTGTTTGCTTGCATTTCTAGGTTATTATTTGAAGCATTGCATCAAATTAGGGTTTTTTCATTTCATCATTCATTTCATTGTCTTTCCAAGTTTACAATTGGTGGTGAGCCACTCATTTACATCATTCCATCCCCTAGAACACACCCTTTGTCAAATTTCAATCACCTTTGCCTTGGAATCTCAAGGGTTGTTCTTGAGTGAAATAGAGAAAATAACCTCTCTCCTTTTAGGTCCAAAACCCTAGAAGATCAAGAGAGAGTAAACAGTCAGTTTATAGGTTTCATTTTGGTGAACCTGCATTTAGAGCATCATAATTCTGATTTGGAGTGCATTTACATCCTAGATTTAGCTTGCATTAGGTTCTGTATTGGTTAATTTGCATTCTAGGGTTTCAATCTTTGCATTAGTTAAAATCTCATTTAAATTGCATTATTGCACTTAATTTCATTGAAAATTAGTAAAATTATGCATTTGCATGTTATATTTGCATCAGAAAATATAAAAAATCATAAAATTCAATTTAAAAATTCTATAAAATTTCAAAAAAATTCATACCTGGACTCATTCGCCACCTTGGGTGAATCAGTGCCTTTGCATATTTTTCATTGCATTTTCTATTATTTGCAGTTCATTTTCTAAGTTTTTGTTTACTGTTTCTACATTTCATTCTTATTTGTTTACATTGCATTTGCACCCACCCTACATTTAGTAGATTTTGTGCGAGTGTTTTGTGTCCTATTGATAATACCATAGTGAGAAGAATTTTAAGACTCATGTCATCCTGCGATAGCACAAACGTTGTGGATCCTAGGTTATCTAGAGCTTCTATTCCTAGTATTGACACTAGTACACTAGGCATGATAACACCCTAGGTAACTCTTTTCCTTCAAGTAGCATGCAAGCCAAACCAAAGAATGATAGCATTCCGCAAGAAAACATAATTCACATTCATGAGGACCTAGCAAACTCACAACATCAAATTATCCTTGAAAACATTCACTGTATGCTTGAAATTGAAGATGGCCTTAACCTTGTGGAAAACATAGTGCAAATCTTTGGCAAGAATCTTCCCTCAACTACTATTTTCCCCTTTCCCATAAAAAAATTTTCAAGCCAAGGAGGAACCCAAATTCCTTCTCCCACAACAATACCCTCAATTCCTACATACACCCTTCCTCAGGTCATGACAATGCAACAAGTTATTAATGTGATTCCTTCCCTAGGTATTCCAGCTAGCATCCCTAGTTCCTATGTGGCATTGTATATTATAGATCCTACTACCTTACCACCTATAAGAATTTCTCTTACTTGTCCCACAAACACATACACTCCATCACCACTTTCATTTCCATCTCATAACACAAGAAATGACCCTCTCATACATCAACTTTTCCAAACTATGACATCCCTTCAAAAAAAAGTTTCCACCATCAACCAAAATCAAAATGGTCCACCCACACATTACGTCAAGAGTAGTCCATTATCCTTGGAGATACCGCACACACTGATGCCAAAATATGTAGAGATGCCTAGATTTGAGAAATATGGAGGGAAGGGAGATCCTTCTAACCATGTTAATGCATACACTATCCTATATAGTGACTTTTTCCTTGATGATAAAATTATGGAAAAACTCTTTCCTAAGACCTTGAAAGAAACTGCCTTGGAGTGGTTCTCTTCTTTACCAAATAACTCGATTCATTCATTTGATGAATTTTTTCAGGCATTTATAAATCATTTCCAAGTTCAGATGACTCCTAAGCTGACCTTAGCTGACTTGATGAGATGTAAGCAAAAAAAGGAGGAAAATATAATTGAATTTATTTCCCGCTATGAATCGCTTTATTCCCAAGTCGATGTTGAGATACCCGACCCACATCTTCAAAATATTTTTATAGAAAACTTGCAAAACAAAATCCAAAACAAGTTAACCATGATGAATTTCCCATCCTTCATGCACTTGTGTACTGCTCTTTAAGATTACCAAAATTCGGTTTCTAATCGCGGTAAAATGTCCACTTCTAGCTGAATGGAAAGATCTAAGAATGTACACCAAAAAAATTCCCAACCCTTTAGAAAACCAAATAAAGGGTTCCTTTAGTTCAACCCTCCTAAAAAAAAAACTCAAAATGTCCATAACCAAGTTGTTGTTGTCAAAGCCACATTTCCCTTTAGTTATGGAGATCCAAATAGATAATTCACTCCCCTACCCCACACCCTTCACAATACCATGTCCCAACTCCTGAACTGAAAAATGATTACCTTACCTCCCATTAGACAACTTGACCCTAATAATCCTTTTCCTCTGAACTTTAAATAAAATTCTTATTGCCATTTTCATTAACAAAATGGACATGAAACAAAAGATTGTAAGCCTCTTAAACATATTATGCAAGACCTCATAGATTCTGGTCATCTATCTATTGTAGGCACTAATGAGAAAGGCAATAATTCCATTGCCTCTTTGAACCAAAACTTACAAATATTTACCAATCCCATGCCAAAACATAATATATCATTTGTTAAAGCTATCAAAACGCCTAAGAATGATGTGATAAATTTTGATATAGATGATGAACACACTAATTATATTGCAAATAATGCTATTAATGTCAATCCTATTGATGAAATGATAGGGGTGATAGACATCATACCTCATAAGGGACAAACTAAGAGTCCTCTTGATATTTCTTTCTCCTCTAATGACATACTTAAACATTTTCCCGATGGTCCTCTTTACATATCTGGCCATATCTATGATAAGCCTGCTAATGGGATATTAATAGATCTCGCCTATGGAGAGAACGTGATAACCGAGGAATTCCTACTCTTGCCTGAGCTCTATCAAGATGATTATAACAAACTACAAGCATGAATCAAGAAACATAATGGTTTTGTGTGCCCTACGATTGGATCAATCACCCTACCATTACAAATAGGACAAAAACCATTAGATGTTGCATTCTCCATCATCTTGCAGTTGGACCAATTCCATATGAAGCTTGGCCACCCATGGCTACACTCCATGAAAGTTGTCCCTTAGGTTGTGCATAAATGCTTGAAGTTTCTCTTTGACAATGGGATATTTATTGTTCACCATAGTGGCTTTAACCCCTTTTCATTTAAGGAAACTTTTCCCTAGATTCCTTTTGGCCCTAGCCCATGGAACCTATCAAGCCACAAGAAGACTTATTTTTCTTGTCCTACCAAAATTTCAAGGCAAAGAAGATAACAAAGTTATCTCTTCAAAAAATTTCCCCATCCACCTCCGAGCATACCATCCTTGATGAAACCATGCTTGAACCTAAACAATACCAAAACAACCAAGACCAACCTAAAATAGAAACCTTACCTACCTCTTACAAGTGACCAAGAAACAATTAAACCAACCCAGCCACACCTCCAAGAATAAAACAAGTTTACAAATTCAAAGAGAAATAGGTTGAACAACCCCCCATGTTTCCTTTTGTTCCTCCCCGTATGGAAGAAAATAAACCTATGGTTGACCAACCCACTCCTATACAACTTGAAAACAAAACTTAAAAAAAAAAGGTGCTAGGGAGCACAAACATAGATGTCGTGCCCTTCCTCATAAGTTCCATGATGAGTTAAAATAAAATCAAGATCCAAACTTTAATAAAGCAACACATGACATTCTTCCTCCCCATTCACAATAATAAATTTCCATGCATTCTCCACAAAAAGAGTTGAAATATTCTATGGATATTATCCTTCAACCTCTTGTTGTGATTAACATAGATGATGATGATGAGGATGCCAAAATTGATGAAGAGGTGCATAATGAACTAATTTTTTTTTTCCTATTTCATGAGCTTAAATGAAAAATCTTCTGAACTTGGAGCTTCTCCTAGTTTGATGCTTGCTCTTTTTTGTTTGGCTAGTTGCTCACCTTCTCTATACACATAACATGATTGGGAGGCAGATGCCTTTCTCATAGGTTGATTCACATTTTCCTTACTAGTCTTTTGCATTATTTATTTTTCATTTTTATTTTGTGTGATTGCATGTGTGTAATGTGATCCCCCATAATGGTTTTTTTCTCTCTTTGTGACATTCCTCTATTTGTACCTTTATTCTTCTCTGTGTCATGAATTTCTTTCGATATTTGATCTTTATCTTTCTTGTGTTTTCCTTTTGGGGATGACACAAGGCATTGAGACATTCATGTCTCCTTCATGTTGATCCAAAAGGCTTTCTTTTCTTTTTCCTTTTTCATTTCATCTTTATCTTTCATTTCTTGTGTTTTCCTTCTGGGGATGACATGAGGCATCGAGACACCCTATGTCTCTTCCATGTTGACCCAAGAGTTTTTTCTTTGTTTTCACTCTCTTTGTGTCATTATTCTAGTTCTATGTGTATTTAAGGGATGATGACAGTTCTGATCTCTCTAAAATCATTGTAGCAAAGAACATACTGACTCCAAATCTATAGATCCCTTATGTGTTTGGTGTTTTCATTTTGGGGGCAACCCCTCTCTATTTTCTTTTTCTCTCTCATATGACATAGCCTTACTCAAATACATATGACTTGGCATAGGGATTTCCAATCTAGCTCTCATGTATTTCTTCTTGTTAGCATTTTTCATTTGCTACTTTAAAGTAATTTCTCACAACATGGTGTTTAACAATTTCCTAAAGTGGGGGCATACATTGGCATTATTTCTTTTGCATTTTTTTTCTTTTCATGGTTCTTAGTGTAGCCTTCTTGCTTCATATGATGCATTTTTCGCTTTGTGGATGACATTGGGTGTGATATCCTTCATGAGCATGATCTCTCTTAGCATATTACATTCCTCTTAGTGTCTCGATGTGACACATTGCATCCTCTAAGTTGTGAATTTTATATTCTTTGATTTGTCCTTTCTTGGAGACATTAGACACAATTTTCCCTAAGTTAAATACCTCACATGAACTAAGTAAGACTCATTTGAACATTTCCTATGTTTCATTTATGGCCACCTTGCATAACATAACTTGCATGCCTGTAGACCCATCCTGTTTGTTAATGAGCTACAATCATACAAAGTTTTGCTTGTCTTATGAAGCTCGAAAACCAAATCACTTCCTCTTTTTGTGGTGCATTACTAAAGTTATGAGGAGGTATATCTTTGGTATGGTTTGAGTGAGAAGCCCAACTAGTGGCATGACTTTCCCCATAGCCACTTGAATGTGTGTGTGAGTACATACCAACCATGAGTGTATGTTTCTCACCCTTTTTGGACTTCTCACCTGATGGATAGCCATGAGTTCCATCACCTTAGAGTGAGCATGAATTTATTTTCTCAGACAAATATCCTAGATTTTATCCACATTGCATTAGAGAAATGGTTGAAGCTTGTTTTGACTTTCTCCTTTATCTCTTTCTTGTCTCTGACATTGTATGATTGGCTTCTCACTGTTCTTTATACCATTTTCATATGTGTTCCTTTTTAATCATGTTGGTTTGTCATGGGATCTCGGTCCTAGGGGCTTGATCATCCCTCTTGATTGTTGTTGTCTCATCTTACTAGCATGAGTACATTGGAACCCTCCCTTGATGTGTGTTTTCCCACTTTAGTGTGAGTTTGAAGCAAGTTCATCCTCTCACTAAAGTGGGGGCTAAACATAATGTCGAAAAAAGGGTCCTTAGCCCTTTTCATGCTTGTTTAGCTCCTTCTTGTGGATTTTGGATTAGTTTCGACTTGATTTAGTGTTGTAATGTGGATAAAACATTCACATTAGGTATTGGTCCCTTGTGAACTAGTGTACTTTAATGATGCCTTTTAAAGGTGTTGTAAAGTGTTGTGATACACTTTCACACTTTTCTAGGATTTCCAAACATAATTAACTTTATTTTCACCATAATTTCTCTTAGCTCTTTCCTTATTTGGTGTGTTGTAAAGTATTTTAAAACACATTCACATTCTTCTAGGCCTTTCATTAATAATTGGGCTCTCTTATGCTTGAATTGGCCCTTTTTTGCATCCCCAGGCCTTATTTTGGTGTATTTTTTAGGATAATCCTAACAAAGGGCATTTAAAACATCAAATCCTCGAAAACCTACCTCAAATTCCTAAGGTGGGACTCATTCACAATTCTAGGAAAATGAGTCCCATTAGGTGGGACCCATTCACCCAAGATGGCGAATGAGTCCCCCTTAACTCAAAATTAAAACTTAATTTAAATCTTTTTCCATATTTTATTCTCCAAGATCCAATCTCAGCTTGTAGTGCTATAATTTAGGGATTTATTCAGTAATTGGGTATAAATACAAGGTTCTTTCTCTCATTTCAATCCTACATAGAAATTCTCTCATCCTAGCACTCCTAATCATTCAATCATTCTTTTAGTTCACAAGAGAATTTGAGCAAGATAATTCAAGGCTTTCAAGGGTATATTATCAAGCTTTCAAGAGAGTTCTTCAAGGTCAATCATCATGTCAAAGATAACATTCATCATGTTTGTCAATGTGCTTAAAATTGTGGTGTAGATTTCATGATCCACGCAAGCTTTGCATTCAAGATATATCTCCTTCAAGCAAGAATAAGGAGCCACATCCATTGTGGACACCTCAAGCATATTTGTAGCACTTTATTACAAGGTTTTGGTGAGTTGAAACATTACCTTTTGTTCATTCATCAATCTCCTTTCCATTTGCTTTCTATTTCAAGGTTTAGTTAGCAACAAGGGGTTTGAACAAGGAAAACCCCCATTCTCTAACTCCACAACCATTTTTCCCTCTATTTGCATGTGATTTGTAGGTCCAGGTTGCAGATTTACCAAAGAGAAAGATTGGGAAATTTTTCATCAAGTTGTCAAAGCAAACCAAAGTTGTCAATATTCTGAACAAATCTTGGAGGAGCTTGGAGAAGACCTAAATGTTGGATTTAGAAGTTTCGGACCCAGATCTGAATTGGGAGCAACAAAGCAGACTAAGGAATACATAATACAACTTTGAATTTCAAGAAATCCGAAAGTGGAATACTTCACCACTATTGGCGAATGAGTCCCACTACTATTATGTATCAGATATTTTTGCAGATCTGAGTACCTTTCTGTCCAAAACCTACTCTGATATAGTTTTCCTGATAGTGGAATGATTCACCCAGCTTGGTGAATGAGACCCAATTGGCTTCAACAATAAATTTTCTAGGGTTTCAAACCTTCATTTTTCCTTCTATAGTTTCCTAGGTGCACATCTCTAGTTTCACAATTTTTTGTTGTTGTTTGCTTTCATTTAGATAGGTTTTTGTTTTTTTAGCATTGCATCAAATTAGGGTTTTTAGATTTCATCATTCATTTCATTGTCTTTCCAAGTTCACACTTGGTGGTGAACCCCTCATTTACATCATTCCACCCCCTAGAACACACCCTTTGTCACATTTCAATCATCTTTGCATTGGAATCTCAAGGGTTGTTCTTGAGTGAAACAAAGAAAATAACCTCTCTCCTTTTAGGTCTAAAACCCTAGAAGCTCTAGAGAGAGGGAAACACCATTTTTGAGGTTTCACTAATGTATTTGGATTGACAATGTTTTTTTTTAGTATAGTATAAACCTTGTTGTTGTTGGGAATATTGTTGGGCTAGCAATGCTTGTTGTTGGGCTTTTTGTTGTTGTTTTTGTGTGAACAAGGCTTGTTGCTGGGATTTCTACTATTGCAAGGCTTGTGCTTGGGCTTGTTGTGCTTGCAATTCTTGTTGATAAGTGTCTTGTTCTTTTTGGAAAGCTAGAGTGTGTTGTGTAGTTTTTTGCACACATGCCCTACTGAAAGTAGGGACCATTTTTGCTTGGTATTTTGGCTCTTGTCTATGGCTTTGCCTTTTGAGCTTGTCTTTGAAAATCTTGATATTTTGGTCTTTGGTGTCATCGTCCTTTGGTCATGGGATTTAGTTACTTTGCACTATTCCTAAATTCTTGTCCTATTTGTAAAGTGCCCCTATTCTGAGTTAGTGGTTATGGAGTCTCGTGGATGTTCTCTCTAGAGGTGGGTTCCCTTTCCCTTTGTTTGTCCTTGGTGTTTTTTCTGGGTCTTAGGAGTTGTTCTTTTCCTCCTAAGATTTTGTTTCCTTTGCTTGGTGGTTTTGGGCGCAGGATGGGACTGAACTTTGAACTTTCACAAAGTTCATGGTTCAGTTTTCGTTCCGGTTCTAGTTCCAGCTCAACTTCCTTTCTCCTTATTTTCTTCGTTGTTTGGCCTTTGGGTTGGTTCTTCCCATTAGTTTTGCTTTGATCTTCCTTTTTCTTCATTGTTTTACTCTCATCGAAGGTGGAATTGAGATGGGAAATAAACTTGGAACCTTCACAAGGTTCATGTTTCAGTTTCAGTTCTGGTTCCAACTCCACTTCCTGTGTCCTTGTTTTCTTCGTTGTTCAGCCTTTGGGTTGGTTATTCCCCTTAGTTCTACTTTGGTCTTCCTTTTTCTTCATTGTTTTCCTTTCATTGAAGGTAGAATAGGGATGGGAAATAAACTTGGAACCTTTGTAAGGTTCATGTTTCGGTTTCGGTTCCGGTTTCGGCTCCACTTCTTGTGTCCTTGTTTTCTTCATTGTTTGGCCTTTGGGTTGGTTTCCTCCCTTGGGTTTTCTTTGGTTCCCCTTTTTTTCCTTCACTTCCTTTCATTCGTCAAAATCAGAACCAGGGTAGGAACTGAACTCGGTACTTTGAAAAATTTCTTGTCCAGTTTTGGTTCTACCTTTTCCTGTTTTGGTTCTACCTATTTTGTTTCCTCTTCTCGTCTGTTTTGGTTCCACCTCCACTTGTTTTGGTTCCACCTCCGCCTATTTTGTTTCCATTTCTGTTTTGGTTTTGGTTCCGCTTCCACCTGGGTTTTAATGTGGTTTCCTTTCCTTGGGGATTCTGATGGATTGACTTCGATTTCGATGCTATAATGAATATTAATTGTGGCCCTTTTGAACATAGGATAGATTGGGTGGGTTGTTGTTGTTAGGGCTAAAGGAAGGATGGGTGTACTTTTAAGATATTGTGAGATCTGTAGGATACAACCAGGTACACTTTGCAGTCGTGGGCATGTAAAACCCATCCGTACACGGAAGGTTTGTTCATTGGCCATTTATCTAAGGTGGACATGACATGGAAGATTTAAACTGGTTTGACTCGATAAGAGTCATTCATGGTTCCTCGCTCGACTGTTGGTCAGTGGATCGTATTCAAACTCACATTTCGTGCATGTTACCATTATTCTATTTTGTGTGGGTGAGGCATTAATGGTGGACGTGACCCACATAGTTTATTCTGTCTGAATGGGGATTTTTAGAGATCCCTAGTCGATCTGAGGAGGGTGCCTCATGCATTTAATGGAGGGCAGTGGTTTATTGTAGGCTGTTTGGGTTGGTATGGTTGGTGGCTAACCTTCTTTGTAACCCTAGCTCAGGCTAACACAAGAGAAAATCTCTATAAGTATGGCATGTCATCTCATTTGTAAAGGGTGAGGTTTTTTTTAGACAATTAGTTAATTTGTTAGAATTAAATAGAAGATAGACTAGAAGATTGGAGCAGAAGGTTAGAGTGAGGAGTTAGTCATATTTTATGCAAGTTATGTAACAAAATATCAGAATTGTTGCTATTAATGGTGATTCAATGCAAGTGAAGACATTGTGTTACTATTGGTGCCTTTTTGGATTTATTAATCTTGTATGGTTCTTATTTTATCTTTAAAATTTCTTGTAAATGTCTAAATACATTTTAGATTTAGAGTTAAATGATTTGAAAATGGTTGTGATTTAGAGATAGGAGTGTAGTAGCAATCTCTAGTTCATTCTTTGGGTAGCTTCTTGATTGTGGGTTTACTTCACAAGGTCAACCTATACCCGATATTTTTGTGCTTAGTTCAATTGTGGGAATTTATCCAGTTCGATTGAATGAATGTCCATGATCTGAAAAATCCTTAATTCCTTAGAACATTGCATTGTTCTTGTGAGATTACAGGTATAGCCTTTGTTGATCATAAATTATTTTTTGAGGGATTGGTCTATTCCAAGCATTTCATCATTAGTATTGTTGATCCTAGGAGTAGTATTAATCTTAGGATTTTTGAAACCCTTTATCTTTTTTTATTTCTTTGATCTTTGGTTAAACCAGGAACTCGAGTATCATTATATTGCAAAAAATATATGATAAGTTTAGAGTCTCCAGTACTTTTTGTGTAAGGTCCCTTTGTGATTACCAATATTTTCACATTTATCACTGATTTTTTATTGCAATTCATGACCTGACACCCGAGAGACCTTGGGGTTATCTCTTTTTCTATAGAGATTGACCTTTCAAGAGAGATAGGATAATCTATATATTTTGTTTGAGTTTTTGTTGTGTAGAAAACACCATCAATAGGATTAGTGCTAGAAGGAGGGCATAATAAGCTAGATAGAGCATTTTCTAAATGCCCTTTCTCCTGAGAGACACAAAAGGGGAACTAGATCTACACCAGGAGAAGGAGAAGAAATTCAAGAAATGCCACCTCCAACTAAGTCAATAAGGACTAGAAGAAGGGAGGATTCACCATCCACCTCGTCATTTCCACCATCCTCACCCTCAAACTCCTCATCTTCATCTGATTCTGTGACTAGTTCCATTCAAAAAACCCAACCAGTCACCAACCAACCGTTGCCACCTCCACCTCCACCAATGGATTTCTTAGAAAATAACCCATCACCTCTATCCTTCAACAACTACAATGTTATGCCCAAGAACCCTGAGCATTTTTTCTCTAAGTTTCACACAAATTACCCTAATAGAACAACATAGGAGCATAATAGGATTTTTTAAACTTGTCTGAGGAATAAAAGGGATTAATCATGAGGATGTTTCCTGTAGGATTTTGCCTCATTCTCTTGGAGAGGAGGCCTTTTTTTGGTACAATTATTTACCTATTGCATCCATTCATAATTGGACTAAACTTGAGGCTACATTTCTACAAAATTTTAAAATCCCTATCAGTGCCAATGAACTCTACATGCAGTTTACCAGGGTTAAGAGAGAAGTTAATGAGCATATAGGGTCATTCAACAATAGATTCCACCATACATACACTAGATTGCAAACACCTTATGATGTAGACAATTCCACTACCTTAGAGGTATATTTTCAAGCCCTTGATAGTCTTACATCCACCTTCCTTAAGTGGAGAACTAATCCCTCAACTACCTTGCTCACTACATATATAGAGGTTGTTAAGGTTAGTATAGATCTTAGACAACACTTGTCAAGACCCCTACCATCTATGGGACCAATTGTTCATCCTGGGGAAGTCCAAGCTCTTAAATAGGAGCTGACTAATCACACTCCCATTATGAATCCCATCCCATAGCTTCCTTTGGTTCCACACCCAGGTCATCCAATAAGTCAGGCTCATCCAATGCCTATTTATCTCTAAAAAAATTCTAATCAACCCCTTCATGCATAGTCACAGGCTAGTTTCCCTACATATTTATAGAACTCAAAATTTTTGAATCAGTCTGAAGGTCCTGGAGGAGTGTCAGGATACCCCCCAAAAAATGTGAATTAAGTGCCTTACATTAATCCTGATAAGGAGGGGTTAGATGAGCTAGCCAAGCAAGTGAAGAAACTGAATATGGAGGTAACCCACTTGAGGAACCAAAATAGCCAACTCCAAGCTTCTTAGAGGAGCATGCAATAAAATTACAATAGGGAGAATCGAGATGTTACATGAGGAAAAAAATTTGACAAAGGGAAAAATATTGACAAAAATAAAATTTTCAAAGAGGACAAGGTTCTGGTCAAAACTTTGATAGAGTAAAACAAGGTGGAAAAGGGTTTGAAAGGAGACAACCACCTAGGAAGAGTAGGCCATGGAACATATGACCTAATAATGGAGGAGTCCCCACTCCACTCAATCAACATTCCAATCAAGAAAAACCTCTGAGTGGAGTATATTTGGATAAAGTAGCTTTGTCAGGGTGGTGCAGGCTTCATAAGACAAGTCAACACTCTGAGCTAGATTGTCCTGAATTTCAAACTGCTACTTCCATCTTTCAGTATGAAGTTGAAAACAACTCCACTGGTCAGGAACTGGTACCCTCAAATCCTTATGATTCCCCAATTTTTGTGTTGAATCATGCTCCTTTCCCGAGGGATGAAGAGAATGAACCAGAATAGAATTCAAGTGGCCAGAATGAGGATACTGAACAAGTATTAAATGAAGATGAATTTTCTTAGTTTTTTAATGAAGGAATTGAGAATGATAATGGTCCCTTGGATGAGGAAGATGATGGTGTTGAAGAGTTACATATGTTTCATAAACCTACAAGAAAGTTTGATTTGAGGAATAGGCCTAACAGGAATCCACCAGATGGGTGCCCATTTACTACATCTATTCCTCCAAACAATTTTACTACTTCACTGGACCCACATGCTAGTAATAATCCATCTTACCCTCATGTGCCAACACAATACTTTGCAAGAGGAGGACAACCTGAGGCATCAAGAAGGAGAAACATTGATTCGACAAAAGATAATCATATTGGTAATTCTAAAGAGATGCATGTCGACATGAATGTGGAAAAATTAGGTGAATATGTGACTAAGGAACTCATGAAAGTAAAGGTGAGTCTTTTTGCTTTTGAGTTGTTAAGGGTTCCTAAAATCAGAAATATAGTCCTAGGGCCTTTTAATTCAAGTCAAGCACCATAAGGAGTAGCAGTCAACGAGGTAGTTGGCAAGCCTCCTAGTTCATAGGCACCTAAAAGCCTAAGTAAAGCACCACCTGGAGATAGAGGGAAAGAAAATGATAGGAATCAGGTTGCACAAGTTGAAACTCAATTGAGTTTTTTCCAAGGAAAAATGGAAATCCCTCCCTTCCTAATTTCTATTTGTATCTTTGGGAAGAATCTACACAATTTTCTTCTAGAATCAGGAGCATCTACAAATTTTATGCCTTTTGATGTCTGTAGAGCACTAGGTATTACTCATGGAATCTCTCAGAAGAAGGTCACCCAATTGGACAAGACAAAGGTGAATATAGTGGGAGAACTGAACATGATTCACATACAAGTTGCTTCTGATCCTAGAGTGAAACAAGTACTTAATATTCAAGTGGAAGATATTCTTGACACTTATGGTTTGATCTTGGGTTGAGATTTCACGAAGGCACTAAATGGATACACATCCACATATCATTCTCACATGTGGCTCCCCTGGAAAGGAGTCCCAAATGAAATGAGAATTGAAAGAGAACCCATAATGAAGTATGTGATCACTGAATATCAGAATACTTCAAATGAGATATTGGTGTCAGAAGTCAGCATGGGGAACTATGTCTTGGTTGCCTCTATTTCAGATATAGAGGAAGTCTTTATGTTGCAAATCGTCTCTGATGAATCCACATCGGAAGCCAACAGTTCTGAAGTACTGCTTGAAAAAGAAAAGGAACTTGATGATCATGAAGATAGAAAAATCAGCTTGCTAGATAATTTCAAGGGGTTTATCTTGAAGTGCATGGAGGATCAGATCTAGCTGGGCAAAAATATGTATTTTAAGGAATTTTTGCTCCCTAATTGGTGTAGAGTTCACAATTCCCCTCGATCCGAGCTGGAATGTTTCCTGTACCAAACTATGATGTTGCAGATATGAAGATGCATTAATCCAACCCCAACTGTCAGGCTAGATATACAGAGCATTTGAAATGATCAAAATGGAAAGAGCCCGAGGCCTCCTGAAGATCCTCCGAGCAACAACAAGGACAAGGATAGTTTGAGTAAATTAGAAGTTAATGGCTACTAGACATTAAGATTTGATGGATCCAAATTAAAAGAAGGTGCTAGAGAGGGATTTGAGTTGATCAGTCCTAAAGGTAAGACTTATTTTACTTCTCATAGGCTCCAGTTCCAATGCACTAATAATGTAGCTGAGTATGAGACTTTGGTCCATGGTTTATTAATGGAATTAAGATAGAAAGTCAAATCTTGCAAGTGTTTGGAGATTCTGAGCTAGTAGTTAAACAAGTAAGAAAAAAATACGTGTGCCATGATAGAAGAATGACCAAATATAGGCATAGATTATGGGATCTCATTGAAATATTTGATGCCTTCAACATTCAATTGATTCCCCAAAATAAGAATCAAATCGTAGATTCTCTCGCCCAAGAAGCTAGTACATTGCAACCTTTATCGCTTTTA
The DNA here is from genome assembly GCA_007115665.2 of Sequoiadendron giganteum. NCBI lineage: Eukaryota > Viridiplantae > Streptophyta > Pinopsida > Cupressales > Cupressaceae > Sequoiadendron > Sequoiadendron giganteum. The sequence goes on from CM021109.1 coordinate 478,991,306, forward strand.
GGTTTGAATAAGTTCACTATAGAGATTACTCCAATACCCTCAGTGCTTGACAACATACCCAATTTATAGGTGTTTGAGGATGACAAACATATTCTTGATTTCATCACTAGTTGTGATGTGTTTGCTTCTTAGGTGATTGATGAGGTAGAACCTCAAGAGAATGAAATGGACCTAAAAGAGGTCATTAACCTAAAAAATAATACCATCCCAAGAGGTATGGTGCAATTGGAGACAATATTTGATTTGGATAAGATGAAAGATCAAGAACAACAGGTGAAAAGGGAGTCCCTCAACAGTCAATGTGAAACATACAATATGGGGACCCAAGATGGTGTAAAAAATGTTTTTATAGGCAAAGTGTGCACTCCAGAGGAAAGGAGGGGAATTATTGATGCTTTACACACATATCAAGAGGTGATAGCCTAGAGTTATGAGGACTTAAATACATATGACACTTCGATCATTACACACATCATTCTCTTGAATTCGAATGTAAGACCATTCAGGAAAAGACAAAGGCCAATTAATGCTCTACTGGAACCTATCATTCAGAAAGAGGTGCATAAGCTACTTTCAGGAAGAATCATATTCCTAGTAAGACATTCAACATGGATTGTAAACTTGGTTCCAGTAAGGAAGAAAAATGGAGAAATCAGACTATGTGCTGATTTTAGGAATCTCAATAGGGCATCAGAAAAATACAACTATCCAGTTCCTTCCAAGTGCTTCAAATTGTCAATGGATCTCAGATGATGTCTTTTCTAGATGGGTACTCTAGATACAACTAGGTTATCATACAATATGAGGATAGGTACAAAAATTCCTTTACTACAAAATGGGGAAATTTTTCCTATAGAAGAATTCCCTTTGGGTTAATCAATGTTGGAGCTACATTCCAGAGAGGAATGGATATTGCTTTCAAGGACATTATTGGTAAGTGCATAATTACCTACATGGATGATTTAATAGTTTTTTCAAAGAGGAGAGATGATCACATAGTAGATTTATGCAAATTATTACAAAGGTGCAGAGAGTTTAACATCTCACTTAATCTAAAGAAATGCATCTTTGGAGTCACTACAGGAAAATTGTCAGGACATGTCATTTTAGAACAGGGTATTTCCATTGATCCAGAGCGAGTGGAGGCCATACTAAATATTCAGCCTCTTGCAAGAAAAAATGAAATAATTCATTCTTTTGGAAAATTAACTTTGTCATAAATTTTATCACTGGATTTACAGAGATAGTGAAACCCTTGAATGCTATGTTGAAACAAGAAGAAAAATTTTAATGGAGCGTAGAGGCTAAGGAGGCATTTGCAGAAATCAAGAGAGCCATTGTTGAGACTCTAGTGTTGGTAAGTCCGGATTATGCCAAGCCTTTTTACATATAATCATTTTCTTCTAACCACTCATGTGATAGAATGTTAACTCAAAAGTCTGATCAAGGCAATGAACATCCCATAACTTTTATGAGTGCTTGTTTAAAGGATGCAAAACTGAGATACCCTAATGTGGAAAAGCAAGCCTTTTCCCTAGTCCAAATTGTGAAGAATTTCAGACACTATATACTGAGAAATAAGGTCTTTGTCATAGTACCTGACCCCGTAGTGAAGCTCTTATTTATATAGAATCAATTGGGAGAGCGCAGGGATAAATGGGTAACCATGTTATAAGAATATGATACTGAGATCCATCCCATGAACTTGGTGAGAGGGCAAGGAATGAAAAAGATAATGGTTGAGATGGGCCCTGACCTCATGGCTCAACAATATCACCTCAAAGAAGTGTCTCCAAGAGAATGGTATGATGAAATTATCTACTATCTATTGAACCAACAATGTCTTGAACACCTTAATGCAATACAAAGGAGATTTTTGCGTCTAAAGAGTGAAAGTTTTATGATAAAGGGAGTTGTCTTGTATAAGAGAAACATGCGGGGGTTTATTTGAGATGTATAGGGAAGGAAGAATTTGGCAAAGTGATGACTGGATTTCATGAAAAATATGGCATAGGCCATGACTCAACACATTCCACTGCAAATCAGATCTTGAGGGCATGCTATTATTGGCCTACCTTGTTCAAGAACACACATAACCATGTGAGGACTTGTTATGCATGTCAGAATACAACAAGTAGGGAGAAACGTGCAGCCCTCCCACTTCATCCTATTATAGAGGTAAAACCATTTGCACAATGGGGAATGGACTTCATAGGTCCAATCAATCCACCTTCATCTATAGGCCATAATTATATTCTAACTTTAACTGATTACTTTACCAAATGTATTGAGGGTCTTGCATGAAAACAATGCACTTCTAAAGTAGTAATCAATTTCATTGAATCATGTATCATTAATCGCTTTGGATGTCCATTGGCTTTGGTTTGTGATAACGGTCCTTCTTTTGCATCATTGAAGTTTTCTAATTTGGCTTATGATCATGGGATTGTCATAAAATTTGCATCTAATTACTATCCACAGGGTAATGGCTTGGTTGATTCTTCCAATAAGAATCTTTTACCAGTCATTTGTAAGCTACTAGAGAAGAATCCCATGGAGTAGCACACCTAGCTTAGATTTTCTCTTTTGGAAAACTACACTAGATAAAAAATATTCCTAGGAACCTCTCCTTATCACTTAGTATATGGTTTGGAACCTGTGTTTCCCATCCAACTAAAGATCCCTACTTTGTAATTTATTAATGAATATTATGATGGAGAGGATAAACATGAAGCTCTCCTAGCTTAACTGTTACATATTGAAGAGAGAAGGGATGAAGCCCTATAAACTTTTCCAGACATCAAGGTGTTGTGAAGAGATGGTTTTATAGGAGAGGCAAGGTGAAAGCCTTTAGAATCTCTCACTTGGTTCTCTACTGGGATAAAGCCCATGACAAAAAAGGGGAGCATGGAAAATTTGACAGACTTTGGCTTGGCCCTTATCAGATTGTAGAGATTCTGGGAGATAATGCTTTTTGTTTGAAAACTCTCACTATTTGAAGCACTATTTCAAGTCCTAAGTTGTTTATAGCTCTTTCATTGTACATAGGTAGATTAGGTTTCCTTTCTATTTTTCTAATTTTTTCTTTGGTTAGATTAGGGTTTCTTTTGTTAGACTAGGTCCGCTTTGGTTGGTTTTGCTTTTTTTTTTGCTCTTGCTTTGGGTTTTCTTTCTTTCTTTTGGGCTTGTTGCATATGTATAACTTGCTGCTTGCTTGGGGCTATTTTGAGGATTTATTTTACAAACTTTAATCATCTTTTCAGAGTCAGCTAGTGGAATTCCTTCATCTAATGTTGCATATGCTTGGAACTAGAGTCACTTGACGAAGTCAAATTCTAGAATGTATTTGGGTCTCATACTTTCACACAAATATTAAGGATTCCAATGTTGCATATAGTCTTTATCAAGTCTAACTGGGTGAAAAATCTTATATTCTGCTCCAATGCCGCTATGGTTCTCATCCTTGGGTGTGGGCTTCATTGCTTGCAAGGTGAAAGGGAAAGTTTAAAGATCTAAAAGAGAATATTAAAAAAAAAAAGGGAAAGAAAATGTTGAAAATCAGAGAAATGTTCACTTTATTAGGGGTATCCTAGTATCTCTATCGGGGCTATGGATGCCTGGTTAGCAGTAGATCTATGCTAGGGAGAATCACAGAGATAACCTCATTGGGGCTATGGACACATGACTGGAAACAATGCTCTATCTAGGTTTCTTTTGGAGTTTGGATCCTTATGTAGCCCTATACAAACTAAGTTTAGTCCCTATTGCAAATAAGGAAAGAGAAATGAATGCATACACACACACTTTGACCCTAGTATAGGAAAGGTTTTTTTTTTTGTGATTTATGAAACCTTTCTCATAAGGTGACCCAATGCTTGGATGGAAATCAAAGATTTTGGGTTCTTGATTCTAGTTTGTCATTGAAATTCTCTGGAGCATTTCCCCAACAGAGTCGCCATTTATTGTGCAATTTTTTGCACACACGCCCCACTAAAATTAGGGACATTTTTTTCTTTGTCTTTTAGCTCTTGTATGTGGTCTTGCCTTTTGAGCTTGTCTTTGAAAATATTGAGATTTTGGTCTTTGGTTTCGTGGTCCTTTGGTCATGGGATTTGGTTACTTTGCACTGTTCCTAAATGCTTGTCTTGTTTGTAAAGTGCTCCTATTCTGAGCTAGTGGTTATGGAGTCTCGCAGATGTTCTCTCTGGAGGTGGATTCCCTTTCCCTTTGTTTTTCCTCGGTGTTTTTTCTTGGTCTTAGGAGATGTTATTTTCCTCCTAAGACTTTGTTTCCTTTGCTTGGCAGGTTGGGGAGTGGAATGGGACTGAACTCTGAACTTTCACAAAGTTCATGTTTCGGTTTTCATTCTCGTTCTGGTTCCGGCTCCACTTCTTGTGTCCTTGTTTTCTTCATTGTTTGGCCTTTGGATTGGTTCTTACCCTTAGGTCTTCTTTGGTCTTCCTTTTTCTTTGTTGTTTTCCTTTTGTCGGAAGAAAAATTGGGATGGGAACTAAACTTGGAACCTTTGGAAGGATCATGTTTCAGTTTCGGTTCCAGTTTCAGCTCCACTTCCCATGTCCTTGTTTTCTTCATTGTTCAGCCTTTGGGTTGGTTCTTCCCCTTAGGTCTTCTTTGGTATTCCTTTTTATTCTTATTTTTCGTTCATCGGAGGTAGAATAGGAATGGGAACTAAGATTGTAACCTTCGCAAGGTTCATGTTTTAGTTCTAGTTCTAGTTATGGCTCTGCTCCTTGTGTCCTTGTTTTCTTCGTTGTTCGGCCTTTGGGTTGGTTTCCTCCCTTGGGTTTTCTTTGGTTCCCCTTTTTTTCCTTTGGTTCCTTTCCTTCGCCAAAACCTGAACTGGGGTGGGAAAACTCGGTACTTTGAAAAAGGTCTCGTTTGGTTTTGGTTCCACCTCCACCTGTTTTGGTTCCGCCATTTTTGTTTCTTCTTCTCATCTAGTTTTGGTTCTGCCTCCGCCTATTTTGGTTTTGCCTCCACTTGTTTTGGTTCCACATATTTTTTTTCCTCTTCCCATTTGGTTTTGGTTCTGCCTCCACCTCTGCCTATTTTTTTCTACTTCTATTTTTGTTTTGGTTTCGTTTTCACCTAGGCTTGCGCGTGGTTTCCTTGCCTTGGGGATTTTGATGGATTGACTTGGATTTCGATGCAATAATGAATATTAATTATTTCCCTTTTGAATGCAAGCTAGATTGGGCGGGTTGTCACTGTCAGGGATGAATGAAGGATGGGAATACTTTGAAGATATTATGAGATCCATGGGATACAACGAGGTACACTTTGCAACCGCGAGTAGGTAAAACCCATCTATACATGGATGTTTTGTTCATTGGCCATTCATCCAAGAGGGACGTGACATGGAATACTTAAACTAGTTTGACTTGATCAGAGTCATTTGTGGTGTCTGATTAGGCTTTTGATGAGTGTCATGTATTCAAACTCACATTCCACACATGTTACCATTCTTCTTTTTCGCATGGGTGAGGCATTAATAGCTGACATTACCCACATAATTTATTATGTTTGAAATGGGATTTACAGAGATCGCAGGTCAATCTGAGGAGGGTGCCTCATGCATTCAATGCAGGGTAGTGTTTATTGTAGGTTGTCTAGGCCAGTATGGTTGGTGGCCGACCTTCTTTGTAACCCTAACTCAGGCTAGCACAACACAAAATCTCTATAAGTATGGCATGTCACCTCATTTGTAAAGGGTGAGGTTTTTTAAAAAGTTAGTTATTTTTTTAGAATTAGATAGAAGACAAACTAGAATATTAGAGCAAAAGGCTAGAGTTAGATTTAGTCATATTTTATGCAAGTGCTATAATAGAATATCAAAAAAAATTCTATTACTAGTGATTCAATGCAAGTGAAGACATTGTGTTATTATTGGTTTCTTCTTTGGATTGATTAATCTTGCATGGTTCTTATTCTATATTTAAAATTTATTGGAAATGTCAAAATGCATTTTAGATTTACAATTAAATGATTCGATAGCGCTTGTGATTTAGAGCTTGGAGTGTAGTAGCAATCTCTTGTTCATACTTTGGGAAACTTCTTGATTGTGGGTTTGCCACACAAGGTCAACTTGTACTTGATATTTGTGTGCTTAGTTCAATTGTGGATATTTATCCAGTTTGATTGAATCAATGTCCATGATCTAAAAATCCTTAATTCAGTAGAAGATTGCACTGTTCCTGTGAGATTTCTAGTATAGCCTGGGTTGATCATAAATCAATTTTTGAGGGATTGGTCTGTTCCAAACATTTCATCATTAGTATTGTTGATCCTAAGAGTAGTATTAATCTTAGGATTTTTGAAACCCTATATCTTTTTTTATTTCATTGATCTTTAGTTAAACTAGGAACTCGAGTATCATTATATTGCAAAAAAAATCTGATAAGTTTAGAGTTGCCAGTACTTGTTGTGTAAGGTCCCTTTGTGATTACCAACATTTTCACATTTATCGCTGAGTTGTTTTGTTGCAAGTCATGACCTGACACCTGAGAGACCTTGGGGTTATCTCTTTTTCAATAGAGATTGACCTTTCAAGAGAGATAGGATACTATATATATTTTGTTTGAGTTGCTGTTGTGTAGAAAACACCATTAACAAAGTGTGAGCTTGTTGTTTTCGCAAGGCTTTCTGATAGGCTTGTTGTTGTTGCAAGGCTTGATCTTGAGCTTGTTGTGCTTGCAATGATTGTTGATAAGCCTTTTGCACTTTTCAAAAATTTAGAGTGTGAGCTTATTGCACTTGCAATGTGGAGGTGTTTTGATGTTGGTACATGTGAGATGGGTTTTGGTTGATCATGGTTTGTGTATTGATTTGAGATGATTGCGAGTTGTTTTGTGCTACCATTCCTTGTAAGATTGTTGATTGGGAGGGAGGAATGTATTTCTGGGACACCATTTTATTTTGAATGACTTGGGGGATCAAGGGTAAAGATGATGTTGACACCATTTAGTATTGTGATGTCAATGGCACATTCTGACCTAGGATCAATTGACTAGAAGGGTTCCTTTGACCAATGTGTTGAGGCTTCCCTCCTTGTGATTATTTTGGGACCAAGGTATTACCTTGGTTGATGGTGTTGGTGGTCAATGTGTTTTTTTTATTTGGATTGATGATGGATGGGTTTTATGTTGATGGTGGATCAACTTGAGTAGTTTAGTTAACCACTTGTTTCATTGTGTCAATGGGTTTGTTGGAACTACTTTGTAAGGGGTTCCCTTGCATGAGGGCGTAAATATGCCCCTTTTGTCCTATTTGAGGCACTTGGTTTACATTATCTTGCATAACATTAGGCACACTTTGGATATTCTTGATGATGGATGAAGATGGTTGCACTCAAAATGTTGAGGTTGTGGATGTAAACGGTTTTTTGGAATGGTGGTGGATTATAGAGGTGGGGCACCAAATTTTGGTGTCCAAGTGGTGTTTTGGTGAAGATTGGTGTTGTGGGTACCCAAAAGTGTGTTTCCTCCCAAAGGGAGAGTGTGACCAAAATCAATGTTAATCCTAGTTGCAAGACTAGGAGTTAATGTTTGACTTGGCACCAAGGATGGAGTTGGTTGATTTGTAGACTGGGTTAATCCTTGAGTCATGTTTTGTGCGAGAAAATTTGGAGCCACATTTTCTAAGGTTTGATGATCTTGTTTATACTCAAGGAGTTCTTCATTAGTAAGCCCAAGTGGCTTGTTTGTGACATCTTCTAACTCATATGATCCTTGTGGTTGTTGTGAGGAGGTAGAATGATTTCTTGGATCAAATTATTGTTGGTTTGGATGACTTGTGGTGGATGTGTTTTTTGTTTTTTCCATGATTCTCTTTTATTGTTATCTTGTTGTAACCATAAATTGTGGGTCAACTATGGGAGAGGTATCTTGAGATTTATAATGTTGAAACTCTCTAGTAGACTCATTTTTTTGCAAAAGGGACCCTCTAAGTTGTTTTGGACCAATGGTGTGAATGAGTGATGAAAAGGTTGAATGATAATTGGGGATGAGCTTTCTAAAATCTTGGACAACATTTTTAGAAAAAAATATTTGATGTTTTGATGAAAGGTGTTAATGAACTTGTGAATCTTTAAGGTAGACTTGTGACCTTTAAGATAAAATTGTCCATAAAATGTGATAACCAACTTAACTAAGTGCATGGAAAAGGATCCATTTCACACACAACATAGCTAAGTTAGGGGATTGGTTTGATGATTTTTCTAAGTCTAAAGAGTGTTGGTGTGTCCAAAACTTTATAAATTTTAGTGAAGTGAAATGTGAAATATGATAAAGGGTGGATGAAATATTTGACCAAAAATGTTAACCTTAAATGAACCTTTGTTTTGCATGACCAAGGTAGTGAGAAACATGCTATACCTATAGAGTGATAAAACCTTAAGAACTCAGTGATTTTGAAAATATAAAACTTAGACTCAATGTTTTTGACAATAGAACTCAATTATTTTGACAATAGTACTCAATAATTTTGGTAAAATAGAACTTGGACTCAATGTTGCTTGTGTTTGGGGATTCAATGTTTGAACATACATCAATGTGGGGTGTTCATTTGATTTAATATTTTCTTAAGTGAGATTGTTTCATTTCCAAATCAATAAATTCTTAATTAATGTTCAAACTAAAACGTCTATGTCAAAGAAATTAGACAAACTTGTTGATGTGTGTTTAAAATTTTTTGGAAAAAAATAATGTTTCAAGGATGACTTACAAGCAATAAAATTCCTAGCTCAAGTGGGTACGTTTTTCTTGGTGGGCTTGCCTCATTCCTTTTGTAGTAGAAGAGATGATTTTACATGCAATCAAGGAAAGAGTGTAGAGGTGTGTTAAGAATGAAGTCTTAACCTATACACTTCAACCAAAATCGGACATTGCAAGTAATTTCTTGGAATCTAAGTTCTAATGCACCACTTTGATAAACTTGTTGGATGGAAAAAGTTTACCACTACTTAAAGAAGGTTCTTAATGAGTGTTTCAAGATGATCTAGTGTCTATACATGTGGTGGTTCACTCATCTAAGAGGTTTCCCCGCCATTAGAAATGGTTTTTATACATCTCATAGATATCGAAGGAGATTTCCATCGGTATAGAAAATTCGCACCAGGTGGTTGATGAATTTCATCACACCCACAATTATTTGTATAACAAACCAAAATGAAAGTACTGCTTTTGTTGTTCCCTCTGAAAATCAAAAGGCAAGTCCTCTAAATGTAGTGCTTTGAAATGAAAAATAATGTCTAAAACTCAAGATTCTTTTCATCACCCAAGATTTCCAAAAGGCGCTAGGGGAGAGGATATGCACTACAAGTATACAAAAGAAAAAAAAGTATACTTGAGTGTTTCTCTTCATCCAAGATCATATGAAGCACAAGAGGAGTGGATATGCACTACAAGAATGCATAAGCAAAGCAAGAACTCATCCATTTTAATCTCATAAAGAAATATGACTTCATTTTAAGCACCAATGGAAGTGTTTGATTGTCTTATTCAATTTTAACTCATATAGAAAAATGAGGATATGTGGATCCAATCTTAACCAACTTTGAATATAAATTTTAAACCCAATAGAAGTTTAGTTTGTCTTAAAAAATAAAGTAAAGAAGCCTATAATGGGTTATAATTTTCCCATAAGTGTGAAAACACTTGTTACAATGTATGGATGAATGATTGGATGCTCCTTCACTTTAAATATGTTCAATTTTGCAAAAGTAGTTAGCCTCAAAAACAAAATCCAGATGTTAGTGACATGTTAGAAAGCACATGAAATAAAAAATTTAAAGCACATGTCAAAATTAGCTCTCTATTGTTTTTACCCATAAAAAATGTCACTATCGACAATGGTATCGCTATAATTCATAAAGTCATCACTATAATTCAAAGACATCTCTCTGGTGAAAGTTGAAAAGTGTCACTCTATAGCAAACAAGAATGACAACGACATTGCTATATTAGATGCATCACTATTTTTAAATCTACGATAGTTTCAAAAAGTATTAGCATTGCTATATTTAATAGGCATCACTGGATTTAAATAGGAATCACTATAATTCCTGCAAAGGCATTTCTATAAGGAAATTCTTAACAAATGTGTCATTGTATCTGGAAAATCAAGAACACGAGAATCTAAAGAGAAATTCATCAAATTCAATTACTATAGACCTCCTTCTAGCACCAAAATGTGACCAAAGTCATAGTGTGAACTAAATACGATAGATCCAAATGAATTTAAACCCTATTTAATCCCCTACACAATGATCCCAATAAGATATTCAAAATTTCAAAGAACAAGAAACCATTAAACTAACACGGAATCAACATGAAAATGTAAGAGAAATCTATTTTAAGACCTTGAATCTTATCCTATTGTAGGAGTGGTGTCACATTGATGTGGAATGGTGACCCTTTCCAAATCCCTTGGGTAATATGAGCTTGTTTCAATCTATTTTATTGAAGAAAACCAATGAAACTAATGAGACTTGAAAGAAAAATGAGAAAATTATAGTTTAGCATGATAAAGATGAGTTCTAATTGCTAGAATTCTTGATAAAATGGATGGAATATATGCTATATAGAAACAAAATCCAAATATGTAAGACATTAATGAAAACTATGCTAAAATGGATGCAACTAAGTTACAATGGAATCCATTAATGGATGTGTAGTGTAGGAAAATGCACACTCTTGCATTTTCACACTTGTTTGGGCCCGTCTTGATTTTTTATCCTTATTTAGGTCTTAATTGGTCCTATTTTGCATCTACAAGACTAATAAACCATATTTTTTTCTAGCTAATCCTGACAAACATCAATGGATAAATGATAATTTAATGATTTTGTCTGAGTGTCCCTGATTTTTTGTTCAGAACTAACACACCACCTAGGGCATCTTTTTCCCCTCAAGGTCTTGGGACCGTGATTTCAAAGGCACCTTAAATGGTCCTTTTTTGGAGTATGTGCCCCAAGTTTTAGGACTTGGGACTAAGACGTCACTTATGGCATCTTAGTCCCCCTTAAACTTTTTTCATGATTTAATTTCAAATTCTGGGATGATTTAGCCTCCTTTAATTAATGAATTCATATGTCAACTTGTTGTGGTGTAATTTCAGGATATTAAGCATGAATAATTATAAATACAAGGTTCATTCATTCATTTTCATCCTAACAACTTGAGTATTCATTCCTAAGGAAATTTTATGAGATCAAGAGAAATTCATCAATAATTTGGAGCCATCATCAAGATTCAAGCATCATATCAAGGAGATTGTTGCATCATGTGTGTTTTTGAGCTAACATTTGTGATGTAGGTTTTTTAGTCAAATAAGCAATTGAAGTCAAGATCTATCGAGCATTCATTGGATTCAAGATCTATATCAAAGCTATCCATCTCACACAAGTTTGTAGACTTCATAACAAGGGTTTGGTGAGTTGTGACATTTCATGTTGTTCATTCATCACTTCCCTCCATCCTATTTCATTTTAAGGTTTAATTACCTTGGTCAAACCCCCATTTACTAACAATTAACAAGTTTTTCCCCTCTTGTGTGTTTGTGATTGCAGATTTAGGTTGAAGACTTGAAGATCATTTGAAGTGAAAATTGTTAAAGTTACAAAGTTGCATTGAAAAGTTGTCATCTTTAGGAAAACTCACCTACAAGCTAGATCTAGAAGTTTCAAAACCTCAAATCTGAGAAGAAGGAAGTGCAAACTTTGGACCTCAGGATCACACTCTGAGATTTTAGAAATTATAGACGGGACTAAGTTGCCACCTAGAGAATCTTAGTCCTCCTGAGGGTATTTTTCTGATAGTCTTTCAGATTCAGTTTTAATATCCGAAGATTTTGCATCTACCTTGAAAAAATAACAGTGAGACGAGGTAAACAGTAAGGGAATCTTAGTCCTTCATAGAACTTTTTGATAGCTTCTTTGCATTTCTAGAATCCTCATTACATTTCCAGACTTCCCATGTACACATACCCTAACTTGTTGTTGCATTATTTCATCATTTGCATCATTCATTTAGCTTGCATTATTAGGTTTTGTAAGTTGAATGTTAAATTATTTTTTCCAAGATTTTGCTAGGTGATGAATCCTTCAAAGCCTAAAATAACCCTTCCTAGGTCTTCCTTGTTGAGAATTGACTCACCCTTGAGGTTGATATTCAATCCAATTAGGATTCCTAGGACCTTATTGAATGACCTAAGGACAATAGGGGAATTTCAACCCCTATTTTCTTTATGGTTCATTTTGATGAACTTGAAATTTTATAGCATTCATTTTCTAATTTGGAGTTCATTAATGTCCAAGATCTAGGTTACATTCATTCTTGCATTGCATCTTGCATTAGTAAAATTGCATCTAGGTTTTCTCATATTTAATTTAGTGAAAGTGCATATAGGTTGCATTTTTTATTTCTTGCATTATCTTATCTCATTGAAAAACTGAAAATTGCATTGTTAATCATCCTAATTGTATTTAGAAATATTCAAAATTGAAAAAAATTGCATTGAACTTTGCATTCAATTTCTTCTCACTAGTTATTTTTTCTTGCATTCATTTACATAATTTTTTGTTTCCAAACACCAAGTCCCTAAATAGGAAATCTCTGAACACTGTAGTTAATCAAAACTTTATTGTTTTTTGACAAAAAACTCTACTAGGACTAAAACGCCCTTCCTGGCATCTTAGTGCCTCTCAGGGTTTCTAGCTCAAAATCCTCTCTCTACTATTTGATGTTTGTTCTAGTCCCTAGAACCTCAAAATCACAAAAATAGGACAAAGATGCCCTTACTGGCATCTTAATCCTTGTTGACTTTGAATTTCTAGTTTTTAGGGTTTGCAAGTGCTTTTCTGTTTTTTTTTTGGTTGCCTTCAGTTTTCTATTTTAGTTTGTAGAATTGATGTTCTTCTAATATCTTTCATTTCAAGTGTAATTGCAATCATAAGATATTGTGTTCATCGCATTTTCTTTGGTTTATCCCTTGCACAAACTATACTACTTGGTCTCCCACTACTAATACTATGGTTAGAAAAAGTGCAAGACTCATGGCATCCCATGCTAAAATAGTCATTGTGGATCTTGGGTTATCAAGCTCTCTTACTCCTAGTTTTGGTATTAGTTCACTAGATATGGACCATATCTTTGATACCTCTTTTTATATGCTTACCTTACCCATAAGTGTTGTGCCAAGTGTTCAAATAGTGGTTGATCATATCCCTCAAGAGAACATAATGAAAATGCATGAAGACTTAGCCCATTTACAAGATAGCATGAGTACTGAAAATGTTTCAAACACTATTATACCTACCATAGATAGTATTCAGTACATGATGGAAATTGATGAAGGACTAGAAGTTGTGCATAACATAGCTGAAATATTTGTAAAACATCTTCCTTCCACCACTAATGGTGTTCAAGCTTCAAACAATGTGCAAAGCTAAGGAGGAAAACAAACTCCTCCCTCTTCAATTGTAACCTCAATTCCCACCAATACCAATGCTCAAGTAACCACACCAATGCAACCAACTAGAAATATCCTTCCTACCTCGAACATTTCCACTAGTGCTCTGTATACTTATGTGGCATCTAATGTTATATATCCTCTCGTAATAAATCCATTCATTGGTCCTTCCAACACATACACAGAACCACCATATTCACCTCCATCTCAAACCACAAGAAATGATCCTATCATTAACCAACTTTTACAAAGCCTCTCATCCATTCAATGTCAAGTTTCCACCATAAATCAAAATCAAAATGGTCCACCTTCATACTATGTCAAAAGTAACCCACTCTCTTTGGAGATATTGAGAACTCAAGTGCCACAAGGTATAAAGATCCCTAGATTTGAGAAATATGGAGGAAAGGGAGATCATGCTAATCATGTTAATGCCTTTAGTACTTTGTTTAGTGACTTTATCCTTGACGAAAAAATTTTGGCTAAGCTTTCTCCCCGATCCTTAAAAGAAACTTCCTTGGATTTTTTTTTTTGCATTACTGAATAATTTAGTGCATTCATTCAATGAACTTGTTGAAGCCTTTATCAACCATTTCCAAGTGCATATGGTTCCTAAAATAATATTAGCTGATTTGATGAGATGTAAGAAAAATGAGGGTGAAAAGGTTACTGACTTTATTTCACATTACCAATCACTTTATTCCCAAATTAGTGTGAAGATTCTTGATTCTCACCTTCAAAATATGTTCATATAAAATTTACAAAGTAAGATAAGAGAAAAGCTTACCATGATGAAATTCCCTTCCTTCATGTACTTATGGACTTCCCTTTGAGACTATCAAAATTCCATAGGTAGTTGTTAACCTAAATTCACCTCTACCCATCCTGAAAAGTTTGAATCTTCAAACCAAAACACCTACCAACATTTTAGAGGATAAAAAAAAAGTTTCATCCAACTAAATACCACCTCCCAACCCATCCAAAAATTTGATACCCAAGTAGCTGTTATAAAGAAGAGTAATCCTTATATCATTGGGGATCTACAAAGGAAATTTACTCCCTTACTTGATGTACTTCAAAACATCATGACTCAACTATTAAACAAGAACATGCCTACATTACCTTATATTTGACCTCTTGAACCTAGCAAGCCATTAACTCTGAGCTTTAGACACAATGCCTATTGTGTTTATCACCAAAAAAAAAACATGATATAGAACATTTCAAGAGTCTTAAACATCTTGTGCAAGACCTCATTGATTCCAATCATATCCAAATTGGAGGTGTGAATGAAAAAGTCAATAAATCTATAGCTCCTAACAAAAAATTGCAAATATTTACCAATCCCATGCCTAACCACAATATTTCATTTGTTTAGGCTAGTGAAACTAAGCCCAATGTAATGAATGTTGATACTGATGATGATAACATGAGCAATAATGAACAAAATCCTATGGATGATGATGAAAAAAATCCTATGGATAATAATGACCAAATTCCTATTAATACAATGATAGGAGTGATTAACATCGATCCTCATAAACAACAAACCAAAATGCCCATTGATATTACTTTGTCTTAAAAATAAATAATAAAAAATGCACCTAATGGTCCTCTTTACATAGCAACTAGAATCAATAACAAGCCCATTCCCAGGATTTGAATTGATCCTATCTATGGAGAGAATGTGATCATACAAGAATGATTATATGTGCATGAACTCACTCCAGATAGATATGATAAACCAACAGCATGGATTAAAACACATGATGGTTTTTCCCGTGCTACAATAGGCTTGATCACACTCCCTTTACAAGTGGGACCAAATAAATTGAATGTATAATTCTATATCATCTCTAATTAGGATCAATTTCATGTGAAGTTAGGCTACAAATGGCTTCTCTCCATGAATATGGTCCCATCTGTTGTCCATAAGTGCTTAAAGTTTCGAGTCAAAAATAAAATATTCACTATGAACCATAGTGGCTTTAGACTTCTGTCATCCCATGGAATTTTTTCCTTAGACTATTTTTGGCCCAAGCCCATGGAACCTATAAGACCCTGTGAGGAATTCATTTTCCTATCCTACCAAAAATTCAGAGCATCATGCATAGCCAAATTATCCCTTGAGAATTTTCCTCCACCCATGATTGAACCTCCACCACTTGAAGAAAACAATATTGAGCCTAAAGCCCTTCCAACAAACCAAAACCCATACATAAATTTTTTTTTACCTATTTCCTACAAGAGACAAAGAGAAAACCAAACAAGTCCTAATCCACCTGCTAAGAAAATTTATAAATCCAAAGAGAAAGTGGTTGAAAAACCTTCCATGGTTTCTTTCATTCTTCCCTCACAAGAAGAAAAGGAACCTATGGTTGACCAATCCACTCTTACAAAAATTCAAATTGAAAACCATAATAAAAGAAACTGAAATGCTAGAGCACGTAGGCGCAAACGTGGTGCTATTGCTCGAAAGATGAACAAAGAAAATAACATTGAAAATAAAAATCCAAACTTGATAAAATAAATAAACCATGAGCCTCCTCCATTACCAGAACAAATAGATCGGATGTCTCAAACACAATGACCAAAACCTTTTATGGATATTATTGAACCACCAAAAACATCAAATAGGGAAAGAGGATTCCCTAATAGACTCCTAGGGTTTTTCACCTAGAAGATTGGTTGAGGAATGACTCTCTTTCACACTAGGTATTCTTGGTGTGTTCATTCAAAGGGAGTTAGGGGCTTAAAGTGATGTGTTTGGAGTTCCCTAAATGTTGGAAATGGAAAATGAAGGCTAACTATTAATGTAAAACCTAAGAAATACAAAGTGCTGGAAAACACACTATGATATGCAAAATGACCTAGAAGCATAAACAAACTATTACTATCCAACATGCTTATGAAAGGTTTTACTTTGTTGTACTAGATTATGCCAATGAGTATAGAAAATAGAATCATACAAACCATTTGATATTCTAGAAACACTAAATGCTTGAAAAGAATAAATGCTAACATGAGAAAGTAAATGAAGTGCAATGAAATGACTTCAAGTGAAATGTTTAAATACAATTTTCAGATTTGAAACAAGGTAATTTACTGATTACTCTATGCAATGATATAAAAATAGAATGTTGTAAATGCAAATCTGAAATGAAGAAATACATGAAATGGACTAATTTAAGCTAGTTTTAGTGAAATGCATGTAACAAAAATTCAACCCACTAAAACATATAAAAAATGGCAGAAAATAGAAGCTTAAAAACAAGGTGTTTAGTGTTGTAAGAGGTTGTTTCAGATTTGTAAAGGGACTGATTCACCCAAGATGGTGAATGAGTCCTAGTAGGGATTATTTTTTCAAATTTTTTAGGAATTTTCAATGAATTTTGATGCTTTTTATGTTTTATGATGTATATCATAAGTGCAAATGACATTTTTAGGTTATTTTCAATGATTTTAGATGAGAAAATGCAACCTATATGCACTTTTACTAATGCAAAATTTTGAAACCCTAGAATGCAAATTCACTAATGCAAACCCTAATGCAAAGTTAATGCAAGCTAGATCTAGGATGATGATGGCCTCCAAATTAGAAAAGAAGGTATTCAAAATGAACCGTAGAAAAATTTTGTGCTTTCACCAGGGTTTTAGGACCTAGGGCAACAATCTTCTACACTTCATTCAAGAAAAAACCCTTGAGATTTCAATGCAAAGGAGATTAAAATCTAACAAAGGGGATGTTCTAGGGGGATTGAATGACAAGAATTGAGGGGGTTACCACCAAGTTTGGACTTGGAAAGGAAATGTTGGAAAACAAAATGACCTAGAAATGCAAATGAAACAAAACTGAAAGATGTAAAATTGAAAGTGTGCACCTAGAAACTTATAGAGGATTGAATGAAGACTGGAAATGCTATTGATTCTAAAACTTTATCCCAGTGGGACTCATTCACCAATCTGGGAAAATTAGTCTCAGATCAGGGTTTCTACATAGGAACAATTTTCTTGGAAAAAGGTATCTAAAACTGTAAAAATATCAAAATTGACCGAAAATGGGACTCATTCACCACTTGGCTTTTCTTGAAATTCAAATTCTAGATCTACTCTTCATTCACCACTTGTGGCGAATGAGTCTAGTTTGGATTTTCTAGAAATTAAAATTCTGGATCTTCTCTTCTTTGTTTTCTCTTTGGGTAAGTGCACAAATTTGTGACACAATTTTGATGCCAAATTGGAAAAGTTTGCAAAAAAAGGTCAAAATTGAGCATTTGGTGCATGCCAAATTTGGCATGCGCCAAATGTAAAAGTAACTTTTGTGTGTGCCAAATTTGGCTTGCGCCAAATGTAAAAGTAAATTAAAATCCAAAAAACACATTTCAAACTTGCATGTCATTTCAACCCATGGCTTGGCTTGGAAGATTTGAGATCTACAACTCGCTCTCACCAAATCTCATCCTATTTTTACACTCTTGGGTTGCAATTCTTCATGAGGATGCCACCAATACATCAGAGAGGTCAAATATTGTGAAGAGGTATGCATTTTTATTCTATTTATTTTGAATTTGATTTAGAATGCAGATTGAAATAGGTTTTTCTAATAAAAAAAAATTCTAATTCTTAGGGAATGAATCTCCACCTCGAAACATTGAGAATTCATAGTCGGGTATGTGCAAGATCATCATGGAAAAAATAGGCCCTTAAGTGGCGATGAAAATTCAGAAAAACAGAGTTAGGAAACTTGACGTAAAAATTTGAATAAGTTATCTATATTATTTCAAAAATATGTAAAAATAGAATCTATAGAAAATCGAATGTAGTTTCTAAACTACTAGGTTTATTTTTTTTTAAAATCTATTTGGTGAAAATTTGAAATTTCAATGCAATAGTACTTAAATTTTAGGGGAAAAATAAGAAGTAGGTGTCTGTCTGACCACCCTAAGCACAATAAAATGATAATATTTTTTTATAAGATTTTAGATATAAGTAGAGGACTCATGTCCTGATGTGATGCATATTTTTTTGTAATTTTTTTCCAAGTAAATAATAAATTATGATTTTTTTATTACAACTTTTGGAAAATATAAAAAATTGTATGTCTGACCACCTTAACTTGGTCAAAACTTCATGAAATTAATTTTTTTTCTTTAATCTTATAGTATGTGAACCATAAAATGTGACACATGTTTTAAATTCAAAAAATGTGATATCGTTTGAAAGCTATAGATGTGTTTCAATCAGCCCATCAATCGAGACTTTAGTCATAATTCAAATAGAAAATGAATAATAATAATTTATTAAATTCAAAGTAAAGCATAATTTATATTGTTGGAAAGGTGAGAATC
The DNA here is from genome assembly GCA_007115665.2 of Sequoiadendron giganteum. Lineage (NCBI taxonomy): Eukaryota > Viridiplantae > Streptophyta > Pinopsida > Cupressales > Cupressaceae > Sequoiadendron > Sequoiadendron giganteum. The sequence goes on from CM021109.1 coordinate 479,010,142, forward strand.
TCCTTTAAAAACCCTTTTCGTTTCATCAATTTTGGGTAAAAAAAAATTTGTCAGCCACATGGGCCATCATATCACTTACATATCACCACTTTTTGGCCCATCATGATCCTACACATATCCAATCACCCCGTCATGAAGAGCCTCCTATACAATAACAACCTAAAACACCTCCATTAACTCATAGGCATCCTCAAGAAACACAAGAAAATATTTTAAATCAAATTGAAAACAATAAAAGAGACATTGAACAATTAATTGGAGGATTAACTGAGCATGTCGAAAATTGCCCTTATAGGGGATGGATTTCTGAATCATTGAAGTCAATTATATCTCATGTAAGAGAAATGAGAGAAAATAATTTTTTGATCAAATAAGAGGCATGATATGAGACAATTTTATGCTAGTGGTTTGTCATATGTAGATGTGTAAAAACAAAAAGTTAGCAAATCCGACTTGTGTTCCCTATTTACAGACTCAAGAACCAATGCACGTTTGTCTCATGCATGCATGAGGCTCCCCATCCATTGGTACAACCATGAGTTAATTAAAAATAAATTTTGGGAGTGGTCGTGGATGGTATTTGACCAACCTCCATGTAAAACCCATGAGGTACCACAATACTTCTTGAGGAAACTCTATTGTGAGTTTGTCCTCAATAAGATGCCAGATTATTTTGAAATCTTAGACTTTCAGGGTAGAGGTGGGGGCTTCGCACATGATAGACTTGCTCCATGACGCAATCCACAGTTGGAACCAAGACCCTTGGCCAAACCCATGGTGGATCATGTCATCGTTCCTTCTATTGGTAAGGATAGTATAGAGATGGACACATTGGAGTCAATTATCTCTCTCACTCAAATGATTTTACAATGTGAAAGGCCTCTAGTACAGCCTAATGTGGAGGAGACGTGTAGGCCCCGAGCTCCACCCCACCATTGCTATGCTTGTGGTGTTGTTTTCACATACGATTATCAGAGTGCTCAGGATGCATCTACACAACCTACATTAGTTGTAGAGGTGATGGATTTCACAAATGATTTGTTGAATGATACATTCAACATTGACACTCAGGTAAAATCTAGAAAGTTCATTTAATGGTGTTTATTAAATTATATTTTAAAATTTAAGAATAACTAAATTAGTAAAATTTTGATATGATGAAATTGCAGGGTCAAAGTGTTCATTAGATGTGCTCCATTCCTATAGACCCTTATTTGTTCTCATTTTTGATTCCATAGGTATGCAACTAGTATTAAAGATATTATTATTGCATTTGAACAGTTGAATATTATATTTGAATGTTTGTCTCATAACATGCTTTGGATTTCAAATAGTTTCCCGATGGACCTTCAACCTCCACACCTCACAATTCATTTCCTCAAACAACTTACACTTAGGTAGCCTTTATTCATTAATGGTGTTGTAAAATAATGTTAGCTAGTTTTCATAATTTTGCATATGCAAATCTAAAAAAATGATGAGAAACATAAAAATTGCATTTTTATTCCCTGATCATGTCACATTATCTTATCCTAATTCACTTTTTGTTACTTTATTCCTTCATAATCCCATCCCATTGAAATTTAATAGTTTACCCTATTTTCCATGATCTCCTCCTAGCCCATCCCACTAATATCTTCTAGTCCGTGCTATGTTTCATTATGCCCTACTACTCCCATCTTATTGTACCCATTATTATTTCACCCTAGATGTTCCATGATCCCCTATGTTCCACCCTATCTTCCTTTATCCACTCTATGCTATACCAGCTTAATCCATGTTTCATCCTAGATAACTCTTTTGTATTATTGCTACACATAGGTCAAGCTCACACTTCGTGTACTATAGTTAAACCCTAGACACCTCTTAATTCACCCTATGTTGCATTGTTCCCTACTAATCGCATCCCATTAACCTCTAATTGTCCACCCTATATTTTGTTATCCCATCCTAGCCCATCCCATCAATCTATAATAGTTCATCCTATGTTCCATTAACTGCTTCTATATCCATCACATTACCCTCTCTTATTTCACCTTATGTTCCATTATCCCATCTTGGTCATGTCCAACAATGTTTCCCTAATTCACCCTATGTTCATTTATTCCCTCCTAATCCCATCCCATTAACCTCTAATAGTTCATGCTATATTTTTTTATCCCATCCTAGCCCATCCCATTAATCTATTCTAGTCCATCCCATATTCCATTATCGCATTTGACTCCCATCCAGTTGTAACCTCTAGATTATTTCACCATATGTTCCATTATCCCTTGTTGGTATTGTCTCTTTATCCTATCTATGCTATAACACCTCCATCCAAATTTTATCTTATACACCATTAGAAGAAATAAATTTCCTTCCACCCAGTTTTGATCAAAGTTGTCTTCTCCATTATTGTTGCACACTTCAACAACCGATTTCATGTCCTATAGTAACACCTTAGACACATCCTAATTCATTGTATGTTCCATTATCCCTTTGAAAACTGCTAGTAACATAGTAATCCTCACTTCATTCATGTAAACTTCATTGTTGCATTATCACTATGTTGATAGCATGCCCTCATTAACATTAGTTCATTAGCATATGCAATACAAATCTCAATGAGCACTAAACTTTGGCATTTGCAAGAGTTTGGACTATCCTAGTGGACTTATTAATTTCACCATTTTATGATCTATAAGAACTATATTGTAGTCTCAACTAAGGCCAACCATTTACTCTTTCATTTATGATAGTTATAAAGGGACTACCTGAACTTCTTTATATTACTATTAGATATGTTGTTTCATTTGCAATTGTTGACATCAGACAACCCTGGTGATGTTGGTGGCATGATGGACCATGGATTTGTTGCAACAATAGCTAGTTTTGATCCATTAAGAGAGGTATGCAACAAGTTAGTTGATTTGGCATTATATTTTCTCTTTTATGGTCTTATAGAAAATCTTCACAATAATTTTATGTATTTTAATTTCTACCTTGATGGTTGCTACAGGTGGTTGTCACTCTAGATTGTGGATGTGGTAATGCTGTAAATATGCATGATGACTATGTGTATGCAGTAAGTGATTATATTTTGCTATATGTCATTCCATAATTCAATTTCTATGTATTAACATCTTTACTTTTTATTGTATAATTTGAAGGTCCAGAGTGAAGAGAGGACTAGCGAGCGTGTTTGAAAGACAAGAGAACCAACAGGCACTTCGTCTAGCTGAATTTCGAAGGTAGCATGGGATCTTTTTCCTTCCCCTAGAGGGAAATGACTATGCATTAGGGTCATTTTTTGTATGCCTATGTGACATTTTGGAACATATGTTTTGTACTATCGATATATATGTGACATTTTATGTCCATATGGATCTTTTGTACTAAGCCTATATGGCTTTATTGGATATATTATATATACGTTTATCCATATATCATTGTATAGCCTTACGACTTTTTGATTAAAGAAAATCTTATTTTTATACTACCATTCTTGAATGATGTTATCATGTGTATTGTGTAAATTGTATGCTTGAATATTGTAGGCATAGAATTTTGTTTACATATAATTCTTAATTAATTATTGTCGATTGCTCAATAAGCCCCATCTAAAGCGTATTGTGTAAATAAGCTCCATTCCTAGTGGTTTGTATCCTTTGCAATGCTTAAATTACTTCTGCCTTATTTATTCACATGTATGGTTCACTTATTCACGTGTATACTTCATGTATATTGTGTGTATTCACATGTATTCTTCATGCTTCCAATGCATACCAACAAAAATATTTTGGGGAAAAAATTGGCAAAGATACTTGAGTAATTTTTTATATGAATAGTTTTTCATAACCATCCTTGACTATATAACTTGCATAACCTTCAAAATTCAAAACAAAATAATTATTGTTGAGATTCCAAATAGGCCTAAATTTTTGTAATAACATACATCTAGATTGCCCTTTTTGCCCCTAGCGATAGTGGGTTAATGTTTCTAGGATCTAGATATACCAAAAATCTCAATATTTAATTCTTTTTAATCTTTGACTTTAAATCTCCATGGAGTCATAAGGTAGATAAAGAGACCCCTAAATTCATGAAATTTTTCCAAATGAGTGTTAGTCAACCATTGATCTTTTTGAAAAAAAGGAACTAGATATTGAATGTTCCAAAATTTGTGTTCTCAATTATCTTTGTAGAAAAATTCATTCCACCCCAAATGATTGAATCTAGAGGAAAATTGGTCAATTTTAACATACTTATGAGAACCTTTAGCTCTCAAAATTTAAATACAAGATTCTTGAGGAAAGGAAATGAACCTCCATACTAGTTTTGTTAGCAAAGCTTATTGAAGATTTGAGCATCTTTAATCCCTAATGCTCCTTCCCTACTTATATTTTATTTCAAGCTAATAAAATAATTTTGAATTGATCCCTTAAATCTTTCTATAGAAAGTCCCTAATTAAAGAGTTGATTTTAGTTAAGAATTATTTTATTTTATGTACATTATTTACTTCTTTTATATATAATTTTAAATTTTACTTTCTAAAAAATCATCACTCGTTATTTCAATAATTCTTTTACTTTATTTTTACTTTAAAAAGTATAATAAATATTATACATTTATATATTATTTTTTAATAATTTTATTTTATAAGCATTAACATATATTTTAAAATTATAATATTCCTATTAATAAATTTATTTTGTAAATATTAACATATATTTTAGAATTATCATATTACTATATTAAATAAATAAAAACTTTTCTATTAAATAAATATTAAGAAACAGTATATATATATCCATTATTTAAAAAAAAAAATTATACATACAATCACCCTTACAACTATAAAACGCTTCTGAATCTATTCAACTAAATATGAAATGATAGCTTTTCAAATGATAAGATTATACATTATGAAATGATAGCTTTTTAAATGAAAAGACCATACGTTAAAAATACATTGAAACGTATAGCCAGATCTTCAAAACGACAGGTAGATTTTTGTTTCTCCAATTAGAATGCAGTTTTTCAATGCCCAATTGCTATGACAGATATTTTTACAGGCGTACAATGGCTTACGATTTTTCATCATTTGTAGTCTTCTATCTTGTATTGGTTGAATCCAATGAGCCTGTTAAATAGGTGTGAATTGCAATAAAAGCATTTGCAGTAAAATGTAGCACCTAAATTTTATCTTATATTATTAATAATTTTCTATATTTTTATTTTTATTTTATTTTATTTTATATAAGATTGCAAAAGGTGAGTCAAATCATATTTTAGTTATTGTTGAATCATTAATAAAATTTGTCTGTTTTAGATTCACTTTTAATATTATGTTTTTGTTTATAGAATAAAATGTCAAAGATAAATTATGTCAATCTTAAATTTTCTTCTATGGTCTTACAATGATTCTTAAATGTTGTCCATTCAATGGTCAATGGTAGGTAGGATAATTATTGAGCTCCTTTTGGTAGTGTTTGATCATTGAAAAGTGTGATGTTTGAGTGAAATGATGGTGTATACGTACCATCAAAAATTGTCCTTTTAAATTTAGTCTTATTAAGACTTTTTTCCTTCTTCTACTTTCAAAAGAAATCAAAAAGGAATGTCAACTCATATTTATTTTACTATTCTTATATTATATATAGTTCCCCTTGGAAAAAATGCATTTACATTCACATATAAGATAAGACCTCCACTAATCCATCTACATTCACATATAAGGTAAGATAATTAAATGACCTTTATCATTACATTAGGTTAAGTATTTATTGTTCAAATCAAAAGATTTAAGTAATCTCAAAAGTTATAAATCCATAAATTTCTATCATCTTATCACTTTATACAACTAATTTAATTATATTATCACTTTATACAACTAATTTAATTATATTATCACTTTATACAACTAATTTAATTATATTATTAAAATTAAAGAAAACATTGTAATCCTCCTACTTTCATCTTTCTTTTTTATTGAAATAAGATTGTTTTATAATCAAGAGGCAAATATCATTTCAAATAATAATAGTTGAGGTACAAAACATTCTTTAAAATTGAAATAATTTCATGGAATATTAATAAAGTTGGACATAACAAAAGTATATACAATATTCACTTATGATTTTATTTAAAAATATTTGTAGACACCTAGAATATGACCTTACCCAATCACACCTAATTTTAGCCTACCTTAAGCTTTTAGTTAAATAAATATTTTTTATTTATTTAATTATTCCCATAATTTCCCATCTTTATCCTAATCCTTTAATTAATTAAATATTTTCTATTTAATAAATTATTTTCCCTTCACATGATCCCATTAAATAAATATTTTATCTATTTAGTTAATTCCCCTTTATCATGTATTCTTGTCCATCTATTCTTATCCTTTTATCTTATTCACATGGATCATAAATTAGTTTTTTCTTCATGTGACAAGTGCCCCCTTCACATGTCTAACTTACTCATCTAGATTCATTGAACCTACACACCTAGCCAAAGTTCTAACTAGCTTTTCATCTTATCCACTCATCTAATTTAACCTCTTAATCCTAGCCATTCCCATAAGAATTTTTATCCTTATCCCAATCCTAAACCTAGATCCTATCTTTCATGTGTCACTTGTCAAATGACTGTATCTTTGATCCAAACCATAATCCTCCTTCAATCTTATCATTTCTAGCCATTGATTTCACTTCTTCAAGACACTATATGTATAGGTTATCATCATTCATTATCATCAATAATCAAACTATCATATTGTGAATGTTTATTCATGCACTGCATTGCCTTCACGGTTTTCTTTTCAGTTCGCGGCTTCGCCTTTCTGTATCGCTCGCATTTTCTCGGCGTTTGACATGTGGCTTCCTATCGGAGCTTTGAGTTCAGTTGTTTGGTTTTTCTTTTGTCGAGCTTCGTTTGCTTTATGCGTGGCACTCGCCTGACTCTTTCCAAGTTGGTCCCACTCTAGGGTTTCTTTTGCTGAGAATTGGAACATGTGGCTTCCTATCGGGGTTTTCTTTTGAGGCGTCTCACCTGTCTTTTTTTGAGCTCCATGTGTTCGACGCGTGGTGCTTGTTCGTGCATTCTTTATCTTGGGTGTGACGCCTGCGTTTCAGTTTCCGTTCTGCTTGCTGTGTGTTCCTTTCTACTATAGTGTGTTCTCTTCTACTATTGTGTGGTCCAGGTTTCTCTGGGGACTCGCTTGTTGGCGCAATGGTAGATGATTTTTCTGTTGGTGTTGGCTTGAGAAGATCTGGGTTGTTGATGGATTCCCATGGCACCTTTCTCGTTGGGATTTTAGGCAGTGGGTTGGCTTATTTAAGCAACCCTTTTTCTCATTTGATAGGTTGTTGTTAGATAGATTAAATTTTTCGAGCACTAGAAATTAGCCTTTGTAATATTTTCTATTGAATTTGAACTTGCAGACTATGCCAATCAATTTGGCCTCTTTGTTTTCATGCATTTAATAGGATATTAAACTGTGCTTTCATTTCTTGAAGTATCTGAATGTCTATTTCAAGCTTTTTTAATCTTCATGCAACTCAATAAAATGAAGATCATATTATTACTCCTTTGTGTTGGTGTGTGTTGTATTGGTTATGCTATGCAAATGAATTGATGTTCTTATGTTTGATGTGTTCAGAAGCATCTATTTGATAAACAATAGTTACTATTCGAGCCTTGGCTTTCAACATTGTGCTTAATTAATTCTCTTATGATTTGGTGCATCGCCTTAGTTTAGGTGTGATTATTTCATGTTATCCTTCTTACCCTTTACCTCCCCCCCATAAAAATGAAGAACTGGATTTGATAAAACCCAGAGGTCACTTAGCTACACGCATAGGTCCCCCATTAGCTAAGTTTCCCATAAGTTTGTTGCCCCTGCAAATTTTTGCGTCAATAGTTCTTTTTCTCGCATGCCCGGTGGGATGTGAACTAGCACATTCATTTGATAAATAGGATTGTATGAGCCATAGGCCCATCACTAGGTCTCAAACTGCAAGATTCCCTGGCCTACTTGTACCACTGTTATTTTAGTTCAGGTGAGAGGTCGACAAGTTAATACTTCACCTCCCTCTTCTCCTTTGTCTCCTATGCCAATGGCTGCTAGAAATTATGTAGCATGGGATGTTGGTAGTCCATTGGTAGCGCCTGTGCCTCCTGTTGTATGGGTTCCAATCCTGACTTCTGCTTTAAAGGCTATCCCTAAGTTCTCTGGGGATGATTCAAAGACTCAGAAAGAGCATTTGCAAGATGTAGCTAACGTATGTTTGGTGCATGACATTAATATTGAGAATGTGGCTTTAAGATTACTCACTGCCTATTTCAAAGGCAAGGCATTGAACTGGTATCATACTTTTTCGGCTAATACAGTTGCCAGTTGGGAGGATCTCGAAGATCCTTTTTACGAACACTTCTCAAATGCTAGCGACATGTCTTCGCTATATCACCAAATGACTCATATCAAGCGAGATCCCTATGAAGCTCTAGCCAATTTTAATGGTCGATTTCATTCGACTTGGCAAAGAGTTCCTATTGGTAGTCGGCCGCCTCCAAACCTGGCGTTCATGTTTTATTTAAAGTCCATAAATACTGATATTTGTATGATGCTACAAGCTCTTGGTGGAAATACTCTACCCAATGCCTACAACCTTGCCATCACTGCGGGGAATAATCTTATTGCTTCCGAAAAATTGGCACCAAGACCTATCATGCCATTATTCCCAAAGTTCAACGCTGCAAAATCAGAGGTAGCTTCAACCAGTGCTCCTACAACTCCTCCCTAGTCTATGTATGTGTACCTGAGAATGATGTTGAGTGTAGCTCCGGTGCCTAACCCCCTGACGATGAAAATGAACGAGATGAAGGAGCAGATGCGAAACATGAAAAATGAGTTAACCAGTATGAAGTGACAATGATAGAGCTACCAAAAGCTGGCTTACCAAAACTACCAAAGTAGGAAGGCTCCTTTCCAGTAGAACCAGTGGTAGGATAGATTGCGTGACAATACCCAAGCTCAACAGAACAACCAAGTAGTCCCCATGACTATGACGATGCAAACCTTCCATCCTAGTTCAAGCAAGGAGCTAGTAGCGGGACAAAACAATCTTTTTGAGGAAAATAATTGATGGTGCTTCCCTTGTAATGATACACATATGCCCCGAAATTGTTCGAGAATAAAATTTGCAACAAAAGACAGCGGAGCAATGTAGCTAAGGTAGTATGCCTCATTTTGGAGGCCATACGTATGGCTCGTAGCAAATGGATAATGTAGTTCTCACTACTCAAATGCAAGGAATTTCTATAAAGTAAGAGCTAGAAATAGCTCCAGACTAGGTGCTCTTTTCTTGAATGGAAGGAGAGGAGTCAACATTCCCAAATGATATTCTAGTAGCCCAAGTGCCACAAGTGCAATCGGATTACAGTACATGTTCAAAGAGGAGACTCACTAGAGAATTCACATCTTTGTCAACTGAAGGTTCACCTATTTCAATGCCTAGTCCGTCAGAAAAACTATCATCAGTTCTGTCGCAGTCCAAGGCGGCTACTCCCTATTCCCCGAATCCACCTCCTCTAAAAGAAAAATCCATGATCACCCAAGTTGTTGCCAAATAGCTGGATGTACCAGTTGTGAAGTAGAAGGAGCAACCTACCATGACTCATCAGTCTTGAACGCCATTCAACATTGTGGAGCAACTAAAGAAATCCTCCGCCAATGTTTCCTTGTGGGATATCCTGGCCATCTCGAAGCAAAATCTACTACTACAGAAGGCATTATCGAGAGAAGAAGACATGAATATGTTGGAGCAGCCCTCGGAGAACAAGACATCCAAGCCGGACTTGGATAGATTTTTATCCAATCAACAAGAAGAAAAGAAATCCAAAGAAGAGAGTAAGCCTAAACCCAAACCTTTTTTTCTAACACAAATAATTGGTAACAAGTTGTTGCATAATTGAATGATTGACTCTGGTGCTAGCACCACTGTCATGCCAAAGCAAGTAGCTAATGCTCTCGGGCTCAAATATGAGCCTCTTAACAAAGGATTCATGCAACCCGACGGGAACAAGGTTGACACTGTCAGAGTAATTAAAGGATTGCCCATGACATTATTTGCCTTTCCGAGCATTACCATGAATTAGGATACTGTTCTCATTGACGTCCCTCCTCTATTCGGGATATGTTTGTCCTAAGAATTCACTACAAATGTCAGAGGATACATGGCATTGGACTAGTCACACTTGATTTTGAGAATGAAGCGTGGAGCCAAGATGAAGTTATTGTCAGAATCCTTGCATTCCGAACATGTGGTTGATGAAGCCATGCTCAATTTAGAGCCAACACATACCTCAATCACTTCCGGAGAGAGGCTCAATGTCAAACTCCTTGAGGAAGAAGAGGCAAGAAGCTCCTAAACAGAAGGAGCAAGCTACCGTGACAGAATGGAAACTAACGGATCTCAGTTTGAGCCAGCTTTCGAGTTGATTAGCAACATACACTCAGTGTGAGTGATCGTGTGTCCTGCGGTTCTAAACAATGATCAAGACTGGCAGGTTTTTGAAATTGATACTCACATCGCATCATTTCTCTAGCTATCTGGAGAATTTGAAGATCAACTATAGCCAAAGATTGTTGAAGCCTATGGATATCAAGTAATCTAGTTAAAATCAAATAAGCTTCCCAGGGGTCTAGTCACTCTCGAGAGTCTGTTTGATTTTGATGATGCAATGAAAGACATGAGAAAGCTTATAGCTAATAAAGGTGACTATACCGATTTGCATATCGGAGAAGATAAAAAGCTCAAGGTTGGAAAATCCGTCTCCCAAAAGAATAAAGAAAGGTCGAAGCACTTTTACGAAGAGTATCTGAGTGTGGTAGCTTGGTCATATGATTATCTTAAGGGATATGATTGTGGGATTATCCAACACACCATTGAGCTACTAGAAGGAGCAAAACCTATGCGTCAGAGGCAAAGGCCAGTCAATCAAAATATCGAGTCACTCATGTCACAAGAATTAAACAAGTTGATTGCATCTCAGATAGTTTTTCCGATCAAGCACATCACTTGGGTGTCTAACCTGGTGTTAGTCCAGAAGAAGAACGGTGACATATGCTTGTGCGTTGACTTTTGAGACCTGAATAGAGCGTCCCTGAAGGACCATTACCCCTTGCCTTCAATGGAGGTAATTCTACAAACAGTTGTTGGTTCTGAAATGTTTTTCAGTGCTGGATGGTTTCTCTAGTTATAATCAAATCCATGTGAGAGAGGAGGACCAACACAAAACAACATTTACCACCAAGTGGGGTACATATTCTTATGCTAAAATGCCCTTCGGGCTTTCAAATGTTGGAGCCAATTTCCCGTGAGCTATGGATATTGCCTTCAAGGATTTGATACATAAAATTATTTTTATTTATCTGGATGACCTAACCGTGTTTTCAAAATTAGTCGAGGATCATTTTGATCATCTCGATCTTGTCTTCTAGAAATGGCAAGAGTTCAAGATTTCTTAAAACCCCAAAAAAAGTGTGTTTGAGGTCTCGCAGGGGAAGCTGTTAGGCTATGTTGTTTCGAAGGAGGGTATAGCCATTGATTCAGAGAGAGTTAAAGAAATCATGGAACTCCCCCTACCTGTCAACAAAATGGGAGTTCATTTTTTTTGGGCAAGGTTAATTTCATTAGCCGGTTCATTGCGTACTTTGCAGGGATCATTTGGCCTATCACCCTGATGTTGAAAAAGGACCAGATTTTCAAATGGATAGTGAAAGCTAGAAAAGCTTTCGAATTGATAAAAGTGGTTATTTCTTTCACTCCTGTATTGATTAATCCAGATTTTTCAAAAGATTTCATTATGTACGTCTTTGGTGGTGGCAATAGTATCACCACTATGCTAATGCAGAAGGACAATGAAGATAAAACATAATCACCTATTGCCTTCTATTCGTGGACCCTCAAAGAATATGAGGTGAAATATAATTTTGTAGAGAAGAAAGCTTTTTATATCATAGAGGGGCTGAAGAAGTTCTGACACCTTATATCATGCAACAAGGTGATTGTTTGTGTGTCGCACCCTAGTGTGCGGGAATACATTATGGAAGGAGAAATCACCGAGAAGCGAGCTAACAAGATAACTAAGATCTTGGAGTATGACATTGAAATTAAGCCAGTTAAGACTGTCAAAGGAAAGGGACTATGCGAGTACTTAGCTGAAAACAATGAACCAGTTGTTGAGTTTGAAGTCTCAGAACTCATGCTACTGAATGAAGAAAGCTCTGAGGACAATTGGTTGGAGGCCAGGATAAATTTTATGCAAATCGAAAGGTATCTGACCAATCTCTGATCATTCAAGAGATGTTTTTATCGATTGAAAAACAATGGTTATGTTCTCTTGGAGGGAGTTATTTTCAAAAGAAATTTCAATGGTATCCTGTTAAGATGTGTAATTGAAGAGAAAGAAAAAAGAATATTGGAACAGTATCACAGTGGCCCGGCTAGAGGGCATTTTTTAGCAAGAACCATTGCAATCAAAATCATATGTGTTGGTTATTTCTGGTTGACGTTATTCAATGATTCATATTCATTGGTAAAGTTTTGCAGTGAGTGTCAGGTTTTTGTTGGAAAAAGGAAAAATGTTGCTATGCCACTAAAACCAATAGTGGTGGAAGAGCCTTTTTCTCAATGGGGTCTCGACTTCATTGGCATGATTAATCCATTTTCATCAGCTGGGCACAGATGGATACTAATGGAAACTGACTACTTCACTAGATGGGTAGAGGATGTACCATTGAAAAATGCAACGGAGGCGGAAATTGTGAACTTCCTGGAGGAATTGGTGGCCAGGTTTGACCCACCAAAGACAATCATATTTGATAATGCTAAAGCTTTTCTTGGCTCCAAAATGAGCCAATTTGCATTAAAATATGGAGTTTTCTTAAAAACCTCTTCTAACTATTACCCACAGGGGAATGGCCTCGCTGAATCCACGAACAAAAATCTCATTAGGTTGATTAAAAGAATAGGCTTAGAACACCAAAGGGAGTGACATAAACACCTTCGGACAACGTTATGGGCAAACCGTATAATGCCCAAGCAGATATTCAAAACATCTCCTTACGAGATGGTGTACGGAAAGGAGGCATTGTTTCCCATTTCTATGGAAATCCCTACTATCCAATTGCTCAAATCTCTTGAAATTGAGCAAATGGAGCTATGGAGGTACATTTTTTTGAGTTACTTGAGGTTCAAGAGGAAAGAGAGCATTCTCTTGAGGAAATGAAAATCCGCCAATAGGTCGTGAAGAGGTGGTTTGATAAGAAGACATTTGACCAGGGGCTACAATGTGGGGACTTCGTGCTCAAGTTTAACAAGCATGGAGCAAAGCCCGGCTAGCATGGCAAGTTCGACAGTCTCTAGGAAGGGTCGTTCATGATCATCCAGTGCAAACAATATAACTCATTTGAGTTAGAGACCATGGAAGGTGAAGCTTTGGGTATTCCAGTTAATGGAATACACCTTAAAAAATTCAGTTGATTCAACTTATGCAGTAAGTTTGTAAATATGTAAATTATTTTCCTGCTTTATTAGTTTGGGTTTTTTTCTCAGTGCTTTTTTGAATAACAACCATAGTAGTGCAAAATTGAAATAAAATGAAGAAAGAGCTAGATGTGGAAAATTTGCATATTATATTATTTCTGGGAGCATTTACATTTTATATACATATTAATCAGTGAGGCCCTTGGCCATGTTTCAATATATATATATTCACTGATGGTAGGGCATAATTCATCAAAAAGTGAAAAACAAAATGGAGACATCTTTTTCACATTTTCTTTAGGTAGTAGAGGGTCCAAAAACAGCAGGCGGTGCATGGTGAGGAAACACCATCATCTCAAAGTCCTCATACCATTGCACATTTCAAGAAGGTTCAACACTATGCATTCTCATGAGGAAGTGGCAGGTGGCACGAACCTTGCGACGGTGTTCCTCGTGCGTTTCAAACTCAAGCAGGTGAATGATGGCTTGAAATAGCTCCGAAAGAGCACTAATGGGGAGGTAAATGAGATGAACGCCTCTTTGGAGCAAGAAACTGAGAAGAAAAGGCAAGCCGAATTGGTCTTGGGAGAGAAGGAGAAGAAAAAATTCTACTCTAAGGAGTCAGTTGTCCGTCTTGGAGAGAAGCATGGCTGAATTGAGGGCGGAGCTGAGCAACAAAACTACGCTATAGGATCTTTTGAGAGCCCAACCTCCAACACCCCAAATGAACTCTCTGGAGATCGCCAAGGAGCTACATGCATCATACTGGGATAAGGTCAAAGCATTGTGCCTTACATTACAGACCACTCTAAAATTTATGGCACAGACAACCAGTTTATGTGGGGTGGTTAGTAAAATGCTGCAATAGGTGCAAGAGATGACTTCTGATAAAGTTCCAGAGGTCAGGCAATTATTGGGAAAATTATATATAACCTCCGATGAAGCACTGAGTAGTGTGGGAATCGAGGATCGAACAATGACGACCATGGGCATAAATATTCTCATCTCTATGCATGAGGTCGTCCAACATGTGGGAGAGTGCAGAGCCAAGCTAACCTAGATTACTAGTGATATGTGGGAAAAATTTCCCCGCTTAACTCAGTGAGGGCTCCCATCGCCCTTTATCGTAGATCAAACAATGGCAGGAATCAAGCACATAATTGCAAGGATTGAGGAGAAGAAGTAGGATCTATCCATTTTCCAATCGTTTGATTAATCTCCAACTGCCAAAAATATTTAAATCATAGTGCATCAGCTGGCGCAACTCATTTTCTAGCTTGAGTTGGAGGCAAAGGTATTTGGCGAATTGCGTTTTAAGGAAATAATTGATCTTAACATGGCACACAAAAATTTGCACATTCTCTCTACGCCATCAACTGAGGTTTCGACCGGCCTTTAGAACACCCTCTCTCAGCTATGAGCAATTGTGATGAAGTTAGACTAGTCTACGAGACTAGAGTTTCTGGGGTTCTCCATTCCATGAGCGAAATGCCCCCATGAGTCACCAAAATGTGAAAGTTTATTCACACACCGCACTGCCTTCGTGATTTTATTTTTAGTTTGTGGTTTCGCCTTTTCTATATCGCTCGCAGTTTCTTGGCGTCTGACGCGTGGCTTCCTATTAGAGCTTTGAGTTGGGCCATTTGGTTTTTCTTTCGTCAAGCTTTGTTTTATTTACGTGTGGCGCTCACCTAACTCTTTCCGAGTTGGGCCCACTCTAGGGTTTCTTTTGCTGAGCGTTGGAACACGTGGCTTCCTATCGGGGTTTTCTTTTGAGCCATCTCACCTATCTTTTTCTTGGCTATGTGTGTTCAACGCATGGCGCTCATTCATGCATCCATTATCTTGGGTGCGACGCTTATGTTTCAGTTTTCATTTTGTTTTCACGTGTTCCTTTCTACTACCGCGTGTTCTCTTCGGTTGCTGCGTGGTCCACGTTTCTTTGGGGAAGCGCTTGCTGGAGCAATGTTGGATGATCATTTTGTTGGTGCCAGCTCGAGAAGATCTAGGTCATTGATGGCTTCCCATGGCACCTTTCTCATTGGGATTTCAAGTGGTGGGATAGCTTATTTAAGCAACCCTTTTCCTCATTTGATAGGTTTTTGTTAGATAGATTAAATTTCCCGAGCACTAGAAATTAGCCTTTGTAATATTTTCTATTGAATTTGAACTTGCAGACTGTGCCAATCAATTCAACCTCTCTGTTTTCATGCATTTAATAGGATATTAAATTGTTCTTTCATTTCCTAAAGTATCTAAATGTATATTTCAAGCTTTCGTAATCTTCATGCAACTCAATAAAATGTAGATCATGTTATTACTCTTTTGTGTTGGCTTGTGTTGTATTGGTTATTCTATGCAAATGAATTGATGTTCTTATGTTTGTTGTGTTTAGAAGCATTTATTTGATAAACAACAGTTACTATTCAAGCCTTTTCTTTCCGCATTGTGCTTAGTTAATTCTATTATGATTTGGCACATCGCCTTAGTTTAGGTGCGATTATTTCATGTTATCCTTCTTACCCTTTACCTCCCCCCCATAAAAATGAAGATCTGGTTTCGATAAAACCTGGAGGTCACTTAGCTACGCACACAGGTCCCCCATTAGCTAAGTTTCCCATAAGGCTGTTGCCCCTGCAAATTTTTGTGTCAACACATACCTACATGCTACTATTTTGATCTATTGCTATCAAATCGTAGCAAGGTTATGCTAGAGCATTGAGAAATTTACATATCAACATCAAAGAGAAAAATAAATAAAATAAGGCATCCCTTCATTTTTACTTATCAAGGAGATAAAGAATATTCTAGGTGAAGGTATTGTGATTTTATTTCTTTACCTTCAATATTTTCCACCCTCTTTATTTTGGTATGCCAAATAAAACACACATCCCTTTTAGCCCTTTTTTCCTAAAGTTTCATGAGATTTTGTGATGTCGAAAGAATTTTTTGGTCCCAAGATGTAAAGTGGAGCCTCTATTTCATAAAAAGGGACCTCTATAGCATGGATTTGTGCCTTTATTTCACATAAAGGTGCCTCTACTCTATGAAGATCAACCATTGTCACCTTAAAATGCATTCTTTTTGTCTTAGGTTTGATCATCTTGAGCTACATCTAGGGTTTAGCTAAATTTTGGGACCTTTCTTTGTAGGATATCATCATTCTAACACTCTATTTTTATAATTTTTAAAATTCTTTTCTTACAAAAATTAGGGTTTCAAGATTTTCTCAAACTAGGGTTTCTTACAAGTATTTTAGGAGATCAAGGGTTTTCTTCATTTTGAGATCGTTTAAGAATATAAAATAACATATTCTGGCAAGATATATGTGTTTTCAAGTGTATCATAGCCTTATCATAAAGGTTTCCCAACTAGGTTGGTGAAAAACTTCATTTTTCAAGTCCCAAAAGCTATTTTGAGGCTTTGTATGTGAAATTGTTCCTCTATTTCATAGAACCATGCATCACTATCATAAGTTTGTGCCTCTATTACATAAATTGGTAACTCTATCTAGTAAAATTGTGCTTCTATTTCAGTTTTTAATATCTAGGATATTTTAGCTACTTTTGGCATTTAACTTTCATTTTTGAGCAAATAATAAGTGGTGCAGCTATCTAATTCTTTTCAAATATCATTAGAATTGATATAATTACTAATAATTTTATATAGATTCATTGGTGCAAGGCTTTATTTTTCATTAATCTAGGCATCTAGAGTACTTTAGTGGGTTAATAAACATTTTTTGTCATGTTTGGAAGGGTGTGTAGATGTATCCTTTCTCCTTGCACTTAGTATGATCTAGGAGAGCTAAAATATCACATTTATTCATTTATTTTATGTTCTAAGTGTTATCCAAAGGATTAATATTTTTTGTGTATGTTCTCCCCTTGTTCTTTAAGTGATCTTGGGTGATCAAAATACCTAGTATAGGCTTTCCCATTAAGATGCATGCTTGGGGATTTGATCACCTCAAGTATGACCTCAACCACATTTTATAGTAGGTTATACAAAAGGGGAGGGAGTGAAATTTGTACCTCAAAGTGTAGCTATTTATTTTTGAGCCAAGCCAAAAGACCCTTGGTCCACTGATACTTTTTTGGTGATGAAAGCAGACACCATCTTAATCTTGGGAACTATCAAATGAGCTCATTGTTCATAGATCTACTAAGAACCTTGTACATAGAAGCCTTTAATACCTTTCCATTGTTTATTCTAGTGTGGTGCAAGGTATAATATCATGCCCAAAGTTACTCACCATGTATCTCCCTGAGTAGAGGTAGAGGCTTGTTGGGAAACATCTTAGGATCTCAAAGGAAAGAGAAAATATGAGCCCTTTTTCCATTGGATCTCTAGCTATCAACTCTTGAAAGAGAGGTGTCTCACATTGGAATCTTGAGATATTAGCCTTTGGCTTGTGGTCCCACATTAATTTAGCATGCCTACTTAACTAAATATATTATTTTTCTATCATGCTTGGTATGTTTTCATGTGTAAAACTAGTGAAGCAACATATCCTTATCACCTTCAAATTCAAGTCAACCAATGTATCTTCTTGTTTGGTTATATCTTGCCAAAAATTATCAAAATCTATGTTATACTATCAAAGTGCAATTTTTTTCTATCCCTTGGTGCTTGTGCATCATTTTGAGGTGCTTCTTTGTAGTTTCTTGTGAAACTACACCTCTATTCCATAAAAAGGTGCCTCTATTTCATAGAGTGGTATCTCTATCACTTGTACATACACATTTTCCATTTCACTTCAATTTAACCAATTTTGAACCTTAAATTGTCATCCTGACCTTTGTAAAATTAAATAAAACCTAGGAGACCCATCCTTAGCCATCATTTCACCTAAAATATCAACAATTTCCATCAAATCTATCCAAAAACCCTCATATTTCCCTCGTGTCATCTTTTTTTACCCATTATCATAGCCTAGTCATCACTATCTTCATCCTTAGACCTTGGTCCCATTAGCAGTCACCCAATATTTTCCAAGAGGAGCTATTCTTAACCTCGTTTTTCAAAATATTCTACTTATAAATGATGTTAAAAGAGTGCTCTAAATGCAACTGGTAAATAAAATTACTTATTAATGATGTTTCTTCTATTATTAAAATAAAAAGTAATCTTACTCATCCATTTACATGTATTAGAAGCTCCTTTATAGAAGATACATCACCATTATCGATGGCCTCCCATAAACCCTAGTAAACAAAGAAAACAAAGAAAACAAAGGAACACTGGATTCATTATTTTTTACAAATATTAGGAACTCATGCTAATATACCTTATAGAAACATGTTGCAGCCTGGTATCTTTCCCAATCATGCAGGGACTCATGGAGTTTAAACAATTTTATCTTCATAAAACATGCTTTTGCAAGATAATTAGTGGTAGCATGCACCTAGTGGAAAATCAAGAGGATAGACCTTTAGTAGGTTGGAAATAGGCCAATCATTAGAGTGATAAGAAAAGGAAGAGTATGAGGAAATCCATAACAAATGATATAAAGGGTTGCACACCATTAGAGAAGCAAATGATACGGATTTTTTTAAAGAGAACTGAGGACATGAATATTACATCTGGAAGAGGATGGTACAATCATCATGAAAAGGCATAAGATATGCATTTTCTAATTTTATTTCTTCTATATTCTTATGGAATTATTATCAATATTTGTGCATTGTCTTAGAATATAGACTCAAAATGTGTTTGAAAGAGCTATTGAAGGTTGTTTTGTTAAGAGAGGGGAACTAAAAAATGAGATTTACTTGAGTTAAGTTTTAGATTTATGATGAAAATAAATGAAGATAATTTCAGAAAAAACACTTAGTGACAATCATTTCAGTGGGATCACCAACCTTGAAAAGATATATGTGAGTCTATTTTTATTCATCTTCACCATGTTAGCAGCTGATTTAGTGGAAAAAGAAAACAAATAGTGGAAAAATACAGTCATCGTATAAGAAAGACAAATATGATCTGCAAGAATGGACTATGTTTTTCACAAAGGACATTGTTTCAAGTTGGAAGATAATGACATAATTGGTTTCCATGCACCAATGGGATATGGAATAGGTCTAGGTACTTATGCAAAGAGATTTTTATTGAACAATATACAGTTAATTTTTCTTCTGGTTTAGTATATGAAGGCCTGAAGCCATTTTGTGTGACTGAATCCTCATTCTTGCAAAGGGCTTATAATTGGGTGATCCATGAGGTTGACTTTCAGAAGTTACCTGCTAGATCTGCAATAATGGAGGAAACATATGAAGATGGAAACATAAGTCAAAAGTGTAGAAATGTATTGAGTTTAAAAGAATTACAGCTTGTTGCATACAAATTCTTACTGGAACTTTCTCAAAATGGCACTATTAGAGCTCGAAGAAAGGTGACTACTCTTCCAAATTTGAGGATAAATGAGATGAAATTCAGTGAAAGAAATATCTTTATGACAAATAATCAAGGGAAATAAAACCTTCCTAGGACAAAATTATAGTGAGGGAGGCATCTCATACACTCAAGAAAATAAGTTAAAAGGGTTTACCGCTTGAGATTCTGTACAGGAAAGTATTTACACATGTTAGAGGAAATATAGAAATATGGATAGAGTAGTATCTTTGACCTGGATTGTAGGCTTATAAGGTTGCACCTTTATGATAGTGCGTTCAAGGTTATGAGTCTTTAAAAATGCACTCAATCTTTTATTATGAATCAAATTTGAAGGATCATATAACAAAACAATGGAATAAGTGTGTGAGAGGTATGTAAGACATGTATGAGAGGAATACAACCCAGGTGGTTGAGTTGAAGTTGCATCAAATCTAATGCAAGTTTGGGTGGAGGGGGCTGAAAAAAGAGCCAAAAAAATCAATCTTATCTCATACATTAAAGAGGAAAACTAGATATGCAATCAATCCAAATGCTATGATGATATAGAGTATTATGGTGTGGGTGTCTTGATTTTTGTTTTAGTTTAAATGTGTTAGTGTCTTGTTTTGTGTATCATATTAATGGTTTTCATTTTATCCTAATTGGATATGGTTGGAAATTATTAATTTCAGCCTTATGACATAAAATAAAAGTTATAAAGTGAAGTCTCAGCATGCATGAACAAGGGGAATGTAGATGAGATCATCTAAAATTAGAGTTTGAGAAAGGGAATGCTGACAGTCTAAGCATGCATGGACATGGGGACTAAACATGAGATCATCCAAAATCAGAGTTCTATAATAAAATGACAACAACGGAAACTGAACAATGATATTCTACTATGTTTAAGTACAAATAGGACAATCGTCCTGATGAAGGGGATTGATCAAAGGATGAAACACTATTGTTTGTGTTTACTTATGTACTCATGTTTCAATCTATAACTACTATAGGCATGAAAGACTATTGGGGTTCTTTAAAGGTGTTCTTTGTTGCTAGTTTGGTAAATGCAGTGGGTGAAATCATGCAGAACAAGGAGAACAATATTGATAGTTTAACATCCCAGTGTGAATGAAAAGGGTTGTTGCTTGTCATATTGTCTTTTGCATATTTATGTTTGAATTTCCAATAGCATGACAATGCTTCATTAAACATAGTAATTGATTTCAAAGATAAGGCCTATGTAAGGTGGTTCATAGGGCATTGTGTTAAGATTTGAAGAAGTGAAGAGGTGACAATGAAGGCAATAATGAGAGGATAAAGACTGTGATTCAATGCACGTGTGTGAAATCTTTAGGATAATAATTAAGAATATTATGGGGATAGTGCCATAATCATGAAGGATAGTAGCATGAAAGTAAATGATAATATTTCAAGAATAAAAGTTACCACGGATAGATATATTGTAGAAAAGAAGTTTCCATGATAAAAATGATGTGAAATATTACTCTATGTGCTACCTATTGAATCCTAGGTTAGTGTTTCATTTCATTAAAATGATACTGCAAGTATGAAAAACAACAACATAAATACCTAGTCTACTATTTCATATAGACACCATGAAAGTAGCCTAATAGAAATATACAAAGAAAAGTGTGTGGATGCTAGTTAGGATCATTACATAAATAGCTATTGAAACATATGAAAATATGTACCCAAAAAAAACCATAAAATTATTCTAAAATATAGCTTGGGAAATTTAAAAACATGAATATCCGATTAAAACTTACATAGAAGTTGATTATGCATTGTTGACATAGAATAACCTAAAATACATAAATTTAAATTAATTATAGCATGAGCAGAAAAAAAAACCTGCACCTGAACCATACTCAAATATATTGTGAAGAAATTTTTTTCCTTAGTCTACTTTTGGTTTTCGGCTTTATTTTGTCTTCAAGAAGATCCAAGTGTGAAAAGATTGTATTTCTGATGGGTAGGAAATGCACCATGTGGTGGTTGTGCATGCTTTGCTAATCACTCTCTTCTCAGCTAGGATTCAGACCACGTGTTGGCTTGTCAATTTTTTTTTGAATCCGCTTTTCGTGAATCTGAGACTATTCACTTGTGTGACACGCCATCTCTTTGCACTAGAAAGCTGTATGTTGGGAGTCTTCATGTAGAGACCGTCAAAATGCATTTTGCCTTGTTCTAATAAAGGGACATAAGTCAGTTCTACCAAAGCCACTTGGTTGATCGACAAGACCTCTATTAGACTGTCTTTCTAGGATTTGAGTGATTATGAGG
Organism: Sequoiadendron giganteum; assembly: GCA_007115665.2. Lineage (NCBI taxonomy): Eukaryota > Viridiplantae > Streptophyta > Pinopsida > Cupressales > Cupressaceae > Sequoiadendron > Sequoiadendron giganteum. The sequence continues at coordinate 479,032,360 of CM021109.1, forward strand.
GGTAATCCTAATGAAATATCGAAATGATATTAATGCAACAGTTCAAAGTTAGTGAATGGGATTGCAATAACTTAACAAAAGATCTAGGATCAGATTTCCAAACTATCAGGTGTGGACGTCTAGAAGTTATTAATATGGAATTAGTTCGACATTTCTCTCTCCTTGGTGGCTATATATTGGGAACAACAATAAGAAGGAGGGGTTCCTGAAGTTTTCCTGTTGGGAAAAACTTCCTTAGTCTTCATAGTTAGTACAAATATTTTCTTTTAAAAGTTTGCAGAACACTGCTTCACTTTGGCATGTTATGTCTTTTATATGATCAAACTATTATCGGATTGGAATCTGATCTCTATTTTAAAGTTCATCTATATTTGAAGTACAATATATTTAGAAGAATTATTTGAAACTATGCATGATATGGTCTTTATCAACATTTCTTTCTTTATATCCTTGTCCAAAATAGAACACTATGTCTTACTTAACCTAAATATTTTGATTATCAGACTTCTATGTTGTTTGTGTATGTCATTAAGTCATAATCTATAGAAACTAGACTATGTCATTGGACTTCTCTATTTTATTTGAGGATTATTGTTTCTTCATGATATGCTATATTAGGAGGAATGGTTTATGTTTCTTTTTGAACTTTTCTATTAATTCTTGAACTTCTATGTTTGGTCGAATCTTAATATTCACTTCTTGTGGGTGGATAGAATGACTGCATCTGTGTTTGAATCGAGCATATGTTGTTCATTATCTTCTGAAAAATGAAGGGATGTGGTGTTATGCGTCTATCATATCACTCATAGAAGGAAACTTGTGGTTTCAAAATATTGTAAAAGCGTTGGCCCATCACCACTTTTAATATTTTTTTTTATTTGCATTTCTTTCTACCCTTTCCCCAAACTCAGAGAAGAGTCAGATTTCTTTAAAAATCTCAGAGGTATTCAGTGAGGCACATATTGTCCCCCACTTGTTGAATTTCCCATTAGACTATTAGAGAGGTGTAAGCTTTGATGATCAACAGTTCTTTTTTTTGGCACACCCGGTGGGACAAGTTCCAATCGCTTGATTAGAAGTCAAAAATATTTCTAAATCAGACCAAGGAAGAAAACTTGAGGTTTCATGCCCAAGGTTCAAAAAAGAGAATCTTTGAAGGGTAATTTTCAGTACTCCCAGCTACCATCCTCGGCACCTAAGAGAAGATGAGTCACAGGTTTTGTATCACCTATGAGAAGTATTAGAGTAAGGAGTAAGAGTCTAGAGTTCAGAGCCTTATCCACTCCGCCTAGATGTCAAAATTTCCAAATAAGAATACCAGTTTACCCGATATATAGGAACTTTTTCCCCATCGCCCACATACCCCCTCCTACTCCCAAATACTTTGTCACTTGGGATAGTGGTAGTCCGCTATTGCCACTGACTCCACCCGATGTCTGGCCCACCATACCTGCTAATGCTCTAAAAGCTATTCCAATGTTTTTTTGGGGAGGACTTTAAAACCCTTTTTGAGAACCTCCAATATGTAGTGTAAGTATGTAGGGTGCAAAATATTATGGAGGAGAATATTGCTATGATATTTTTGGCTTCTTCTTTCAAAGGAAAGGCTCAAGATTGGTATAGATCTTTGAATCTCGATTCCATTAGCTCATGGGACGACCTCGAAGAAAATATTTTTGAACACTTTTCAGAGAAAGGAGACCTTTCTTCGCTACTGCACCAACTAATTACCATCAAGAGAGCCCTGCAAGAAGCCATGAGTGACTTTAACACTAGGTTCAACAAAACCTAGTAGAGGACCCCAACAACCGCATGACCTCAACCTACTACGGTGTTCATTTTCTACTTAAAATCCATCAATTCAAATATCACAGTTTTGATAACTTCCATGGGAGGAAATACCCTACCCAATGCCTACAAAGTGGCGGTATGTGTTGAGAATAGTTTGATAGATGCGGGAAATATTTCACCATGACCTCTGATGCCTATTTTCATAGAAATCACAAGCGCACCACTTTGAGAAAAGTCTTCTCCGAGCAATCCTGTGAAATAGATGGTAGGTTTAGTTCTGCCCTAGTCCATATATGTATACCCTACCATGTAGCTAAGCACATTGGGTTCTTCCTTTGCAATAGAAGATCTCAACGATATAAAAATCCTGATGTGGTCCTTCACTAATGAGTTAGTTCTCATCAAGCAATAGCAAGCAACTCCTACAAAGAAAGCCACTCAAACCTACCAGGGAGGGAGACCCTTCTATCAATAGAATTACCAGAGTACATTCCAAGGACATTCGGGTCGAGGAGGTCAGCAAATGGCTTTCGCCAGTCAAATAGTCTCAGTCACCATTTCATTACAAATGGTCAATGATAGCCATATCAAGGAGTTGATTCCAGGTCAAAATAACCTGGTGGATGACGAAAATGCATGGTGTTTTCCCTACAATGATGGTCATATGCCCCGAAATTTCCCCAAAGGAAATCTGTAGCAAAGGATAGTAGAGCAAAGAAACAAAGGAACCTAGCCAAATGTGGAAGGATATGAGTCTTCCGAGATGGAGAATGCTCGATTCAGAGCCCAAATGTAAGGAATGTCCATAGAAAAAGAGTTGGAAATTGCACCCGATCAGGAACTTTTCTCTTGGATGGAAGAAGAAGATGCAATTTTCACAAACGAAGCTCTGACAACCAATGCCCCGTAGGTATAGTTGGACTACAATACCATATCAAAGAGGAGACTCACGGGGGAATATTTTCTACAAGCTCTGCCCTGTCCTCAGCCCCACTAGCCACCGTCACGAGAAAGATAACTTTTCCAACCGATTGCTCAGCCAACTATTCAACCAACTCAGCAACAACAAATTCCACCATTGCCCAGCATGTTTCCTGATAAGACATCAAACCCATTCATGATGGATCATCTTCCCCCGAAGCCGAGAGAGATTCTACCATTTAGACCAAAGATCCTGCTAGTTGGAATGCTTAACCTAGTGGACCAATTGAAGAAGGAACCTGCAATGCATCATTATGGGATGTAATATCTATCCCCGAGTAAAAGATATTTATTAAGGAAGCATTGAAAAATTAAGAGCCAAGATTGCAGACAGACAAATTTTTGTCATGTGATCCGCATAAAGATAAAGAGCCCACGTCAGATCCTCAAATCTTGAAGGTTGCAGCTTATACAAATGACATGGATGAAGTAAAAGATAAAGACGTAAGCAATCCAAAGCCCAATCCTTTCTTTCTAACATTAATTGTGGGAGATAAAATTTTGTACAACAATATGATTGACTTGGGAGCCAGTACGAAAGTCATGCAAAAACAAGTGGTTGATGCCTTAATGCTCAAGTATGAACCTTTGGAAAAGGGGATCATGTAGTTTTACGGAAAGAAGGTTTCGATAGTTGGTCAAATAAAATATTTATCCTTAACCCTCTTTTCATGCCCAATCTAGAGTCTCGCAATAGGTAGTTGTAATAGAAATTCCCCTAGTCTTTGGGATTTGTCTTTCTAGAGATTTCACCATAAAGTTGGGTGGATATCTAGCACTGGACTGGTCCCATCTGATATTAAGAACCAAACATGGGGAAAATATGAAGATTCTTTCAAAATATTTACACTTTGAACACATAGAGGACAATGTTATCCTTTGTTTTGAAGCAGCACATACTTCTTTTTCAAAACAAGATGGATATTGTGTGGAAATGCTAGAGGATGAAAAAGATACAAGTGATCAGACCCCTGAAGAAGAAGTTCTCCTCAACCAGTTCATCAACTCCAACCCATTCAAAAATTTCCATGCCACAGGACTGGGTACATATGTGATATTTGATGATGACATGGTTCATCTGAAACTAATGAAAGATCGGGAAAGCTATGATGATCTGATCAATAATCACCTATGGACCTTGTATTTTGATGGCACTAAATGAAAAGTCAGTTCTGGAGCAGGAGTTTGATTACTATCTTTGACAAGATCAGAGACTCTCAAAGCCTATCAATTCTAGTTTCCATTCTCTAATAATGATGCAAAATATGAAGCTCTAATTCATGGTTTTTTTCTTGTTGAATGAATGGGCACAAAGAGGTTGCAAGTGTTCAGAGATTTTGAGTTTATAGTGAGTTAGGTTTGAGGGTGAGCAACAACTAAAAATAGAAGGATGATGGCCTATAGACATCGAATATGGGATTTTATTGAAGGCTTTGAGGCTTTCAATGTGCAAGTCATTCCTCGATCCCATAACAACATAGAAAATTAGATGGCTTCTATCGTATCATTGTTTGGGCTAGCTTCCAATTCAAAACAAAGTGTTATTCACATCATTTTTTGGCCATCAATTCTTGACAACGATCAGAATTGGCAAGTTTTTGAGGATGACACACAAATAGCCACTTTTATCCAAAATTTGGAAAGACCTTCCGATCGTTCGGGACTAGAGGTTCGACCTTTCGAAGGGCAGGTTGTTTAGTTAAAAGGAAATAAGCTCCCTCGGGGTTTGATTTCTCTTGAGAATCTCTTTGATTGTGAATATGTGAGGAATGGTAAGCAAAGGTTCACAACCAACGAAAAGGATTATGAGGTATTGGATGTCGAGAAAGGTAGAAAGTTGAAATTCAGAAGGAATGTCGAATGGGAAGATAAAGAAAGGTTAAGGAATTTGTGCTCTAGATATGACAGAGTTATCACATGGACCTATGATGACCTCAGAGGATATGATCCTGGTATAATTCAACATACCATTGACTTGGTGAAAGGGTCGAAACCAGTCCGACAGAAGCAAAGGCCTATCAACTCGAAGGTTGAGGCACTGATGGCACAAGAGCTCACTAAACTAATTGAGTCCTCAATGATTTAGCCGATTAAACTCTCAACTTGGGTATCTAATCTAGTACCAGATAAGAATAAAAATCATGGCATTTGGATTTGTGTTGATTTCTAAGACCTGAATAGGTCCTCACTAAAGGATCACTATCATTTTCCATCCATGGAGCAGATCTTGCAAACAGTGGTTGGTTCAGATATTTTCTCATTACTTGACGATTTTTTAGGACACAATCAAGTATTTGTCAAGGAAGGTGAGCAACATAAAACAACATTTACCACCAAGTGGGGAACGTTCGCATATGAAAATATGTCATTCAGACTATCAATTGTTAGTGCAACTTTTCAGCGAGCCATGGATATTGCTTTGGCAAGATTGATATATTCAATCATTTTGATTTATATGGATGATTTGATAGTTTTTTCAAAGTTGAAGGCTGATCATTTTGATCACTTAGAACAGTTCTTTCAGAGATGCCAAAATTTTGGGATTTATTCAAACCCCAAAAAATGTGTTTTCGGAGAACCTCAGGGTAAGCTACTAGGATTTTTAGTATCCAAGGAGGGAATTGCAATAGATTTCAAAAGAGTGAAATCTATAATGGGTTTTCCTTTACTAGTAAATCAAAAGGGACTACAATCTTTCTTAGGAAAGATTAATTTTGTGAGCTAGATTATTTCAGACTTTGTGGGTGTAGTCACCTAAAAATGGTCTAGAGAATCTAATTAATTAAATATGATTTATTTGATTAATTATCCTAAATTCCTCTACTATTGAATAAATAGAAATATTTATTTATATAGTTGACGTTTAAATTCTTATTTAAAGTCTTCTATTTTTTGCTATTATTTCATCTTAATTAAATAAACAAAATTAAATACTTTATTTTATTTAATTATTAAATTCTCCTATTTATTCTATCTTAATCAAATCATTCAATCTTAATCAATTAAACAAAGTTTAAATACTTTATTTTTTAATTATCATAATTCTTCTATTTTAATTTAATAAACAACTTCTATAGTTTGTTTTATTAAATTATTTATTCCCCTTTTGCTAATTTAAATAAATCAAAATATTTAAATAAAAGCATAAACCAAAAATTCCTCTATTTACTCACCTATCAAATCAAATATCATATGTCAAATAAAATGTGAATGGCATTCAAGGGAAAGCTTGCAAGCAATCCTCTCAAACTTCTCCCTATGATCCTTCCTATCCTCTTGCCTAGTGTTTTCATGGGGTGGAACCCTTCCCATAATCACCTCCAACCTTTCAATCTCTCACCCTTCGATCCTCTAGATTTAATCCAAGCCTTTGTTTGCTGCCCCTATGCAAATGTGCTACTGAGAAATCTATAAATACAACCTTGTACAACAAAGAATGGATCCCAATCTTTATGCAAACTTACTCTGCAGGAAATTATCAAGCATCAAGAATTTTAGCAATAGAAATAGATTTCATGTCATTGCTGCATATTGTAGCTTTTATGATATTTTTCATGTCAACATAGATTAAATTAGCTTCATTTTATCATCTAGATATTATCATATAGGATTAGATAATTGTATCTAGCATCATTTTGTTCTTTAAATTGGCATTTTAATAGTCATTGTATACACCTAAAATTAGTCTGGAGAATCCGATTAATTATCCTAAATTCTTCTACTATTTAATAAATAGAAATATTTACTTATATAGTTCACATTCACATTCACATTTAAATTCTTCCAACTCTTCTATTATCTCATTCTAATTAAATAAACAAAATTAAATACTTGGTTTGATTTAATTATCATTTCCCTATTTTATTCTATCACATCAATCTTAAATTAATTAAATAAAGGTCATATATTTTATTGATTAATTACCATATTCTTATATTTTAATTTAATAAACAACTTCTATAGTTTGTTTTATTAAATTATTTATCCCTCTTTGGCTAATTTAAATAAATCAAAAATATTTAAATAAAGGCATAAATAATATTCATCTATATTTCCTTAAAATTGAATTAGATATCCTATGTCTAATTTATGACAGAATATGTTAAAATTAATGCCTTCAAACTTCATGGGAAGTTTTGGAGACAAATTGGAGACAAATTGGAAATTCATTTCTCAATCCTCTTCCATCAATCCTTGCTCTTCTCTTGCCTGGTGTTTTCATGGGTAGAGAAAATCCCCAAAATATTCTCAATCTCCTCCATCTCTCACCATTCAATCCTCTAGATTGAATCCAAGCCTCTCTTTTTCTATCTCTGTGCATTTCTACAACCAGGAAATCTATAAATAAAGCTTCATTCAACCAAGAAAAGGATCCAAATTATCTAACTTATGCACTCTTACTCTGCAAGAATTCAAGCATCAAGCCTCAAGCATTTCAAGCATCCAAAACTCTAGAATCATAATCATGGCTGCCTCTTGTAACTTCATTTATCAATTTTCATGTCAATTCATGTTACAATAGTTTTTCTTTTTATCATTTAGTATTATCATACAACTTCACATCATTACATCAACATCATTCTATTCTTTAGATTGTCATTTTAATAGTTATAGTGTTATTTAAATCTGAGAGCACCATAGATTAATAAATCTTGAAGATAGGAGACAATGAGACGCTTTCAGTAGATTATTTGCTTGATCTTTGATATAATGTTTCATTAAGAAGTGTTTTATTCATTTCTACTTATTCACACTTACAGTCATAGTATCTTACTAAATTTGAGAGCTTCTTGACTTAATAATTTTTTGAGATAGGAAACAATGAAATGCTTTTAGTAGATTATTTCTTTTGAATTAGTCATTTACTGTAGAATCTTTGATATAATGTTTCATTAAGAAGTGTATTTACATTGTTGCTTATTCACACTTAGAGTTTGGTGCCCATCGTGGGGCATAACCCCATATTTCACAAATTTTCTTTGGAAAGTGTCATACAGGATTCTGGCGTGTTCATTTTAGCTCGATCAAGAGGTTTTTCGATGGTTCCAACAAAAACTATAGCGCTTATGAGGTCTATTTTAGCACTTTTGTATCCAAAGTAGCGCTTTCACACTCTATTTTAGCGCTTTTGTATCCAAAGTAGCGCTTCCACACTCTCTTTTAGTGCATTTGCTCTATCTTTTAGCACATCCACAGTTGAAATAGCACTTTTGCAGTCTGTTTTAGCACTTTTAACCTTTGTTTTAGCGCTTTGATAGTCAATCCTAAAATGGCCATATCTTGGTCATAAGGAGGTTTTTTTCAGAACTTGTTTTTTTGAAATGGGGTAAAATTTCATAAGCTATGCAATGGTGTAGGTATTTTTCACTTTTTGTTAAGTTAAAATTTTCAATTTTACATTTAAATTAAAATCACATTGTAACTTGGTCTAATTTTTAGGGTTCTTATGGTTAATCATTCATCTAACCCTTATATCTTCTTATTTCTTGATCTCATCTAACATTTTGAGCATTTATTTCAGGTTTTAAGAGGAACATGGAGCATTGAAGTGAAAAAAAAAAAATTTGATATCCATTGTAATAGTGTTTTCAAACACTCATGGGAAAATAACCCATAATATATAATTTTTCATTCATTCTTTAGGACCAACTAGCATTACTTTGGGCTTGAAATTAACCATCTACACAAGCTTTGTCCAAGTTGCTTAAAAAAAATATTAGAAAATCATTGATTTTTAGATTTGGATTAAAATGAACCAATCCTAGGATAGTCACTTGGTTTAAAATTTATCAATCCTAGGGTAGCCATTTGGTTTAAAATTTATCAATCCTAGGATAGAGACATCAGACATTTTTCTATATCAGTTAAAAATAACACCATGACTTTTGTGAAGCAAAATCTTCACGTAGAATAGAAAATTTTTCTTTTGGGTTTAAAAGTTGAATATTGATTATTGTGCTTGTATGGTGATAGGCCTATTCTCTCCCCTTAACTAGGTGATCAAAATGCCAGAATCATCCTTTGATTTCGTGCAATTCGTGCTTTATTAAATCCTTTAGAAGGCATGTCATAGTGGGAAAAAGTACTCACCCTACAGGAACGACCTAAGTGGGAACACCTAAAGCCAAGGATTTGAACCCACTATAGTCAAAAGAGAGTTTTTGATGAAAATCCAACTTGATGGAAGTGTGCAAGATAACCATCCCCAAAATATTTGTTCTAAAGATTCGAAGGTCTCCTGAGGGAGTTTATCATTTGCCACTTTGAACAAAAACCCTATCTACGAACCATAGTGTAGAGTCCAGTTGAGTCAGTAACCAAACATTGTAATACTCATGGTGCAAGGGGAGGGAAGCATACTCTGCCAAGACACTCACCATATAATTTCAAAGGACTGTTTGCTCAAGGGATCAATAAATCTAACCTTGAGTACGTGCCTAGAAAAGACAAAAACATAGGCACCCTCTAGGGGGTGACACGACTATGTGAGCCAATGCAATTTTAAGATGTGGGTTGTTGAGTATAACAATGACCTTTTTGACCTTAAGAGTGAGTCTATCTGAAGTGTATTTTTGTTAAACAAACTAGTGGAAATCAAGGAGAATCATGTTTGATTCTTGAACATACACTTATTGTTTAGACTCTAGGTCTTAAAGAAAAAATTATTTTACAAATGCTTGTTTTTTTTTCAAAACATTAATTCATATAAGATCATCTTGAAAAACAAAAAGAAAACAAGAAAACATCAAACTATTGGAAACCCCTGTCAGACAGTTGACATCAAAATTTGGATTTTTATCAAAACATAAACTTTCCTAAATCAAAACAGAGTCTTAAACTTGCATAAACTGGACTTTATAATTTAATTTTTTCAAATCAAACCAAGATCTACCATCCAAAAATATCTCAATCAAACACATTTGATTAGTAAGTTAAGTTTTAGGATTAGTTATCCTAAAATCAAAGAAAATAAACTGTATTATCAAACTTATCAACTTAGTCTAATCAATAGAATCTATCATTCTATTTGACTTGAGTTAATTTCCTTGAAACTATACCAAACTATGATCAAAATTTTATTGAAAACAATAATGTTTGTATGTCCATTTTAACAAGGTCACGAAGACTAAAAATCCAAAGAATAGGAAATTGAAACTCAAACCACCATGGCCCAAATAGATGAGGATCAATTGAATGCTTTAGCTCATCAAATAAAAAACCTTCAACAACAAATCTGGGATATGCAAATGGAAACAACCACAGAGAGATGTTTTCTTCCAGACATTTGTTCTTATTCCTCTGACAAAAATCTTGACATGACACCCTCTCCACCAACAACTACATCATCCAAGTTCAATATCTTTGAATTTTTGAAAAAATCAAATTAGAAGCCCAAATCTCAATCCTCAAACACAAATGATATTGAGAAATCCTATCATGTCATCCATTTATCCCCATCCAACATAAGCCAAAATAAACCTCCAGATTCTTTCACTCAAATTAACAATTCCATCCAATCATCCTCTTTTATCATATCTTCAACATCCAATGGTTCATGTCAATCTCTCAATCCAAAGCATGCTAGCGTGGACTCCCCTCCACATCAAGATAAAAATATTCTTTCCACTCCATCCAATGATATCAACATTCCAAAAATTCTTCCAATCTCTTATCAAGATCCCATTTCTCAATAATCTTATGATGATCCCCTCCTTTCACTTTTCATCCAAAATATTTCCCTTCCATCTCAAGAGACAAGTATCCTTCCAGGTTCTTCTTCCACATCATCCCATCAATTCATATCATCTCATGATTCTATTACATCACAAGAGCATGATAGTTCTTACACCTTATCTAATGATGTCTTACCAACTGATGATCAAGACATTCTTTCTACAAAATCTCATGATTCCCTTCCTCATCAAGATCAAGATATGCTTCCATTCAAGGATACCCTTTCATCCCATGAAGATGTTTATCCTTCTCATGATCAAGATATGCATTTCATGCCACTTCATAATGATTCCATACTTAATAAAGGACAATATACTTCCTCTCCTACACCTCATGATCCTTTTCCAATTCAAGATCAAAACACCCCATCATCCCCATGTCAAGAGCCTATCACACCTATTCAAGCTATCCATGAACCACACACCTATAAATTAGGATCCTCCACCTTTATCCATTCTAGTTTACTTCCAACAACTATTCTCTCATCCATATCATATCCTCCCCAAAATGGACTCGCATCTTGTTTCACGAACAACACATATCCCATTGGTAAACGAATGTGTCAAAGTATGAATTACAAAGGAAAAGGATCAGGCCTTCATGAACAAGGTATCCTAGAACCCCTTTTTGTTCAAAGAAAACCATATCACCATGGCCTTGATTATATGCCTAAGTGTCCTAGTTCATCAAACCTTCCATCTATCCTATGTCCTCATTCTAGTTCATCAAACATTCCATCTATCCTAGGTCCACATCCTAGTACATAAAACCTTCCCTCTATCCTAGGTCCATATCCTATTTCTCAAGAACAACAAAGGCACACATCCTTGATGCCCTTTAAAAATTATACCAACATTAACTCATCCATAATACTTCCATATCATAAATCTCAATCCACCCCTCCCATTGCTCTTGGAATCAATTTGGGTGCCAAATATCAAAAGATTCTATATCAAAATCCACATGTATCAAAGGATAAACATGTCTCCTTGAAAAGACATGCAAAAATAAAAGAAAATTTGATCCAAAATCAGAAGAAAAATATAAAAGGCCACAAAGGACCATCAAATCAAAAAGGAAATTTTCAAAGACCACAAAGGTTCATAAATCAAAAAGACAAATGTCAAAGTCCACAAAGGCCCACAAAGCAAAAATCAAGGTCAAAATTTATGTGGATTCCTAATAGTCTCATAGAAGCAATAAAATCTAAATTGGCATCCAAATTTGCTAATCCAAAAGCTTCCTCCAATTTTCCATCTAATAACCTATCACCTTCCAAATCCATTTTTCCTCCATCACTTTGCCACCCTTCAAGGTTTGTGCCAATGTTGATCTTTCCATCCTTTCCATCTATCCATCAACAGGCCTTCCAACCTCCTATCCATTATCCAACATTCATCCCCCATCATTCATCTTTAATCCAAACCTTTGCATAAGTGCTTAGATTTTTCCATCATATCATTAATCTACCAATATTTAGGAGTCTAATTCCTATTTCCATGGTTTATTAGAGGGATTTTTGGTTGTGAAACTTGATTCTTAAGTACTTCCTCCATTTCCTTATCATCCATATCCTATCTTCCATATTCCTCTTGCACTCTACACTTAGGGACAATTTTTTTCCATTTTATCATTCATGGTCATTATCCTTTCTATGCTCATTCCTTACAATTACACCTTTGATCTTGACAAGGTTAAGGATCTTCTTGAACATCATATATCTTATCCTATACACTTTATCCATATCTTCCACACCATATCTTTCATCTTATCTATGTTCCATCATTCTTACTAAATACATCCTTTCTTCATTTCCTTGGTCTTGATAAGGAATAGGGGAAAAATACTTGGACCTTGTGTATGTATCTTATCTAGTTGATCTTGATCATAACATTCATTATGTTTATCCTTGCTTTCTTCCATTCCATATCTCCTAGCTTATCAAAATCCATGTTACCATGTCCCTTTGCAACCTTCAATCTTATCATGCAAATCATATTTGAGCCTAGCTATAGAACATTGTCCAATCCTCATATATTTTTTCTATCAATCATCAACAATCATCAATCTTATCATCAACATGCCTTATGGAATCAATCATTCCTGGCATCTTAATCAATCAACCATTATAATCTTTTGACAAGAGATATGTTGCTTCTATGACATGTTTTGCAGTGAATTTTTCATTTTGATCTATCATTTATCCATGGTTACATTACCCCTATTGTGGGGCATCATGTTCCTTCAATCGAGAATATCATCTCATTTCATCTTAAAATATACTAAAAAATACAAAAAAATCATAAAATATGAAAAAGGTGCAATAAAATCTCAAGTACATATCATTGCAATGTGGTCATGTATCACCCTAGCTCGGGGGAAAAATCATGATCTCTATGGGGGAAATAGAAAGTCTTATAGATAAACAACAGGAAGACAAACTCAACCCAACTTCAAACATCCATATCATATCAAAATCCAAAAATAGGTCAAAAACAGAGTCATTCAGTCAAACTACATGGTCTTTGCATGTATAACGTAGGCAAGGCTAATATTTGATCAGCCCCCAAGGCCCCTAGGATAGGTCTTTAGGTTAGATCCAAAATCTTAGAAAATCACAAAAACATCAGAAAATCAAAATCCAAAAGGGATGATCTAATTTGAATAATGATTGAAATACCTTAAGCAAAGGTTAGATAGATGTACTTTGATCATTGTTATCATTTCTTTGGAGCAACTCAATGATGTATTGAACTAGAGAAGCTAAGAAAAAGAATGGTATTTTCTTTGTCTATTTCCTGTGAATTAGTCATTATTATTGTGTGAATTGTCGTGAGACATGCTCTAAAAATTATCACTAATGACATTCCAATTCACATAAGAAAATGATTGATTCTTGTTTGTTTACGCAAAAAATTCTCAGGTCATCTTGGTTTAATTATAGCTAGATGCTTGTGTTCACTTGCAATATCAAAAATCATGAAAGTAGTACTCAGGTCATCATGGTTTAACTCAAACCATCGGTACTTGTACTCACTTTCAATAGTTTAAAAGTTGAATGATGATAAAAGGCATGATAAAAGGACTATTAAGATGGCAATGCTTGCATATATGTTTGCATGATAACATTATATTCCATTCATATTAGTTTTGCATCTGCAGAATATATCATTTCAAGGTTTAAAAAGATCAAAGATGAGTAAATTCTCATGAATCTCCAAATTTGCTAAAGGCTCCTATCATCACAAATTATCTCAAATAAGTAATCTTTTCAATCAGTCTATCATTTAAGCTTGCCTATCATGAGGTTAATCAATCAAACTATAATTGATCCTTGCCTATCATGAGGTCAATTATCATCAATCAATCATTCAACCTCGCCTATCATGAGGTTAATCAATCAAGCTATCATTGCACCTTGCCTATCATGAGGTCAATCAATAAATCATTGAATCTCACCTATCATGAGATCAATGATCATCTAAATCTATCAGCATCATCAAACATATCAAATCAAAGGATGACGTGATCAAAGAAAATAGAAATCAAGGAGTTTACTGAAATTAATTCATCACAGGGGCATTTTCACCACTATTTGTCGGGAGATAAATTATTTCATCATCAAATCTGTATCAAATCATTGAAAATCATAAAAAAATTAAAAATTCTGAAAAATCCAAAAAAATAAAAAAATCATATTTTTTTATCCCGAGGGGGCATATATCCATCATCACCTAAAAATCAAATGTTTGGGGCATACTAAAAAAAAATGGTCAATACTAGCAGCGACAACACAATTTTTTCTTTGAAACAATGTGTAAGGACATCACTTCAAAGAGGGGGAAAATGTAGTCACCTAAAAATGGTCTAGAGAATCTAATTAATTAAATATGATTTATTTGATTAATTATCCTAAATTCCTTTACTATTGAATAAATAGAAATATTTATTTATATAGTTCACGTTTAAATTCTGATTTAAAGTCTTCTATTTTTGGCTATTATTTCATCTTAATTAAATAAAAAAAATTAAATATTTTGTTTTATTTAATTATTAAATTCTCCTATTTATTCTATCTTAATCACATCATTCAATCTTAATTAATTAAACAAAGGTTAAATACTTTATTGTTTAATTATCATAATTCTTCTATTTTAATTTAATTAACAGCTTCTATAGTTTTTTTTATTAAATTATTTATTACCCTTTTGCTAATTTAAATAAATCAAAATATTTAAATAAAATCATAAACCATAAATTCCTCTATTTACTCACCTATCAAATCAAATATCATAGGTCAAATTGAATGCAAATGGCATTCACAGGAAAGCTTGCAGGAAATCCTCTCAATATTCTCCCTCTAATCCTTCCTATCCTCTTGCCTGGTGTTTTTATGGGGAGGAACCATTCCCATAATCAGCTCCAACCTTTCAATCTCTCACCCTTCAATCCTCCAGATTGAATCCAGGCCTTTGTTATATGCCCCTTTGCAAATGTGTTGCCGGAAATCTATAAATACAACCTTGTACAACAAAGAATGCATACCAATATTTATGCAAACTTACTCTACAGGAACGCATCAAACAACAAGCATTTTAGAAATAGCAATAGATTTCATTTCATGGTTGCAATCTATAGCTTTCATCATAGTTTTCATGTTAGCATAGATTAAATTAGCTTCACTTTGTCATCTACATATTATCATATAGGATTAGATCATTGTATCTAGCATCGTTTCATTCTTTAAATTGGAATTTTAACAATCATAGTATCTTACTAAATCTGAGAGCTTCTTGACTTAATAAATCTTTAGAGATAGGAAAAAATGAGACGCTTTCAATAGATTCTTGCTTTAAATTAGTCATTTACTGTAGAATCTTTGATATAATGTTTCATTAAGAAGTGTATTTACATTGTTTCTTATTCACACTTACAATAGGCATCGCAAGGCCCATCACATTGATGCTCAAGAAGAATTTGACGTTCAAATGGACTCCCGAATGAAAGGAAGCTTTTGAGCAAATAAAGAAGACTATTTCCAATGCTCTGGTGCTATCCAATCTAGATTTTTCTAAATATTTCTTTTTATATGTGTACAATAGTTAGCATAGCATAGATTCTATGCTCACTCAAAGAGATGTAAAGGATAATGGGGAGCACCCGATTGATTTTCATTCAAGGACCCTCAAAGGTTACAAAACCAGATATAACTTTGTAGAAACGAAAGGTTTTTCCATTGTCAAGATTCTTAAGAAGTTCTGACACCTGGTATTGGCCAATAAGATCACCATTTTGGTTTCTCACTCAAGTGTAAGGGAACACATTACAGAAGGAGAAATAACTGAAAAGAGAGAAAATTGGGTCACCAAGATCCTGGAGGATGATGTGGATATCAAGCCAAATAAGCTAGTGCGAGGAAGAGGCCTTTGTGAATATCTTGTACAAGAGTTGGGTTTTGAATCTGACAAGGAAATTGGTCAAGTCTTTTCAAATCAGTTTGAGTCTGATGACTCTTGGATGATGGATCAAATACTATACATGCAAAATGGACACTACCCAACGACTCTCCCATTCCACAAATGAAGATACTACCAACTGCAAGGTGCTAGGTATGTATTGGTTGAAAGAATGTTATTTATAAGAAACTATGATGGAGTATTGCTCTGATGTTTAGACAAGTGTCGATCGGAGAGGGTTCTATCAAAATTCCACAACAATCCAAAAGGTGGACATTTTTTTTCTAAATCCACTACTTTGAAAATCATGCAAGAGGGATACTATTGGCCCTCAATTTTTTCTGAGGCATGCCGTTTAGTGCAGAAGCGCACTTAGTGCCACTTCTTTGTTGGCAAGAGGAATAATTTTGTTTTACCTTTAAGTCCCATTGTAACTGAAGAGCCTTTTTCTTAGTGGCGATTAGATTTTGTTGGAATGATAAATGATATCTCTAGTGTTGGTCATAAGTGGATCCTCACAATAACTAATTAATTCATGAGATGGACAAAGGCTATCACACTAAAAGATGCTACAAAAGGCAAGATTGACAACTTTCTAGAGGGGTTGGTGACTAGGTTTGGTTTGCCAAAGACTGTCATATCCGATAATGCTAGAGACTTTGTAGGTTCAAAGGTATTAAATTTTTCCATTAGGAATGGGATCTACCTTAAGACTTCTTCAAAATACTACCCACAAGGGAATGGGTTAACATAGTCAATAAATAAGAACCTAATTAGGTTAATCAAGTGCATCAGGTCTGAATGGGAAAGAGAATGGCACAAACATCTACAACTTGCTTTATGGGTAGACTAGATTACTCCTAAGAAGATCTTGAAGATGTATCCCTATGAATTAGTATATGGGAAAGAAGTAGTTTTACCTATTTCTATGGAAATCCCCACCTTACAGTGACTAAAAGCTTTGGAAATAGAGGAAAGTGGCAGAATGGAGGTACAAATAGCAAAACTCCTCGAACTGGAGGTAGACAAAGAAAAGGATTTTGAAGCCATGATTGGCCACTAGTAGACGGTCAAGTGATGGTTTGACAAAAAGACTTCCAACCCATATTTTTAGGAAGGAAGCCTAGTGTTGAAATATGATGAATGCACTGCAAAACCAGGGTAGCACACCAAATTTGAAGCACTATGGAAAGGGTCCCTTCTAAATTAGCATGTGTAAGGAAATGAATGTGCATGAGCTGGAGGATATAGAAGGTAATGGTTTAGAGATACCATTAAATGGTATTTATCTAAAACTATTCCATTAAAGTATGACGTTCTTTCAAAAAAACTTCACAGATATGTACCATATGTAAAATAAATTATAAATAGATTTTAAATTTTATAATAAGTCAGAAGGAGATAAAATGAAGAAACATAAGAAGTACGAAAAACTGTATTATATATTGTATTTTCATCGAATTTATAGCATGAGGTAGCCTGAGGCTCAAATTTTAATAGAAAATCTCTCTCAAGCAAAACCCAGAAGGGGTCTTTGAGCAAAAGTGCAAAAAAAAAAAATGGAGGCATTTTTTACAAAACTCACAAAAAGGATAGACCTCCAGCCATAGTTACAAGGGCTTATTTCCGATAATAATTTTTATTTTTCTTCTTCTTCTTTGTAAAACAAGAAAGTGGGGAAACACACAGCGTACAATGCACAAACCTCGACCTCAATCTCTACAATTGTAGGCCACAAGCTCGAAGTCCTTTTTGAAGTCAAACCCAAGAGCCTCATCAATACCATACTCTTGAAGGAAGTAGGTAGCACCGGGTAGAGATAGAGCACAGTGCCTTTCCAGGTCCATGGTGTGGAAATTGCTCAAAAATGGAGGCCAAGGCATGTCCACACCACGATCAACGAACTGGCGGAGGTCAATTACACCTGGAATCCTGACACTAGGGATGGAAACTTGCACAATTTCATCAAGCCCTTCTAGTAGAGACACATCAAATATGCGGTGACATAGCTCCACTATCTTATGTTTGGAAACGTTCAGGTCTAGCAGAGAGGCCACAAAGTGAGATAGTACATTGTAATTGCTCTGCATTTGGTTCTCGTCTTCAATGAAGTCCATTCCAATGACCCATCAAAAATCAATTACCCCCAACCGGTCACACCTCTTTACCAAGCGTTTAATTTTTTCAGCCTTAATCTCCCTAGTGAAGGCAGACAGGAGTACCTAGGCCAACATGCATGGTTACATAAGTAGATCAAAAGATAATATGCAAATAGATAAGTAGTTGGCTAAACTCAAAAGTATTAATTTTTGAATGAATATAGCCTTGAGGTGGCATAGCTATTTATAGAAAAGAGGTGTCGAGAAACCCAAATAGCGAAAGTTCAATTTTTGTCCAAACAACAATGGGAAAATATCAAAATAGCTGGTGAACAAAGAATAAATCATTCAGAAAATCTAACATAAGGTCACAAAATTAAATTTTGGGCATTGGGAGTAAATGCTTGCATAAGCCAATCATTGATATGTTTCCTTGGCCATCATCAACATCATCTAGTTTGTGTAAGTGAAAGGAAAAAGATTAACACACTAATATCTGACAAATTAATGAGTGTGTATTTTCAAAGGTACTTCACATCACTAAGCAAGATTTACATAATTAAGGTCACACTCCCCAAGGCAACAAGCTTATTTGGGAAAAGAGGCGGAGAAAGGAATGTACTAAATCCCTTCTTGTAGATTTTTTTGGCATTCCCAAGGGATATGGATCTCCCACCCACACGTATCTCCTCATTGGCAGCATTTAATGGACCAATGGTAATGGCATAGCCTTAACTGCACTTACTTCTCGAGGAAATTAGTTACACACAAAAGGTATATTTTTTCCAAGGAAAGAAAAAAGCAAGTGGCCATTTCAATTAAAACTCTCTGCATCTTTTGAAGCAACCATGGCAGAACCATCAACAACTAGAATAAGAGCATAATTTATACCAAGGACACCCATTTTCACCAATGTCTTTAGGTGAATATCATTTGCTAATGCCCCAGTCCTAGAGGATCGGTTTTTGAGTTCTGAAAAAATGTGCTGATAGATAGGAGTGTTAAAAGAGAAGTGGTGTGAGACATCGTTGATAATGTTTTTGACCCAAGGTTGGCACAAAACCCTAAAAATCTTAGAGAAGGAGCATTTTAGAGAATGAAAGATCATGGTATCTCAAAGGGTTTTGCTTCCCAGCTCTGGAATTGTGGTCTATCATAGTTCATGTTACCATACATCCATGCCCAAAGTTAGTGGATGCATGCACCAAAAGATTCAATGAAGAAACTAGATGCATAACATACAACAAGATCAGAGTCACCATTTCTACTCTAGCTATACGAGAGATGTTGTACATATCTCCCAACTTATGTGTTGAGCCATTTTTTGAAGAAGATATGGAGACCTTCTTGGAGGAATCAAACAAAAGAGAGGCTTTATATTATCATGAAACAGAGGAGAGGTTGACCAGAGGTCATTTTGTTTTGCCCTTTGTATTCAGAAAGTTTCTAGATAACACACAGGATCTTTTTTCCATGCTAGGCTAGGTTTTCGGCCTGGACGATGATCAAGAGGTCCATCCTTTCTAGATGGCTTTGGCTCTGATACTCAAGCAAGAGCGGGAGCAGAAGTATTTTTATTTTTCCAATTTAATAGCTGTAAATATGTTGTTGCAGCTGAAGAATTACCAAGCTGAGTCTAAATTAAGGTATTCTTCTTCCTTGGTTCACTTAATTCTACATCACAACTTTGGTTTTTTGGAGAGAAATTTTCCTATACCTAGGTTAGATGAAGAGGGCTTAATTCATCCAATTTTTGTATGGACTTATTTCCTATCAAGAAAAAGTAGCTATTATTGGTTTGTCCATCTTTTTCTACGACCGATGTTGCAAGAACTATTGCCATGATCAAATAACTACTTTTCTCTTGAGGTTTTGCAATGGATAAAAAACTCATCGACCCTGGTAGATTATTTCTTTGGGGAATATTTTACATTTATCAGATATCATGGTTTTATCGGAGAACCTTTCTGACTCCCCAGATTTGTGATGGATCGGGTTTTTGCATTGGAGGCATGTTGTCAATCAACTCTTGCCAAAAACACCTATGGTAGGGGAAGGAACAAAATAAAGTTATATTTGCTTCCTCTTTGCATTGAAAATAGTAAGGTAGTGTTGGAGAAGCATAAAGCACAAAATGAATTGACCAATCTGTTGGTGGCTCTGGGCTTAGACCTTATATGCAACACATGGGACTATAATCCATCAAAGAAGCTTCCCTTGAAGCATGAGACATGGGAATATGTGGAATCTAAGGAGAACCCGACTGAGGAGAACCTAGAATTGTACATCAACTTGGCCCTCATCCTGACCAAAAATCCAAAGTGGCTGAGTTTCTATACGCCACATGCAAGATATTAGAGGGAGGTTCCAACAAGAAAAAACCTCAAAAATCAGATGAAATGGCAGGGATGGTCGAAATGCAAGATGGAAAATTCTTTGAGGTTTCGATAAGAAATGGAAAGTACTCATAAGTTACTTAGAGAATTTCAACCACACGATGATCAATTTGAAGAAATTTATGATCGAGAAGTTGATTCTGACAACAACAACAATCCAAAGTCTAGCCATGAAGTAACTAAGGAGCGACTTCCATGAAATCCTTCCCGACCACAAGAGCCCGACCGAGGAAGAAGTTCTAAGCAAAATGAATTGTAGGTTGTGTCTTTCGCCAGTGTCTGAAGCAAAGGGAAGAGAACCCAACGGTCCCAAAGAGAATCAACTGTAGAGCAAGAAGGTCAAGCTTTAGTGGGATCATCTTCTAAGGGGTCAGAATGATCTAGTTTGGGTCGAACGAAGATACGGTGAGTCTGAGACTTAGATGTATTTGATATAGTTGTAAGAAATGAAGAAGAAACTAATGGAACTTCAATTTTTTTCTCTATAAGTTCCATTTTATCTTGCCTATGTTCCTAGTCCTTCTTAATGTTTGAGAATCCTATGCTTGGGGTTTTAACTTTGTTCTCATGTGTTTGTGTAAAACCTTAGTGTCTTTTCTTATACCATGGATGGGTTATATTCAGTCGTTACTTTTTGAAGGAGGGCTCTTAAAAACAACTAAAGCCCCATCGTTTCATTTAGGTTGGGCCCCTTTTGATCCGTCATTTTATTTATTTTGCTAGACTCTATTATCTCCTAAGTCTAGGGTGGCCCTGTGCTCCCCCATTTAAAACAACCTTATATCATTGTTTGTCGTCAGCCTAGTGATGTCCCCTCATGCTTTTAACAAATGTTTTTATATTTTGCAGTGGGACAAATTTGTATGATCGTTAATGAATCATCATTTGATCTCAATTATTCCCTGCTATCCTGTGATGAACCCACCACATAGCTTTGGTTGATCGCAATATCACGAACGAGCACCATGTGTCTCATCTAGTGAAGCCGAAGAAATGATAGGAGTACATTAATACATTAATCCAAATTTAATACATCATTTAGCGGGTTACTAAAGAAATTATAAGATGCGCGTGCTTCAAATGAATGGAGATTTTTTTATCTTGGTAGGAAAAGTGCTCAATGATTAACGACAGAGCTGGAAATTGTGTTGAATGAGCAAGATTGTCGATGGTTGAGATCCACAGTTGCTCGCCATCGCGTGATTCGAAGTTGCAAGTTCTTTACTGATTGTGATATCACGGGCAAGCGCCACGTGGATTTCGTTGGCAATGTATGGTATGGTGGGCCATTGTTGCCATGGTGGAGGTCATGTCAGAATGATTTGGAGGCATTCATTCGATGACCCAACCAAAATGAAAGATCGACGGATGTATTTGAATCTGTATCAAATGTGATTGGAGTCGTTGGTGCAACACGTGAGTGAGCTTTAATGGCAGATGAGACGTTCTCTGAAATGATTTTATTGAAATAAAGTGACCATTTTCCTATTCTATGTTATCACAAATCATTCAAAAAAAATCACGGAGCAGTCTCAAGGCCAAGGATGAATTTACGAGTTGTTACAACAAATATTAGGGTTTTTGCAAACACAAATTCATAAGTTGAATTTTGTATCTCCTGGTTAATTTGTAATCTGAATTCGGGGAAATTTTTGTGTGTGCTTGTTGCAAGGCTTGTTGATAATTGTTTTAGGGCTATAGGTGAACTAAATTATGGGGAATTGCTAGTTTTTTTCTTTGTAATTTCGTAGTTTTGTAAAGCCCTAGTTTTTTTGACGTCTGAAAAGCAAGGAAGCCCTAGTTTTCTCAAGATGGCACCATCAAAAGGTCATTTTGGCTAGATTCACTATCTAAATAGAAACCTATATGATGATTTCCTAGATCAATTTCCCTTGTCAACGAATGATAGGAAGAATGGTTTGGTCTTAATGCGAAGGAAAACCCTAGGGGAGGGATTGGTGTATAATTGTTTCAATATAGCCAATGATAGGGTTCCCCTTACAGGTTTGGAGATGTTTAGACTGTGGTTTGGACAGAGGAATTTTCCCCATCCTTTTTCAAATGGCTAGGTGTATGATATGGGGAAGCTGGTAGTTCTGAATGTGTTCCTTGATGTGGACTTTCTAGAGGTAGTGGCCACAAGATATGATCCTGTCACACAGGTGGTTGGAGATAATGATGGGAAACATTTGTTAAACATTAACAGAGAGGATTTTTGATAAGTTTTTGATCTGAGTGAGCCCAGTGTGTTCTTGGTACCTATTGATCTCGAGGGAATGAAGTAGCAGTATGGGAAGATGAAATCACTTTTCAGAGTTAAGATGCTCCCACTTCATCTGGCTAGGGCAGGAGGTTCCAAATTTTATATTATCCCTAGTGACCAGGAGCCTTTCAGGTTGGACTATTTTGCAAAACACTTGTTGGCCACTTTCTACTCATTATGTCAGATTTTGGGTTTTAGTCCCAACACAGTGATTCCTATTGCCTATATGTTCATGGGGGTGCAAATACAACACCCCAATTTCTTTGTGATATGGGTAAAAGCACAATAGTCTGTCACACTTTTGGCCAAACAAATAGTTCCGGTCGAATAGTTTTCGAGCAAATAGGTTTTGGGTGAATAGGTTTTATCCAAAACCAAGTGGTGGTGATGTGGTGCCTACGTGGCACCCCCCATTTTCCTGAAAGGGTTTTGATCAATACTTATTGACTCGAAAGACATTCGGTCGAAACCGTGAAAAAAAAAGAAAAAGAAAAGAAGGCCCACATTCATTTGGGCATGCTCGATCGAATGTTTTTCTATTGAAACAGGGTCAGCCGAATGCGCCTGATGTGTACAAAGCTTGGACAACAACCCATTTCAGCTCCATTGCATTGATAGCACCTCTCAGGTTCTCCTCTGTAACTACTTTAGAAAACGGGTTCAATCCAGGATTATTTGGAAAATGTTTTGAATGGCAATTTAGGGATTTCCAAAGCATAGCGAAGGGTTTTGAATTTTTCAAGTTTTGTTATTGAAGTGAATTTGGAATTTGGGGATATTAGTTTTGTTCATTAAATAAATGAGAATTTTTTTTTTTCGGTTAGGGTTTGAAGAAAAATGGTGAAAATAAAGGGTTTTATGAAGTATGTATTTATGTACTTGAGTATAGGATGTTGTTTTCATATTGTAACTTTAAGAAAGATTATATGTTAAAACTTTATGCAATGATCCCGCAAATGCATTGACTGTGCCATCCTTATTTTCTATTGCATCTTCATTTAATTCCAGCCTAACAACAACCACGCCTGTACAATATTCCATTGCAGCAATACTACCCAACTTCTAGCCATATCAGTGGTCATACAGGTCATTCATAGGATTTCAACAATTGTACAAGTCAGATTTTCATCATCACATAATCAAATTTGTAGACCTTGACATCTTGAGAGTAGATTTGACATAGTTGTAAATCTGAAAACATTGTTTCCAATTGTTGCAATTAAATAAAATTAGTTTCAAAAGAATTTTAAATTGGTGTTTGATGTGGAATCTGAAAACAATGATAAAGAAACAAGAGATACCCCTTCAAGACTATAAACTAATAAGGTGATTGAAACAAGAAATATCTCTCACATATAAATTCCTTGAAACTTACTTGACTCTCATATGTCATATATATGCCTTTTAAAATTGAAAGGTAAATGCATAGTAAAGTGATGCATGAACTCTGAGCTACACATGGAGTGACCTCATAACACCACAAGGAGCTTACAAAAAAAGAGAAAATAAACTTGGTTCCTCCTTTATCTTCTATGTTGTCTTCTACTTGACTAAGTCTCTACAAAAGGTTTACAACGTGGGTTTACACTTGTCTCTGCATCCTCATTTTCCTAGACTCCCTTAAATGCCATTTCACCTAAAACCCTAATGTTTCTCCCTGCTACATGGATCAAGTGAAACCAGATTGAAAACTTCCTCTTTTCATTACTTGGCACCTAAACTAGCCAAAAAAAATTATCACTGCTTAAATTTTTCCATTACAAGAATTTTCACTTTTTTATTTTATTTAAACTTTATGATATTTTAACATAGCTTTTTAATAAATGACCCCTTTTAAAACAAAAAAATTCAAAAATATCAAAATGATATAATAGTGATATCATACTACATGCTAAAATTTATCACAAATTAAATGATAAAATTAATCTCCCCCATTCACGTGAAGATCACCTTCGTCTATAAACACATAGTGATAATATTAATTAACCATAGAGAGATTATGATTGATAAATCACCATCATACTAAATAATTAGTTAGATAATTATAGGTCTAAATTCAAAATCTAGGAAACAATAAACCTAAAGCATCATCAAAACAATACATTTATGCAATTATTAATATGAGAGAGAAATAGAGTCATGACAAAAGACATGATAACCAACAAGATCAAGTAAGGGATCGGAAAGGAATCATACCAAACAAACAAATTATAAGGACACATCAATTAATAACAATCCAACAAAAATAGGATGTAATCTACTCAGCATCAAAAGTAAAGTGTCATCATTAAAACTCAAGCATGATTCCCTTAGAGATTTCATGTATAGGTAGAACATAGTACTAGTTATGCATGATTCCATTCGGGTCTTCAATATAATTTATGTTTATAGTATTCACTTGTGTGATTCCTTTAATTGGTCTTCATGAACATATATGTTTAGCACTACCTTATGTGATTCTCTCAAGGCCTTTAATGTAAACAAAGGATCAAATTATTTAGTATAATATTTTTTATATATGTTTATATCCCTAATTTATTTAATATTATTATATATTATCCATACATCACTTCCTATTATCTCCTATTAGGAAATCTCCAATTTTACACACTATATATGGTCCCACTATAATCTTAATATCATTACCCAATCCTAGGTTCAAAAGTTAACCTTTACATAAAAATTTATTACATGAAAAATAACATCAAAGTTTGTGATCCTTGTATCCAAATGGTTGATAAATAAGAACCATAAGACTCTCCATATCATAAAATAAAATATTGTTTCATTTAGAAACCTCAATGCAACAACAAGCCACATTGATAGGTACTTTCTAACCCAAACCTTATTAGAGAAGATAAAATTAAACAAGCAACTAAATTTGCTTCATTTAGAATCATCAAATTCATATTGTTTCATTTTGAAACCTCAATGAAACAACAAGCCAAATTGATAGGTACCTTCTGACCCAAATCTTATTGGAGAAGATCAAATTAAACAAGCAACTACATTTGCTTCATTTCTTCATCAAATTCATATTACATAAATCATTTGGAAACCTCAATGTAACAACAAGCCAAATTGATACTTGTACCTTCTGACCCAAACCTTATTGGAGAAGATAAAATTAAACAAGCAAGTGAATTTGCTTCATTTAGATTCATCAAATTTATAAACCCAAAATTGAAAACCCCAAATTTCAAATTGACTGTCCATGCACGTACATGTGTATATATACATATATGTGTATGTACATGTGTGTACATATATGTGTATGTGTGTACATGCACATGTACATATATGCACGCACATGTGCACGTATGTGTGTACATGTATATGTGTGTGTATACATGTACAATATGTATGTTTGTATTATATACATGTGTGTACATATGTGTGTATGCATGTATACATATATGCATATATACATATGTATACATATGTGTGTATGTATGTATGTACATGCATATATATGTACATGTGTCTGTATTTAATTGTATGTGTGTATGTATATGTACATATTACATGTATGTATACATATATATGTGTGTATGTACATGTGTATGTGTGTATGCATGTACATGTGCATGTGTGTATTTATGTATGTACATATGTGTGCATGTGTGTATGTATATATGTATGTATATGTGTATGTGTGCATGTACGCATGTACGCATGTGTGTATATGTGTATATGTGTATATGTGTATGTGTGTATGTATACATATATGTGTATAATTTTCATATATATGTGTATGTGTGTATGTATGTATATGTGTACATACATATGTATGTATATGTACCTATACATACATATGTATGTAAACATATACATACATATACACATACACATATATATTAAAATTATATGTGCATATATGTATACATACACACATACACATATACATATATATACACACATGCATACATGCACATATACACATATACATACATATATATACATACACACATGCACACATACACATACATACATACACACATGCACATGTATATACATATATACACACATACACATACATACACACATGTACACGTACACACATATATATATATACATTTACTTGATTGCTATTGTGAGATTCTTGAATATAATTAATGGTTAATTTTATGTTTTTATCTAGAATGAATTGATGGTAGAAATTTATAATTTTCTTTCCCTATCTATCTTTTATGTGTTATTCATGTATATTTTATTTTAATGATATGCAGATCTCTAGATTTAAACATTTACATAGATATATATATCATGGCCGATGAGGGATCTCACCATTCCCCTTGTTCTAGTGAAGAGGCTCAAAATAGATCAAATTTATATCAGGATAGTATTGTTAGATTAAACAATGCTCTAAAATGTTTAGAGAAAATAATTCACAACTCCCCCAATTTGGCTAATCAAGATAGATTAGTCACTATTAGAGATGAAATTCATCGAATGATTGGGACAATTCAATCATTCAACCCTTATGATGAGATTAGCATTGAGAAATTTTATTTGTCTCTTGCTAGGAGTGTTACTAGCACAATGAATTATAGAGAAGTTGCCAAATTAGTTTCATCTGAAAATGTGTTAACCATGTTCCCTCATTATAGAGTAAAAAATAGAATTAGAGGATATGTGGTTACGAGGTGTGTAGATCCTCTTTTTGCGTCATTCATATACCCTAGATGGTTGGCAACATATCATAGATGGCCTCACAATGATGAGCTGCTAGGATATTTTGTGAAATAGTTATATGAAAAATTTCATTTACAGATAGATGTGGAATACACATCTCATCCTGAGCATGTTGGCTAAGGTAAAGGCCATTTTTATGAAAAAACACAATTTAGACGTCCAGGTTTGCCACCACCTATGGATAAGAGGGCATTAGCTGGCCCAAACCTTTGGGTTTTACCAAAACGTGTGGAATTGGTAGCAGCAGGGGAGTCAGCAGCATGCTCTACTCAATCCCAGATTATTGATAACATTGCCTCTATTACGACACAAATTCGTCAAATTTTATCTGATCGAGTTGGTAGATACTTATTACATCCGTGGATCAGCCTTCCTCCCACAAAGGCTACATTAGCATCTTATGACCCATTGATTTGTGCCGATCTACCTACTCCTTCAGATGTCGAGCATATGAACCACACAAATTTGCATAATGTGTGTAAAGTCTCAATTTTAGATTTACTAGTAGCATATCAGGTCATCAGCGAGGACCATGGGATCTCTCTCAACCGTGTACAGGAATTTATTAGAGAGAGATATCCTGGTTCACATTCGAGCCATGAGGTGGAAACTCTAGGGTATATTCTAGAGAATCCTATCGATCCTTTAGCTTGTCTAGGTCATCAGGATGTTACAAATCATGTTCCTCAGGGTACTACGACACCTGATGTTTTCCATTGTGCATATACTAAACTTATTTTTGGCACTGATCTATACATGCTACAAATCCCCCAACGATGTCCTTGCATTCTAATGAGCTTAGTGAAATTGGTAGAGCCCTTAATCAGGCATGTCAGGTACTTGAATAATTTGTATATATATACATTTAATTGTGTTCTAAAAAAATATGTATGATACATGTTTAACATGTTTAACTCCTGATTGAAATTGACACGTACTTGAAATTTTTTAAGCAGTATGGTGATTTGTCAAAGTTGGAAATTTGGCACATGATGACAATCCCATACAGATCACAAATGAGGTACATTTATATAAAAAAAATTACATATATATATATATATAAGTTGTACATGTACACACACTTAAATTAAATTAAATTTTAAAAGTTCATACATGTGTGCACATACTTGAACACATGCAGGGCTCATGACATGCATCCATAGAGCTTGGATCAGGACATGGATCCACACATGATCGTGGTCTCACGTAGCACATACCTGAGGTACATTTAAATAATTTCATATAATTTAAAATTTAATAGTACTTGATTTGTAAGTTTGAAAACGTTGAAAGTTTGTATGTATGCACATACAAGTTTAGATAATTTCATGTGCACGTACTTGAACACATGCAAGTTTTGGGATGAGGCTCAGGACACACATCTAGAGAGCTTGGATTGGTACATGGATCCACACATGATCGTGGTCCCATGCAGCACATACCTAAGGTACATTTAAATAATTTTATATAATTTAAAATTTAATAGTACTCGATTTGTAAGTTTGAACACGTTGAAAGCTTGTATGTATGTACATACAAGTTTAGATAATTTCATGTGCACATACTTGAACACATGCAGGTTTTGGGATGAGGCTCAAGACACACATCTAGAGAGCCTAGATCAGGACATGGATCCACACATGATCATGGTCCCATGCAGCACATACCTAAGGTACATTTAAATAATTTTATATAATTTAAAATTTAATAGTACTCGATTTGTAAGTTTGAACATGTTGAAAGTTTGTATGTATGTACATACAAGTTTAGATAATTTCATGTGGACGTACTTGAACACATTCAGGTTTTGGGAAGAGGCTCAAGACATGCATCCAAAGAGCTTGGATTGGGACATGGATCCACACATGATCGTGGTCCCATGTAGCACATACCTGAGGTACATTTAAATAATTTTATATAATTTAAAATTTAATAGTACTCGATTTCTAAGTTTGAACACATTGAAAGTTTTTATGTATGTACATACAAGTTTAGATAATTTCATGTGCACGTACTTGAACACATGTAGGTTTTGGGATGAGGCTCATGACACGCATCCAAAGAGATTGGATCGGGATATGGATCCACACATGATTGTGGTCCCATGCAGCACATACCTAAGGTACATTTAAATAATTTTATATAACTAAAAATTTAATAGTACTTGATTTGTAAGTTTGAATACGTTAAAAGTTTGTATGTATGTACATACAAGTTTAGATAATTTCATGTGCACGTACTTGAACACATGCATTTTTTGGGGTGAGGCTCAAGACATGCATCCAAAGATCTTAGATCAGGACATGGATCCACACATGATCATGGTCCCATGCAGCTTATACCTGAGGGATCAGTCCATGGATCGAGGGAGAGATCTAGCGAGAGATCGGGCCATAGATCTGATGATTCTATTCATAGTAGATTTTGATCTCTTTGAGATCAGATTATTATGTTGTCTAGACACTTTTTATGATTTATGTACATACATCACATTATGTATACATGTTTATGTTTTATGGTATATATATGTACACTTGTTATGATTTACAGATCACATTCACACATGTTTACATGTTTTATGATTTGTTCATAGATTTGTTATCATGCATTATTATGGTTTTCAAACACTTGTTAAACATCTATTTACATCGTTCAAATTATTATGGTTTTATTTATTTAGCAAGTTTGTACAGGTTTGAATTTAATTTTAAATTATGGTTTGTTTACACAAGTGTTACACACAGATCTATATTGAAAAGTTACCTACTTAAACTTGATTAAGTTAGATCATTTATAACTATGATGTACACAATTTGTATTCAATTATCATTTGATATATACATTTGTAAGGTACAATCTCTAGCTAATCATATCAAATATTTAGATCAAAATGATCTTATAGCTATATAAATGCCATATTACAAACTTTAGGCACTTTGCTAAAAATGGAATCTAGGTCACTATTTACTTTCTTATTAATTTTGAATTTTCTCTAACTTACATCATAATAGTCTAGAATGAGCAACTATTTTATAGAGATTCAAAACTAAATAAAATAAATCATAAAAACTAAATTGTAAGTTATACAATTTAATCATAAAAATGGAATCTAGGTCACTATTTACATTTTATTGATTTTGAATGTTCTCTAGCTTACATCATAATAGTCTGGAATGAGCAACTATTTTATAGAGATTCAAAACTAAATAAAATAAATCATTAAAATTAAATTGTAAGTTATACAATCATAAAAATGGAATCTAGGTCACTATTTACTTTTTATTGATTTTGAATGTTCTCTAGCTTACATCATAATAGTCTAGAATGAGCAACTATTTTATAGAGATTAAAAACTAAATAAAATAAATCATAAAAAATTAAATTGTAAGTTATACAATTTAATCATAAAAATGGAATCTAGGTCAGTATTTACTTTTTATTGATTTTGAATGTTCTCTCTAAGCTTATATCATAATAGTCTGGAATGAGAAACTATTTTATAGAGATTCAAAACTAAATAAAATAAATCATAAAAATTAAATTGTAAGTTCTACACATGTATCACTAATATACTTCATCTAAAAATAGCAATTTAACCTTTACACAAATGATACTAGATCTTCTAAAAACCATGTTGTTACGATAAAATAATTCCTAGACATGTGGCACTCCAAATCCTTCCTATGCAAGCATTGAACTTGTAATTTAAGAGAGGGGTAAAAAATAGGTAAATCAGTTAAATGAATAAGATTAACTATCAAATGGAAATATCTAGTGAAAAATCTAGTGAAAATCTAGACTATACCTTTTCTATTATTTCTAACATTAAGGTAGTGTCCTAGGTAGATTGGATCTCCTTTTAGGTTATTAACCGATCTTGTCACCTTGTCAGCTTGGCTTCTAATGTCGATGTGAAGAGATATTGACTAGGTCTAGGATCTCTTTTTCCACATCACAATTAACAAAGGAAAAATCCATAAGGCTCACACAATAGTGCCAAGTGTCTTAATCCTATGAATTGAGACAAAAAAACCCTAAGATTAAGAATAAGGTGTGAACAGGTCCTAAAGTCTAAGTGGCTAGATAAAATAACATTTTGTGCCAACAATAAGATCTCTTGGATGATATTAAAATCCTCTATTAAAACAAATTTGGATTATTCTTTTTAAATAAAAATTTAAAGGGTGTAAATAAAGTTTTTCATGCTTCAATTTAGCACAAAATGGTCACTTAGGAAGGGTTCTATTATTGTTGGAAATGTTTATTGTGATTCTAGATAAAATATTAAAAACTTTTCCTAGGTTTATGATTCTTATTTAGATTATGTGTGCCTAATAATGAAACATGTTATTTGGGACAATTAACAAGAGTAGTTAAATACCCTTTAAACTTCAATCTCTAAAAAGCTTAGGATGTTGATCCTTAAAGGATTTAAAGGATAATCATACATTAATTTTATAATACTTTATCAAAATAATTCTAAACCTTAAGAAAGATTGAATTCATTCTTTACTTTGTCACTGACTATTTTCTATGTGAACTTTTATGATCATTTGTTAGTGTAGGTTTATATTTTCCTTTATTGGGGTTATTGCATTTTTCATATATATATATATATATATTTTTAGGATTTTTTATGTTGTTAGGATAGGATCCTTTATGAGGGTGGATGACATCTTCCATTAGTGTAATTAACACCTAATGTTGGTGGTTAGAGTTATTTTTATGAGATCTATTTTTCTCCTCTCTTATGTATATATACTCACAACCTTTTCTCTATAGATGCCTGCATAATTTCCTATTAGAATGGTGATTATTTATATTAGGATTGGAATGATTTCATGATTATACATGAGTTCACATGTTATTAGGATTAGAATGGTGATTATTAGATAGAACATGCGATCTTTAATGAATGATTAGGATGAAGGGGGATGCTTAGGATGAAAATAATAATTTTCTAGGATGTGACATGTATACTAGGATATGAAAATGGATGATCTTGAAAATTTGAAGGTGAACAAGTAAGGTCATATTCACTTTCAAAAATTTATGACCAAGCCTTTGAAAAAATCCATTCTAAATCATGCCACATGTCCAATCAATTTATAAATATATATAGATCTAGCTCAATCTATAAATTTTTTGAGTATGTACACACGTGTGTATCCAAAAAACAACTTAAAGCTCCTTGTACATAAAATCTGGATCCTCTCTATCTTTAACTATCTCTAAAAAAATTCATGATCTTCAATAGGCAACCTCCACTTTTCTTTGGCACATCCTTTTTTAGGTAAAGTTTCTAAATTTATTTTTTTTGCTATAACTAGGTGACTGTAATGTAGAACCTTTTGTCCTAGCATATAATCAACAAAATAAATACCATTTTTATCTATCTTTATTTGTTGATAATATGTTCCTTCAATAACGATTGATCCAATTGGATACTCTGGTCCATCACCATCTGTCATCAATTCCACCAATTTGATTTTTGATTGCGTACATCTTAGTAGATAGTAATCTACACCTTTTGCATTGTCAAGATCTACAACAACAATGAAAATATATCTTGTACACACCATATATTTTTAATCAATTATAACTAAATTAAACACATGCACTTAAAACTTACTTAAACATGGAATATATTTAAATCAAATTTAACTAAATTAAGATCAATTTCCATACCTGTAACAACTAAATCAGATACATGTTCGTAATCAACTGAATAGAGAGGATCGTAGACATCGACATTGTCATCTTCAACAAAAGGAGGCATTGATATTAATTGTTTCATTTCCCATTGTGAAACATACCCATCTGTAATATTCTCACATTGAACAATATTTGCATTGTTCTCAATGCAGTCATCACAAAAACATGATTTTTCTCTCACATTAATTACATAAGTCTTACTACTTCCCATTGTCATGATTTATGTAGACTTCTAATACTATGAATTACTTGACAATTATAAGGATTTGATCGATCAATATTTGTAAATTCAAATTTGAAAATTCAATTAAAAATCATGTACACTTGAACTTTCTAACTCAAATTTTTAACAAATTTTGACTAGATGTACCTGTAACTTCCCAAAAATAACATGTGTTGTATGTCGAGTTGCGAGCGGAAAAAGAATTTTACATCATTCAACAATTTCATTTGCATTCTGTATGGCATTACCTGCAAGTACACATGTGTTGGCACAATTTGCCACCTAATACTTTCAAGGAACTTAAAATAATTTTTAATTTAATTTAAATATATATAGATAATCTTTTCAATAATATATCTACATGTTCCATATATATATATATGGTGAAATTTACCAGCAAGTTCATGTTGACGAAGTGCACGCTTAACACATGCTCCTGCTCCATCATGCTCTCCTTTTCCATGTCCACTCTCGTAAAAATTCCACAAAAAACTGGTGTTGCGTCTAGCATGTTGATGGATTAACCAAATAAAAGATTTTGAAGACTTAAATTGTCCTGCACGAAGTTACAAATAATTACACTAAAACCAAATTAGGTCAACTCAAAAAAGTAATTATATATATATATATAACTTGCAATTAGACTTGATTTAAGTCTCAAAATTAAAAGTAAATATAAATAAATAAATTTTTTTTAAAATAACATGTACACTTACCAACACATCCATCAGACCATATCTAGTGTTGTTCTTGATTTATGCCACATCGTCTCAAGTCTTCAAAAAACATTTTGAAACAATGAGCTACATAGCTTCTATCATGATTTGTAACATCACTGATATAAAAGTGAACCTCTTTGATGATAATTCAACCATCTTTGCTACTTTGTATTCCATTGACCTCTAATTCAACATGCCTATAGAAAATTTTCACAAAGATTGCAACTTTCTCTGAATGACAATATTGACTTTGAATCTCAATTTGAGGACTAAATGTATAGTTCTTAGAGAAATATACAATAGAGAGAATACAACCTGGTGGAAAATAATTCTTTGAATCACAAAATTGTTTAGCTTGTCATCTTGCACCATGACAATGTTGGATATGTGGATATATGATATTGTGAAATTTACTCATGAATTCATTGTAAGGCAATCCACTCTCTTTGTGAATAATTTTTTTGGCCTCAACTCCTGACTTCGTTAAGTATGTATCATATTCATATCTCTTCCAAACAACTTTCATTTCATTATTGTCAACATGTGAAAGATTCTTCAAATCTCCACAATCATTACATACATTTTTTATACACTGAACATTGAATTCTTCTAAATCTTCTGATTTTTTGCATACAAGATACCACAAATTATGTTGTACTTCCAGGGATGGCTAAATTTTGATCAATTGTTGTCATAGCTTTTCTATGTGATTTTAGATGAAAATCAAATTAACATGATTTCGACAACAAAAATTTTCATGTACTTTATTTATACGTACAAATTATGGTCGTAGTGTCTCAAACATCCTTTGACAAATCTTCACATTTGAAAAATCTTGCTTGAATTCTTCAAAAATTTCACTTTGTGTTGTATCAATAAAATGTTTTGGATGAGAAATTTTTGTACCATCGTCACTTATTATTTGTATATTATCCCTTCTATTGGATGAAACACGAGAGTGAGTAGTCCAATATTCAACCACCTATTTCTTTACATCTTCTAAAATTCTATCTTTTCAGGGAACCCTACAAATACTTACCCAATTTTTCTCAAATTTTTCATCTATTTGATTTCTCTTTTCAATATACCTTTGAATAGTTCTCCTTGAAACATTTAGTAATTCAAAAATTGCTTGAAATTGTCTTCTATGTGATAATTTCTTACTAGAAATTACAATCATCAATGCTCTAGGTGAAACACTTAAATCACTAGATTGACTCTCTTTTTCAATACATTCTAATGCTTCTTGCAAGTTTTCAACAATTGTGTGTTTTAAATCTAATGATTTTTTCCTATTATCAACCCCTAACAACTCCAAAATAGGGATCATTTCTTTTCGTCTAAATAACTTTGCAACTAACCGTGCTCTTCCAATTAGAGATTTTTCTTCAAAAAAATCATCCCATATTCTTTTTTAGTGTAATTTTAATGTGCTTTCAGATAAGATATCTTCAAATGAAAATTTATTGAAAAGAGAATCCTCATCCATCTCCATCAGATTTTCCATACCATTGTCCAAAAAAATTCTATTATTAGGTTCAGTTTGTTCTTGTACCTATACGTCACCTTCATCATTGATATTTTGCGTGGTCTGTTCTTCATGAGATGTTCCTTCACCTGCTCTTCTCTTCCTCTATATTATTTGTGTTCGACCATACTTCCTTGATCTATTCCTTTTACATGCCATCACAAATTACACTCAAATTTGAATTCACTTGCATACAAATTTCTACACACATCATCTTTCAATGAAACATGTACTTGATTAATATTACATTTAAATATATAAGACTTAAAAAAACAATGGAATAACATATATCTAATTGGTGATCAATAATAATGAAATCTAAGAATATAAATACTGAAAACAAATTTCAAATGCATTAATGAAAATAAAAAACATAATCAATTAAATAAGTTCAAGATCAATGTACTTTCAAATATAGCTCTCCTATTGTTTAAATACGTTCTCTTTTGTCAAAATAAACCTTCCTTTGGACCGGAATAAACCTTCTAACTTGTTGCAATAAACATTATTTTGTCAAAACAAGCTTTCTTTAGTCGACAGTTTTCAGACGATATTATATCGACCAAGTGGGTTTTGGTCGAGTCAATAAGCTTTCCTTACTCGAGATCAGTCTTCTTTGGTCGAAATATATTTTATTGAGTTACTTGAGTTGAAAAATCTAAACCAAAATAAAATAAATTTTATACTGGCAGTTTTCGGTCGAATCACTTTAGACCAAAATGTTTTCGGCTAATAGGATATCGGCCGAGTTAGTTTCGGCCAAAACCATTTCGACCGAAACGTACTCAACCGAACATGTCTAGGTGGCATCCTACATGGCAACCAAGTCACCCTTTTTCAAAATTTTCTGAAACATTCAGCTTTGGCAGAGTGTTTCTCCTCTCATAATTATTATTCTGCAAAAAAAAAAAATACACTTTTGTAGAGCTCAGAGCGGTGAATCCAAATATATAATTTTTTTAATATTTTGATTAGTTTTAATATATGTTATTTTTAAAATAATGAAAGTAGGTTGTTAAAATGAAAAAAAAGGTTAATTAGAAATTAAAAAAAATATAGTAAAACATTTTTTATTTTTTAAAACTTATATGGTGCAATAGAGGAGAGAGTCTTCTTCAAAAAGGTATAATCGATTTTTTGAAAATGATTAAAAAAATTGAAAATAGTTGACGGCCCATGAAAACTGTCAAATTCTGACATGTTTAACTTTAAAACGTTATTACGAGCAAAATATACATCAAAATTTGAAGAAAAAAAATTCCATGTAGTAGATATTGAAGCTACCTATTTGGGGAAAAACAATTTAGAGAAAAATAATGTTTTTTTCAGTTTGTTTCTTGACAGACCATGAAGTCACTGTTTTTTGAAATTTTCAGCATTCCAAAATTTGTCCTTAAATTGAAAAAAACATAATGAAAATGAATTTTTTTTAAATTTAAAAAATTAAAAGTTTAATCTTCATCAAAAGTTCTACATTTCATTAGTTTACACCATTTTGAAATTCAAAACATAAAGACTACTTTTATGTGGCCGAAGTTCAAAAAAAAAT
Organism: Sequoiadendron giganteum; assembly: GCA_007115665.2. Classification (NCBI taxonomy): domain Eukaryota; kingdom Viridiplantae; phylum Streptophyta; class Pinopsida; order Cupressales; family Cupressaceae; genus Sequoiadendron; species Sequoiadendron giganteum. The sequence goes on from CM021109.1 coordinate 479,069,509, forward strand.
TTGTTGTTGGTCGATTCCTTTATAAAGTGTGACACGGGTTTGTGCTTTTACCCATATATGATTTTGCCTCCTATCTAGCTGAAAAAATACATGAAGGGTTCATGAAATTACAATGAAATGATGTAGGAACCCCCTTTTACTAGTATTCTATGTTGATCCACATGTTTTTGTTTAAGAATGTTGAGTTCTTTTCTGAGAAGATGAGGTTGAAGCAGTTTTTTAATAAAGAAAGGCTTCTAGTGCAAGTATGGACTGCTGAGGTTTCATACAATAGGGAGAATTCTAGTTATGTGTAGTTCGACAAATATTTTGCATCTAGATTGAGGTCCAGACTATTAGTAAATTCACCCAGAGTTCTTAAGGAGTTGCATGATTTCCTTAGGCCAAAGGGGAAGAGGCCAGATTTGAAAATTTTACACAATTGGGGTGACATTATCCCATACCCAGTCAGTATTGTTTTGAGGGTGTCTAGTTTTCAAGGGACCCCGCATATATTGCCATATAATGTACCACCAAGGGTTGGATTTGCTGAGGTTATGTGGAAGATTGGATGTATCCATGACGATAACCTTATAGGAAAGGGAAAGGGGACCTTTTACCCAGACTATACAGTGGTGTCTGATTTTGTGTTTTCAAAGGGAGGCTTGGTCCATTTTGGATTTTTATTTGAAGTATACCATTTGAGTTATGGTCCTAGAAAGCAATATGATCCTAATGGTTTATTTGCCCTTTTCAGACAAAGAATAAAAGGGGGGAAATTTGTGCATGAGTTCAGTTTCCCTGAGGACTTGATCAGAAATTAATTTGATTTAAATAAATAGGAGTCGAACAAGGAAAAATGGATAGCTTATGATAAGCTACTGACCATTGTGCACAAGATGGATCCAAAGTATGATCCATTGATGGATTTCAGTCCATATCACAAAAAGATTAACTTTTTGATCAAAAAATTCAAAGAAATCATGAGCATTTTGATGAATAAGAAGATAAATCTGGAGTTGGACTTGGGCATACAGGAAGAAGTTGCAAGGCCACTTGAAGAGAGGCCAACCTACCAACCTTCAGATAATTGGCATATTTATAGGAGGAAAAGGAATGATAGTAGTGATGAAGAAGACGACAGAAAAGGAAAAAAGATAGTGAAATTGCATGAACAACTAGGTCCAAATCTCAAAATACCTGGGGCAATTGAGAAAATTGATTTAGATTCGTCACCTGAGAAAATTCCGTCACCACCACCATCAGAGCTAAGCCCAAAGAGGGAAAGTATTGAGCAGTCATAGGAGGACTTGGTGGATGAGATTGTTGTCATCGATCAAGATATGTAGAGGGGCATACCTTCTCCTCCTAGACTACTTGAGTTGGTTCTATCTAACGTAGATATGAAAGGTAAATGTATACAAGAAGCACAGATGGAGGCCTGAAAAGAGTTTTTAAATGATGATGTCTTTGTAGAAACACTAGCCTTCTTGCAACTAGTATGGAGAATGAAGTTGGAATAATATCAGGAGAAATGCAAGAAGAGAAGAGAATTGAGGCCTGATAGGTCAGACCAAGAGAATGATGATGAGGTAAAGGTTGAATTAATGAATGAATTCAAGAGCATAACACCAGAGGAAGAGAGAAAATTGGTCAATCAAGCTCGTGTCTTGATTCTACCAGAGTGGGACATTTTCGATGCAGTATCTTTCAATGCTATTCTGAACAAGAGGTCAAGGAAGCATTGCAAGATTCTGCCTTTAGTGAAGAATATGAGACTTTTGCAATTTGGGCTTTGGCCCCCCAAGGGAGAAAACCAAATGTTAGTAATGTTAACCCAAATTTGAGAGGGGGTTAATAATAAAGAGAGCTTCAGAAACCTCAACTATAGAGGCTACTAATTTAACTGTAAATGTGGCCAAATTGGCACCAAAGACTATAGAGAGAGAGGAGGCTGAAAAAATGAGCCTTATGGAAAATGATAATTTTATAATTAGAGAATACAACAAGGTGTAACAAAAGGATATTGAGCTATAGACAGAGGTGCACAAGTTGAAATTCAAGCAGATTGGGGAAACATCAAGTGCTCCAGGGATTAAATCATTTCCTTCCACATCAGGGTTAGTGCCTCATATTTCCCCTATTGTTTCTACACTAGGGTCTCCCAGTCAAACCCCTTCCCTTAGTCGTACATTGGAACCAATTGAGGAAGAGTTAGAATGCTCTGTTGATCCAACAAAGAAGTAGTTAATGCACAAAATTACAGAGCTATAGGCATATTTTAAGGTGAGTGAAGAGGGAGTATTCTCAAGGAAAAAGGAGATTGTTACTACTGTCTTGAGGCATTTAAATGAGAAGGTTGATGGTAGGTCATCAGCTGTGTATTCTTCTTATTATTTGTTATTGAATGCAATAAAGAACATTGATAGGGATAAGGTGGCAGCAATACCATTGATTGAGAGTTGGATCCCTAGGGCCAATGATTTAGATGTAATGTATAAAGCCTCAAGGTTTGATGTCAATAATAGGCCCTAGTCATTAAGACCTACTCAAGTGTTGGTTAAGTCACTGCAAGCTTTTCAAGCTTTACCAAATGATTTGAGTAGGAAGATCCAAGAATTAGTAAATAATTTTGATGATTGGAGTGACACAATGGTGCCAAAAATAATTGATAAGCAAGGGGGTATGTCCAAGACCACGATGGGCCAAAAAGTGGCAATATGATGGGTATGTGGCTGACAACTTTCTTTTTACCCAAAATTGATGAAACGAAAAGGGTTTTTAAAGGATATTCTCAACTTTCCACCAATATAAATTATGCTATACTTTTAGTTAAATAAATAATTATTATTCAGTTTCTATTTGAATTATGAATAAAGTCCTGATTGATAGGTTGATTGGAAAAAATATATAGCTTTTAAATAGTATCACATTTTTTAAATCCAAAACATGCATCACATTCTTTAAATCCAAAACATGCATCACATTCTATGCTTCACATACTACAAGATTTTAAAAAAAAAAATTGAATTTCATGAAGTTTTGACCAAGTTAAGGTGGTCAGACATACATGTTTTTATATTTTTTTAAAGTTACAATTAAAAAATCATAATTAATTATTTAATTCAAAAACAAATACAAATAAATATGCATCACATTGGTACATGAGTCCTCTACTTATATCTAAAATATTATAACAAAAATTATCATTTTAGTGTGGTTCGGGTGGTCAGACAAACACCTACTTCTTATTTTTTCCTTGAAATTTAAGTACTATTGCATTGAAATTTCAAATTTTCACCAAATAGATTTAAAAAAAACAAAATAAACCTAGTAGTTTAGAAACTAAATTCAATTTTCTACAGATTCTATTCTTACATATTTTTTAAATAATATAGATAACTTATTCAAATTTTTACGTCAAGTTGCCTAACTCTAGTTTTTCTAAATTTTTTGCCACTTAAGGGCCTATTTTTTCCATGATGATCCTGCACATACCCAAGATAATATCAAGTCACTTTAGGAGTGGTAGGATCGAGCTAATGAGGTCATCAATGCTCAAATTATGTTAATTTTTAATCACTTAGATTTTGATTTATTAGTGAGTTGTATGGATAAAATTATCAGCACCAGCTCATTCCTTGAGTATTTTGAAGGAGAGGAAAACCAGGCGGCAGTTAAGTATATGCCTTATAGTGTCAAGGTAAACGAGGTAATCAATTTTAATTGGCCAACTAATGAAGAGTATGAGTAGTGGGTAAATATATATTTAACTAGAGAGGAGTAAAAAGGGAGTAGGTTGCTAACAATTAACAAATAAGCCATTGCAGTTACAATAGATTCCAGTTTTGTTTTTTATGACAGTTTAGGCATGGAATTCTTGAGGTTTTGTTGCTGCATCAAACTATTCTCAGTGGGAAAGATGAACAAGAAGATTCTTTGGGGGAGATTGTTGTTGTAACTATTTTTTGAAATATCACAAGGCGGTCCAAGTGGCTGGTAACATGCGTACTCTTTGGCCCGATGCTTGTTTGCTCCTTCATTTTCTATAAGAAGGATTTAAAAGCTAGAAGTATGTGTTAGAAAGTTAGAATTTTTGAATTGAGTCTAGGTGAAGTTGCAGAGCAAATTGTAAATTCTGATAGTTTTAGAGAAAATGCAATTTAGGTTTTGAGTCATTTTGTTGTATTTTTTGAACTCACGGAGATTTAATGTTTTAGGATAGTACTGGCATTTGAATTAAAATGACTAATTTGAGCTCATGTCTCTCTAATGTATAAGCATATCTGAATTTTGAATAAAATGATCAAAGGTTATTTCATTCATCTCACTATTGTGGTGTGTACAATTCTTGTTTTAGCTTTAATTCAAAGAATTAATTAAAGTGCTTAAATGGGATTGTAGGTCGATATGCTTTGTACAAGGATTTGATAAGTAGTATTTAGTTAGGATACAAACTGGTGATATTGTAAGGCAATTCCATCAAAGATTTTATATGTTGTGTGTTGAATTTATCTTGAATCCTTAGATGCTTATGAATTTGACTCCTCCAATGGATATAGGGCACTGATCTAAGTTGTACTTGTTTGTGAGATTCATTATTTTGTTTGTGTTCACTTGGAGCTTGCTACAAACTTAAAATTAATGAATATATTTTTTTGTGAAGTATTGTTGTGACTATCTCACACTCCAAATGGTTGATACTATTGATGAACAACTGATTCTATTCAATATTATGCCATTTTGTTGAGATATTAGGTGAGATTATCTATTTTTGTTAATGTTGTTTATAATTATGGTGCAGAGGTTGTAAACACATTAAGGTATTACCCTCTCGGGTCTAGCAGAGCCCAAAGTACAAGAGGTCTTTAAAATCCTCGTCAGTTGGTCCAGGTCCTTTGAGCTACCCTTGATTGGAATTGGAAATTCCATAGGTATATTAGAAGATCAACCTGGTTATAATAAAAACAACCAACAAAATGGTGACTCTATTGGGGATGTTAATTTCAATATTTCTTGTTAGTGTGTCAGCTATCCATTTTTCATAGAGTTTTCATAAGTATTCCTGTGATTTGAAGGTTGAGCTCGTGGTTCTATGTTAAGTTTGCCCATATCTTATGTTATTCAAAGTGTTTTATGTTAGTGGTGAAATATATTATACATTTTCAATGCAAAGTTCCAAAGATCTTTTGAAATTCACCAAGTATATCTGGATATTTGGTTTTCCCAAGATAATTGGGTGGTGACTCTGAAGTCTCTTCACCTGTGTGCATCTTATTTTGAATATTTAATATAAATTGAAGGATCTTTTGGACAAGTACGTAGAATGAAGAACACCAGGTTGTTCATGAAAAATCATCTAGAATAGACATTGGAGAATGAACTTCCTAAAACAAAGAATAAGGACTAGATAAAGAAAAAAATAGAATCTAGCCATACTGCCCCCGCATCACAGAACCCTGTATAGCAAGGTAGAAGTAAGTCTTTACATCCTATCCCTAAAACTTTTGAAAAGGTATCTAAAATTTCAGAGTCAGATAGTTGTGGATTTTTTGATACATTATTTAATACACCAAACCAAGAGGATGTAACATGTCCAAATAAAGGACCTGTTAGTGTTCAATACTCTGAAAAGAGAAAAAGTAGGAGTCAAAGTCAAAGCCATCACAGAGAAAGAACCAGTGATGTGCCTCCTCCTGCTGAAGATTATGGAACTCCTTTATTATCTAGACATGTACTTAAAGAAGTGAATCTAATTGATCTAAGTGATACATAGAGTTTTGATATGACCTTACCTGACCCTGATGATGTTCTTAGAGACATTGATTCCTTAAGGCAAGAGATCCAAAAACAAGCTGAGCTTAGGAGGAAAGAGGAAACTAAGAGAGAGACAGAATTGATGCATGTTGTAATTGAAAGAAATAGGTTGATTAGACAATTGGCAACAATGAAGGCCTTGAACCAAGAAAATTCTGAGCCAAATTTTGAGGGCCTTGTTTTCTATGAAATTGTTGATAAGGAAATAAAGCCTGTGTCTAAAGGTAGGTCGTGTAGGTCAAGTTGATGCCCAATCAAAACTCTCAGACCCAAAACCATCAGACCCTATCAAGCCTCAGCCAAGTGATCCAAATCCTAAACCTATCTTAGACAAGGGAAAAAAAAGGCGGAGGGGATTAAAATAAGTGATAAGGTGACTTCTCACCCTCCTAAATGAGACTTTCCCCCACATGTACCATTACAAACTGAAACTTCCTTAGAAAGGGTTAGAAAGGAGGGTGAGGCTCTTGTTGAGGAATTGGAGAGGACAAAAATTGAGATTGGAAATGCATAATGAAAAGAAAAATAGGTTTCCTAAAGATGTCATGCATGGATGAGGCTACACAAGTTGCAACCTTATCAATTCACCAAGATGCCTTGAGATCTGGTCCTAAGATAAATCTGGATACCAATACAAACAATTCTAGCCCTAGGGTACAAAACATAGGATCTGGTGATGACCCTCAGAAGATTGAAGGATTATTTCAAAGAAGACCTATACAGCTGGAAAGGTATAGGAAATTATACTTTGATGGTATTTTAGGTTATCCAAATCCCATCCCTGATGATTTGAGAGAGAAGATAAGTAAGTTTGTTGGCAACAATGCTATGACAATAGAGGAACATTTAAAAGTCTTTATGGATATGTTGAATGATTATGAGGTAGAGCATGAATATTTTGTATTGAAATTATTTGTACAATCCTTGGTAGAAGATGCGAGGGATTGCTATAGAGGTTTACCTAATGCTAGTATTGGTTCATGGGATGAATTTGAAAAGTGCTTCAAGGAGAAGTACAAAGATAAAACTAGTGCCAATTTCATGCTGAATGAGTTCAATAACATCAAGAAGTCATTAAACAAGCCTATGAAAAAGTTTAATCTAAGATTTCAAAAAGCAATGTATAAGTTGTTCCAGATTTTGAGGCTTGATGAAATGTTTGTCTAGCCACATATTTCAATTCTTTTGATGCTAAAATGGCATATCTGCTTAGAGATAAAGACCCTCATACTATGAGGGATGCTTTCAGGGTGGCTATAAACATTGAGAGTAATAGGCGAGCTTCTAGGAAGTATGGTAGGAGAGAAGAGCCTACACTTTTGAGAAATCCTAAGGATAAGGTTGAGAAGGTTTTTGCAGCACAGCCTAAGGATGATGAGAAATGGGATGTCTTGAGTACTTTGAAAGACATAAAATATACTACTACCAAGCAAGAAAAGGGTATAGGAAATGAAAAGAAATAGTATAATAAGAATGAAAGATAACCTAGGTTGCAAAATTACCCTTATAATACAAATTGGAAAGATGGGAAACCAATATTGCTTAGCCAAAAGCCCAAAAATGAGCAGCATACACTAGACCCCTTGCAAAAGCATTCAGTAAATCTTGTACATGATAGACCATGGTGTGAGGTTTGTGAACATCCACATGATCATAATTATTGTGGTATTGCTCAGTTACTTATTGCTGAAGGGATATAGAAGGATACTTAGGAGAAGATTCCTAAAAATGAGGGTGATGTGGATGTTTGTATGGCCAGTTCATACATTGATGACGCATAGTGTTCCTTTGATGTAGATGGTCAGAGGAAAAGAAGTGAGATATATCAACAACAAGTCTTCTCTAATGAGGAAGGTGGTTTTGACCATAATGCTTGCAATATGGAGTAGGATGTAGATTCAATGGCCCTAAGAAGACCATCAGAAGATGAGATTGCAAGGTTGACTGAGGAGATGGATGCTCAAATGAGAAGCTCACTTCAGCTGAGAAATAGAACTATGGGTGGTAAACAGGGTAAACCTATTGGCTTTTTTATTAAGGAACAAAAAGACAAAGATAAGGGTGTTAAGGTTGATAACGAAAAATATGTTGTCAAAGTTAAAGAGGTGAAGAATGATAAGATTTGGGTGAAAAAGAATGAAACTCCAAAGCCTCAAGAAGATACAACTTCATCATTGGTGAAGACTAAAGTGGTTACAAAGTCTATTGAACCTACTTTAGAGGATAGGAGGCAGAAGAAGCTTGAGGGAACCAAGCCACAAGAGAAGAAAGATAATGATGAAGGTATTGTGTCTAATTTGAAAAAATATGCGCCTAGAGATATGTTTCAAGTGCTTTCTTAGGTTAAAATTATTGTACCTTTGCTAGAAATGATGAGAATAGATGAACATAAGGAAAAGACAATAGCCTTGATCATAGGTGTTGTTGTTAATAAGGTTGAACAAGGTAGTTGTAAGGAAGAAAAGGATGAAGGAGAAAGAAAAGAGAAAGAAGTGGAGGGGATTGTGTCACAAATTCCTCCTGTATATTTAGGGAATTCCATTAATATGTGCCTTGAAAACATAAATCTATTTTTCTTAAGTGTTGTTATAAATGGGAAGAATTTAAGGAATTGTATGATAGATTTAGGGGCATCAAATAATGTTATTCCAGTCAAGATCATGGAAGAAATGAGCCTAACAGTGGATACTACTCAAGGTAAATTTTATACAATGGATTCAAGGGAAGTGCTAGTTATTGGGACTATCAGAGCATTCCCTTATAAACTGACTCAATATCCTGAGAAGGACTTAGCCATGACTATACTAGTTGCAGATATCCCACCACATTTTGGGATGTTATTGTCAAGAAAGTGGAGTGCATCAAGGGGGGGTAACATGCAGTGTGATCTATCATTTTCTACTTTCTACATTGACGGTAAGGATGTCAATATTGAGAGAGAATCAAAAGTGTCCCATATGATTGAACATGATCCAACTTAAAATATGGCATGTTTTATTGACAATGGCATAAATGAATTCAGGATTGAGGAGTTCCCTAGCAATTGTGATAAGCCCACTGCACCGATTGATACATAAGTAAACAAGTTGTTAGAGTGTGATGACTTGTGGACAATGTTTATTTATGGTGCAAGTTCAAAAGAAGGATCTGGTGCAAGTGTTTTGTTACGATCACCGAGTGGAAAGACATTTAGGTTCTCTTTCACTCTATCATTTGATTGCACCAATAATGTGGCAGAATATGATGTTGGGGATATGGATTTTGTCTGTCATCATAGATAAGGTATCTAAGACAACAGTGCCTTAGTGATTTTCATTTTTATCCTTTCAAAGACACACACAACTATGCGAAAAAGTAGAAATAGGCACAGTGAATCCCTCATTGATCCTCTAACAAAAGTAAATGCCAAACTAATAACATATTCAACACAAGCATAGATTCAAGAATACAAAATCAGAAAATATGAAAGACAAACCATGTGGACACATAGATTTACGTGGGGAAAACCCTTTTGGGTAAAAAACCCCACCCTCCAAAACACTCAGCTCTAATGTATTATTTAGCAACAAATAGTTACAATACAAAACCAGAGCTATGTTCTTCAGGGGTTTACATCTTGTCCATCTGGAGAAGGTAGGCAACACAAACAAGAAAATTCACATAGTTACAATGAATCCAAAGTCATACCATGTAGATTCCCTTCAGCTCCTCAAAAATTCTCTCACCTAGCCTCATGGCCAGCACAAGCTCAAGGCATAACCAGTTTCACATCTTAGCTTATTTGTGACACCAAGTGTTAACAGTTACAATGCCTTAGCATACCACTCTAACACTTTGCCACCTTTTTTGACCGAGTTCAAAGTATTCGACTAACCCAAGTCATAATTTTCAAAACGCTTTCCAACCAACCAATCAGGTGGAATTAATATGCACCTTACCTCTGTCAGACAGATCTAATCGCCTCTGACCAAGTTTCCCTACAAAGACACATTGAGTCATCCAGGCATTCAATTTGCCACAATCAGATCCAATCAACAATCAAATCTAAGCCTTGCATTTAATGCATTAACCGCTCTAAACTTTGGCCAATGAGTTGTTAAAAAATTGCCATGTGTTGCCACCCTATTCATCTATCGCTTTGCCATTTTGGTCTAGCTCAGTCAACTGAGCTCCGAGCTCGCCTAAGCTCATACCGTGCTACCGTCGAGCCCAACAAGCCACCTTGCGGTGTGGCAATGAGCTCATCTGAGCTCTACCAGACTTACCCATGCTAGCGCATTGAGTTCACACTCCTACCGCGGTATGGCGGTAACCCCATGTCGAGCCGACCTTGGCCACCAACCGTGCTACCGCTGGGCTTGAATTTTCCCATTGTGGTATGGCGGTAACCATCTCGTAGACCACTGTGGTATGGTGGTAGCCACCAAACCTGACCATTATCATCAACTGCACTACCACAGAGGCCACCAGGCCACCTCGTGGTAGGGCGGTGACCGCTAGGAAGACCACCAATAGTCTCACTGCGACCACCGCAATCTCACTGAGCACCACCCATGATATGGCGATAATAGACACTAGACCACTGCCTTCCAACTACCACTGGTTTACCATGCCCACTGTGGCTTAAGGATAAGCATCCACAGTAGGGCGGTACCCGCTTCCTCTGCTAGCTTGCCACCACTACGTCATTCGATGCTCCATCGCCAAGCATAATGAAGACCACCATGGTAGAGTGGTAACACCACTCAACCGCCAAACAGAGTGGCCCGCAATAGAGCGGTAAACCACTCAACCATGCCACAAGTAAAAAATGCAGCGGTATGGCGATAAAATCCATAAACATGGAGAAATCAGCCAAGTCTTCAAGGGAAACTAGAATGTTGAGGCATAAATTTCCCAACAATCTCCCACTTGACAAAGACATTTAGGCTTCCTCCAAACTCGAATAAGGACCAACACAATCCCTCCATGCTCTAACCAAGACACCTACAACGACATCTAGAAATGTCCACCATCTCAGGCAACAGCTCCAAACACAACAACACTCTAAGGAAAAAATGCAGCAGTCTTAGGAATGCAAACATCTGATCCTTCAAGAGGAAAAGGCACCACATCAATAGCACCACAAAGTGAACACAAAATGAGAAACCATTCTCTAGAACAAGACTAACCATCAACTAGAACTTTAACCAGAAAAACTGGTTGTCCTTCATCCAACTGATCAAAACCATGCGACTGAAAATAGAACTCATAGCTAGTGCTAATCCATCCAATCACCCATACCTTAAAGTTATGACCATCAATGAACTCATGCCATCACATAGCCAACCCATCAGCAACAAATACAAGTATCATGTGTCAACTAGTCATAATGACCAAAACACATCCAGGTACTCCCACTGCAAAGGTACTATCTAGATGAATGCAAACCAAGCACCATCACAAGTGATCTAGGCATACCAAGTCCACCAATCCTTGCACATAGAAATGAGTAACCATGTAGTTCTGAGGAACATCCACACTGATATGCACAACCTGCAATGTCCTACTGTAGGAAACATTTCTCTCAACAATCTTCCACCGTTCTTCCAAAAAACCTTCATATCTGATAGAAGAAGAAGTCATAGGAACCTTCGTGTCATCACCCAAGTGACAACACATGACCATAGAAAATAGTGACCAAACCCGACTCCACATACATCTAAAGTCATATGAACATACAGGAAGAAAAGACTAGATTAGAGAGAAACAACAAATCATAACATGTAGCATCCTCCTACATACGCTTCTTAAAGCCAGTTGTGTCAAGAGTGATCTTCTTCACATCCTAAGGGAAATTCATTAAAAATATCCAACAAACTCCATGAATGTAAGAATCTCAAAAGAAGATCAGACTAACCCATATAAACATCTCCTATTAGTCCTCAAAACTACAAGGAGATACACTATTGTTCCCACCTTCCATTATGAATCCTCCAGAATCTTAAAACAACAACTCAAGATTCATATCCATGAAAGATAAAGCATATCACATATCTAAAAGCTATAATGGGAAAATACCTTTCAAATAAACCTCACTATCGAGTAGACCAAGAAGAAAAGAAAAGATGCTCCTCCAAGATATACAAGCCACTGTGACTTACCCAAGAGAATTCTCCTTCATGGTCTCTGTTGAACTCACTTTCAACCAAGGTGTAGGCTACTCGGACTTTTAGCTATAGCAAAAAAATTCTCAAAAGAATTCCAGCCTCACCTTATTCTTTATGCATCAATGAGCACTAGCATCCTGTCATCTCATGCTAACTCCAATTTGCATTACTACATTAAACATGAAGTCCTCTAACAAATGACCAAAGTACTCAAAACAGAGAGAAATGCCAGAACACTATCAAAGCTCCAAAACCTAGGACAAGAACTTATCATGACACCATGATCTACACACCTCTAGTAGGAGATAACATGCTTTAGGTGAACAAGTTATGGTCTCAATAGCAAAAAAACATGCCAAAACTCTAAGAGTAAATCATGACATAAAGAAAACAAACTCTAAACCAACATCACCTATCAAGAACCACCAAAATCTTTGCCAAAAAGAACTAATGTCCTCCATAGATCCAAGATGTTGCACATCTTCAAATAGTGACCATGCAGATGTGAAAGAACTCTTCTGCAGCAACAGGATCTAAGAGCCCTTCCAAAAAATCTTCAACACCAAAGAAGATCATCCACCACCAGGTGATGAATTCATAGTCACTACTAAAGCTCCCACTGAACCGTGACATCAAGCTTTCCAAGCAACATGACCAACTACCTACTAATCCAGACAACCTTCAGGTACAATCAAAAACATGCCCATCGGACAACAACGTCGAACAACACCAAGATTCCCAGATCGTGCCGACAACACCATCACTATCAAAAGCTTAACAAGCTCTCCATGAAATCATGATTCTCATGCTATAGGTCCCCATAGATGACTATTCAGGTACTCAAAATGCCATTCACCTTCTCATCTCAAAATAGCCACGCCAATGCACAAGCATAGACAAGGTCAAATAACATATCTACAACAACATAGAAGCAATATCATGGATATTGACAGTCCACTTCCGAGTTGTCTCACTACACCCAATGGGTAGCTAATCCATTAGCCGCACAACTCAGAGATCCACTTCAAAAAACTTGCAAATCTATCATCATACTGGAAACTACAAAACTGAGATCATCAAAAGGAGCAACCACATAGACGAACATGACTCAAACACCAGATCAATGACTAGATCTGATTTTCCAATCATGTCCACAACTCAAGCACCATAGTCCAAGAAACCAGTAAGCACCACACGACAAGAATGTTGAATGAGTAAAACACATACCAATGCTCCCATGCAGAGAAGACAACACACCTTTTCAAAACCATGTCGAACTATAACTATCTCATCCAGTAACACCTAAAAAGCTAGGGTCTAGAAAATAGCAGAACAACAGCTCCACACAAAACACTAGTTTTCCTTGACCGTTCAAAACCTGCAAAACCAAAATGTTTATAAAACACCCATGCATCTCCATATTCACTGCTCATCTGGACGACCCAAGAGTCTTCACATAACTAGCATGGTTAACCAGAACAAAGAAAATAAAATATGAAAATGCTTCATAGAATTTTTTAAGAAAATCTACATAAAACCTCTAGAGCCAAAGACATGAATTAGAACCATGCGAGTGCAAGAAATAGGTAAGAAAGAACAACAAGTCCATTTAAGACCAGTTCCAAAACATCAGTCATGCACAAGCATATGAGAGAGCCAGGCTATTCAAAAGTTGCAGACCACCAGGATCAACTTCATATCCTGCATGCAATTAAAGCAACAAAGATAATGCCTTCAGTGCTAAGTCAGAACACCTAGTACAAGCACAAAAAATTAATGGCTAAACAACAACACAAGAAACTCCATACTGCCAGGGAGCCTCTCACAAAGACACCCACTATGAAACCACGCTTCGTTGCAACACAACCACAAGCACATCTCACACCCTTTGCATTAGGAACAGTTGTTGTGAGCCAAGAGCCTCAGACCATATTGCAACAATATGATCAACTCTAGTCTTCTCTAGCATATTTCAAAACTTTGTGTTCAATCAAAGAAGAAAGAACTTCCACTCATCAAAGGATCAAACACCAACTGATTTCTCCAGATTTTCCCTAGCTTGCCAGGCTAAGAAATCATCACAGGAGAAATAACCATAACTTTAGTAACCAAGAGAAGGCTTTGACACCACTTGTTGGTATCATCAAGACTCGACCTCCCTTAAACAAATCTGATACCATTTGTTGGGGATATCGAGTCAGTCTGTCATCATAGATAAGGTATCTAGGACAATAGTGCCTTAGTGATTTTAATTTTTATCAGTTCAAAAACACACACAACTATGCCATAAAGCGAAAACAGGCACAGTGAATCCCCCATTGATCCTCTAAGAAAATTAAATGTAAACTAATAACAAATTCAACACAAGCATAGATTCAAGAATACATAATCAAAAAATATGAATGACAAACCATGTGGACACACAAATTTACGTGGGGAAAACCCTTTCGGGTAAAAAAACCCACCCTCCAAAACACTCAACTCTAATGTATTATTCAACAACAAATAGTTACAATACAAAACCAGAGCTATGCTCTTTAGGGGTTTACATCTTTTCCATCTGGAGAAGGTAGGCAACACAAACAAGAAACTTCACATAGTTCCAATGACTTCAAAGTCATACCTTGTAGATTCCCTTCAGCTCCTCAAAAATTCTCTCACCTAGCCTCATGGCCAGCACAAGCTCAAGGCATAACCACGTTCACATCTCAGCTTATCTGTGACACCAACTGTTAATGGTTACAATGCCTTAGCATACCGCTCTAACACTTCACCACCTTTTTTGACCAAGTTCAAAGTATTCAACTAACCCAAGTTATACTTTTCAAAATGTTTTCCAACCAACCAATCAGGTGGCATTAATATGCACCCTACCTTTGTCAAACAGATTTGATTGCCTCTAACCAAGTCACCCTGCAAACATGCATCAATCCATCTAGGCATTCCTTCGCCACAATCGGATCCAGTCAACCATCAAATTTGAGCCTTGCATTTAATGCATTCACCACTCTAGACTTTGACCAATCAGTTATTGAAAACCTGCCACATGTCACCATCCCATTCGTCTATCACTTTGACCACTTTGGTCCAACTTGGTCAACCGAGCTTCGAGCTCACCCGAGCTCCTACCATGCTACCACCGAGCCCAATGAGCCACCCCGCGGTGTGGCGGTGAGCTCATCCGAGCTCTGCCAGAATTCCCCACCCTACCGCACTAAGTTCACACTCTTACCATGTTATGGCGGTAACCCCGTGCTGACCCAACCTTGGCCACCAACCACGCTAGTGGGCTTGACTTTACCCATCATGGTATGGCGGTAACCATCTTGCAGAATGCTAGAAGTCATGCCACATCACCGCGGCTTAACGAACAAGCCTCTGCGATAAGGTGGTAAGCCTCCACCATTGACCACCATGGTTCCACCATGCCACTATGTCCTGACTGCCAAACCACCGCGGTATGGTGGTAGCTACCAAAATTGACCATCATCATCAACTGAACTACCACGGAGGCCACGAGTCCACCCCGCGGTAGGGCGGTGACCACCAGGCAGACCACCAACGGTCTCACCAAGCACCACCCGCGGTAGGGCAGTAACAGACACCAGACGACTGCCTTCCAACTACCAACAGTTTACCATGCCCACCATGGCTTAAGGATAAACCTCCACAATAGGGCGATAACTACTTCCTCTGCCAGCTCGCCACCACTGCATTGTTCATTGTGGCACCACCAAGCATAACGAATACCACCGTAGTAGAGCGGTAACACCGCTCAACCGTCGAATAGAGTAGCCTATGGTAGAGTGGTAAACCGCTCAACCACGCCACCAAGTAAAACATGCAGCGGTATGGTGGTAAAAGCCATAAACATGGAGAAATTGACCAAGTCTTCAAGGGAAACCAAAATGTTGAGGCATAAATTTCCCAACATATGAGGCCCTGTTATTGGGGTTAAGATTAGGTGAAAAACATGGGATCAAGAAGCTCAAGGTAATTGGAGATTTTGAGCTTGTGGTTTCCCAAGTTAGATCTAGGTATGTATCAAATAATAAGAGGTGGAAACAGTATAGGAATGTTATTTGGGATGATGTGGAAAAATATGATGCATTTGGCATGGGTTGGATGGAGAGAGGCCACAACAAAGTGGCAGATTTATTAGAGAATATTGCATTAAAACTAGATGATATAACCTTTGTTGGGATCTCAAAGGTTGAAGTGCAAATGAGGCCATCAATTCCTGATAATATCAAAAATCGGCAAGTTTTTGATAATGATGATGACATACTAAGATTCTTGAATTGTGTGGATGAATATGAAAGTCAAGAAATTGAATTTGGAGCTTTTGTAGAAACAATTGATGGTAAAGATACTGTGTTTGGAAATGAAGTGATTCAGTTAAAAACAAATACAATTCCTAAGGGCTTAGTTTTATTGGAAAGAGTATTTGACAATCAGGATAGGACAAAGGCTAATCATACTACTTGACATCCCGATGATTTGGAAGAGATAAATCTTGGAATAGAGGCATCACCAAAAAAGGTATATATTGGAAAGAAATTATCACCAAAGGTGAGAAGGATGCTAATTGATTTATTGCAGAAATTTAGACATGTGTTTGCATGGTCTTATGATTATCTTAAGGCATATAGGGAGGACCTGTTCCAACATGAGATTCCTTTGAGTGATGGTGCTAAGCCATTTAGGAAAAAACAAAGGCCTATTAATCCTACCTTGGCCCCCAAAATGCAAGAAGATTTGATGAAGTTAAGGGATGCAGGTACCATCAAGCCAATCAAACATTCATCCTGAGTGTCAAATTTAGTGTCAATAAGAAAGAAAAATGCAGACATCAAGTTATGTGTAGACTTCATAAATTTGAATGCATCTTATTAAAATACAACTATCCATTACCAAATATGGAAGCCATGTTGCAAAGGGTGACATGCTATGAATTGATGTTTATGATGGATGGGTTCTCTAGTTACAACCAACTCATGGTCATGGAATCTGAGCAATATAAAACAACATTCACTACACCCTTGGGAACATATGTTTATGTGAGAATTCCTTTTCATCTAACAAATGCAGGGCCTACTTTTCAAAGAGCCATGGATGTGAAATTTTCAGATTTCATTAACTTTTTCTTGGTGATATACCAAGATGACTTGACAATATACTCCAAGAAAGAAGAGGATCATTGTGAACATCTGGATAAGGTATTTAGTAGATCATTGGAGTATGGTATATCTTTCAATCTGAAGAAATGTGCATTTGGGGTAAGAGAGGGAAAATTTTTGGGACATATTATTTCCAAGGATGAAGTTAAAATTGATCTAGAGAGGGTAATTGCAATAGATAAAATCTCACAACCCCACAGTGTCAAAGGTATACAATATTTCTTTGGAAAAATAAACTTCCTAAGGAGGTTTGTGAAAAAAAATTCTAAGATAGATCACCCAATTTCCAAGATTCTTAAGAAGGGAGCTAAGGTTGAATGGGTAGAGGAGTCTGTAAATGGCCTTCCAAGCCATTAAGAAAGCAATAAAGGAGGCTCATGTATTGAAAACCCTTGATTTTTCAAAGCCCATACAAATCTTTTCATTTGATTCTTTCTACACAATTGCAGTTGTGTTGTTGCAAAAGAATGCAGAAGGTTTTGAACAACCTATAGTCTTTTTCAATAAATCTTTACAAGGTGCATAACTTAAGTATTCAATATAAATGAGAAACAAACATATCCATTGGTGAAGGAAGTAAAATATTCCAGGCCTTATTTGATGGGAGCTATTGTAGTTGCATATGTACCTAGTGTTATTGTCAAAGATATTTTCACACAATAGGAAGTATCAAGAAGGTGGTGTAGATGGATCAATAGGATCAATGAATTCAATATTGAGATCCAGATTACTAAGCTGGTAAGAGGACAAGGATTGCCCAAGCTTATGGCCCAAAGTAATTTGGAAGCGAATTAGATAAATTTGCAAGAAGAGGTGAATAGATCACACATATGTGATATGGAAAATTTTGAATGGTATAAAGATGTGATTTATTATTTGAAAAAGATGAAGTGTCCTGATAAATTGAGTGACAATGAGAAAAAGACATTGAAATTACATGCTATCAATTATGTTATTGTAGTTGGTAAGCTTTGGTGGAGAAATGGGGAAGGTGTCACACTAAAGTGTGTAGACCAAGATCAAGCAAAAGAACTTTTGATTGAGATGAACAGTGGAGTTTGTGGAGGGCATTACATGGCCAAAAAAACTACACATAAGATACCGAGGGTTGGATTTTGGTGGCCTACTACTTTCAAAGATGCACACCAATTGGTAAAGACATGTGATGCTTGTCAATATTTATCTGGTAAGTTAAAAATAGTTGGAGTGCAATCTCCATTTTAGCAATGGGGTATTGATTTTGTGGGAGAGATAGCATGTAAGTCTAGTGGAGGCATTCATGGATATTGGTGGCCACTGATTATTTTACCAAGTGGGTGGAAGCAATTCCAACAAAGAGAGAAAATAGTAAAGTGCTAATTGACTTCCTAATGAGAAATATATTGACTAGGTTTGGATGTCCAGAAAGGATTGTGTCGAATAATGCAATGTGTTTCAGATCTGAGGAATACAATTTTTTTTGTGAAAATCATGGGACCCAAATTTCCTACTCATCACCATATCACCCACAAGGAAATGGACAAGAAGAATCAAGCAATAAAATATTGATGAAAATCATTAAGAGAATCCTAGATAAAAATAAGAAGGCATGGGATTCTAAGTTGAGATTGGTAGTTTGGGCAGATAGGGTAACTGTGAAGAAAGCAATAGGATGTGCTTCGTTTGATTTGGTCTATGGGATAAATGCAAGGTTGCCCCAGAATAATCTGATGGAGATGTATAAGTTTTTCCACACATATGACAATTGAATTGATGATGAAATGCAATTGAGAGTAGAAGCTCTCATAGAATTGGATGAAATAAGGAGGCGGGCTCAAATTTAAAATGCAAAATTGCAGTTGCAAGTAAATAACTTGTATGATAAAAAGGCAACTGCAAGGAGCTTCCAAGATGGAGATTTAGTCCTAATGTGGAATGCCATATTAGAGGATAAAGGAAAACATGGAAAATTCGATGCAATCTAGTTAGGTCCATTTTTTATCAGCAGTAAGTGGGGTGAATATTCATACTTCCTCCAAGAGATGACAGGGGATATTCTTGAATTGCCAGTTCATGGATAGTTCTTGAAGTTGTACTTCACCTGAAGTATTATTTTTTCCATGAACAGTAGTTTAGGTTTGTATATATGTTAGTGGTAGATTTCTTTCCTATTGGGTTGTTTGGTCTGGACAACCCTTTTTGGTCATCTTTGCAATTGGTCTACTCAACCTGAGATTCTGAAATCTCACTTCATTTCAGTGGAATGAACATCCCCAACTGGAGCCACTGATGGAACTTCAAATTTTTTCTGGCCTTTGTTCCTTGTCCTACTTAATGTTTGAGAAGCCTATGGTTGGGGTTTTACATTTGTTCTCATGTGTTTATGTAAAACCTTAGTGGCTTGTCTTATACCATGGCTACGTTATATTCGGTTGTTACTTTTTGGAGGAGGGATT
Organism: Sequoiadendron giganteum; assembly: GCA_007115665.2. Classification (NCBI taxonomy): domain Eukaryota; kingdom Viridiplantae; phylum Streptophyta; class Pinopsida; order Cupressales; family Cupressaceae; genus Sequoiadendron; species Sequoiadendron giganteum. The sequence goes on from CM021109.1 coordinate 479,089,069, forward strand.
TAAAAAATAACTAAAGCCCCATCGTTTCGTTTAGGTTGGGCCCCTTTTGATCCATCATTTTATTTCTTTTGGTAGAATTTATTATTTCCTAAGTCTAGGGTGGCCCCATGCTCCCCCATTTAAAACAAACTTATGTCATTGTTTTCCATCAGCCTAGTGATGTCCCCTCGTGCTTTTAACAAATGTTTTATATTTTGCAGTGGGACAAATTTGCATGATTGTTGATGAATCATTGTTTGATCTCAGTTGTTCCCCACTATCCCATGATTACCCCACCACAGAGCTTTGGTTGATCATGATATCATGGGTGAGCACCACATGTATTATCTAGTGAAGTCAAAGAAATGATAGGAATACATTGATACATTAATCCGGCTTTAATACATTATGTAGCAGGTTACTAAAGTAGTTATAAGATGCATGTGCTTCAAATGAATGGAGATGTTTTAATCTCGGTAGGAAAGGTGCTCGATGATTAACGATAGAGTTGGTGACTATGTTGAACGAGAAGGATTGGTGATGGTTGAGATCCACGGTTGCCCACCATCGCATGATCGGGAGTTGCAAGATCTTTATTGATTGTGATATCACGGGCGAGCGACACGTGGATTTCCATGGTGACGTAGAGTATGGTGGGCCATTGTTGCCATGGCATAGGTCATGTCAGAATGATTTGAAGGCAGTCATTCGATGATCCAACCAAAATGGAAGATTGACATATGTATTTGAATCTGCATCAAATGCAATTGGAGCCATTGGTGCAACATGCGAGTGAGCTTTAATGGCAGACGAGACGTTCTCTAGCATGATTTGATTGAAATAAAGTGACTTTTTTCCTATTCTATTGTATCACAAAGCATTCAAACATTTTTGTGGAGTAGTCTCAAGGCCAAGGATGAATTTACGAGTTGTTACAACAAAGATTAGGGTTTATGCAAACACAAAGCCATAAGTTGAATTATGTATCTCCTAGTTAATTCGTAATATGAATTCGTGGAAATTTCATGTGTGTGATTGTCGCAAGGCTTGTTGATAATTGTTTTAGGGCTATAGGTGAACTAAATTGTGCAAAATTTCTATTTTTTTTCTCTTTAATTTCGTAGTTTTCTAAAGCCCTACTTTGTTTGAAGTCTGAAAAGAAAGGAAGCCCTAGTTTGGTCAGGATGACACCATCAAAAATTCATTATGGCCAGAATGACTATCTAAATAGAAATCTATATGAAAATTTCCTAGATCAATTTCCCTTGTCAACGAATGATAGGAAAAAGGGGTTGGTCTTAATGCGAGGAAAAACCCTAGGGGAGGGATTGGTGTATAATTGTTTCAATATAGCCGATGCTAGGGTTCCCCTTATGCGTTTGGAGATGTTTAGATTGTGATTTGGACAAAGGAATTTCCCCCATCCTTTTTCAAATGGTTGGGTGTATGATATGCGAAAGCCGATAGTTTTGAATGTTTTCCCTGATTTGGACTTTCTCAAGGCAGTGGCCACAAGATGTGATCCTCTCACACAAGTGGTTAGAGATAATGATGGAAAGGTTTTGTTAAGCATTAATAGAGAGGAATTCTAACAGGTTTTTGATCTGAGTGAACCCAGTGTGTTCTTGGTCCCTATTGATCTTGAGGGAATGAAGCAGGAGTATGGGAAGATGAAATCACTTTTCAGAGTTAGGATTCTCCCACCTCATTTGGCTAGGGCAGAAGGTTCCAAATTTTGTATTAGCCCTAGTGACCAAGAGCCTTTCAGGTTAGACTATTTTGCAAAAAACTTCTCGGCCACTTTCTACTCATTATGTCATATTTTGGGTTTTAGTCCCAACACAGTGATGCCTATTGCTAATATGTTCATGGGGGTGCAAATACAACATCCCAATTTCTCTACGATATATGATTTTTCCTCCTATTTGGCTGAAAAGATACATGAAAGGTTGATTAAATTGTAGCAAAATGATGCAGGCACCACCTTTTACTGGTATTCTATGTTGATGCACATGTTTTTGTTTAAGAATGGTGAGTTCTTTTATGAGAAGATGAGTATGAAGCAGTTTGTTAATAGAGAAAGGTTGCCCATGCATGTGTGGACTGCTAACCTTTCATAGAATAGGGAGAATGCTAGTTATGTGTAGTTCAACAACTACTTTGCATCCACATTGAGGGCCAGACTGTTAGTAAATTTACCCAGAGTTCCTAAGGAGTTGCATTATTTCCTTAAGTGAAAGGGGAGGAGGCCAGATTTTAAAAAATTCCACAATTGGGGACCCTACATATATTTCCATATAATGTGCCACTAAGGGTTGGATTTTCTTAGGTTATGTGGTAGATTGGATGTATCCATGAGGATAACCTTACAGGAAAGGGCAAGGGGAACTTTTACCCAGACTATACAGTGGTGTCTGATTTTGTGTTTTCAAAGGGAGGCTGGGTCCATTTTGGATTTTTTTTTTAAGTATACCATTTGATTTTTGGTCATAGGTGGTAATATGATCCTAAGGGCTTCTTTGCCTTGTTCAGATAGAGAATAAAAGGGGGAAAATTTGTGCATGATTTACGTTTCCCTATGGACTTGATCATAAATTAATTTGATTTAAATAAATAGGAGTTGAATAAGGAAAAATGGATAGCTTATGATAAGCTACTGAACATTGTGCACAAGATGGATCCAAAGTATGATCCATTGATGGATTTCAGTCCATATCACAAAAAAATTGAATTTTTGATGGAAAAAATTCAAAGAAATCATGAGCATTCTGATGACTAAGAAGATAAATCTGGAGTTGGACTTGGGCATACAAGAAGAAGCTGCAAGGCCACTTGAAGAAAGGCCAACCTACCAACCTTCAAATAATTGGCCTCTTTATAGGAGGAAAAGGAATGATAGCAGTGATGAAGATGAAGAAGACAAAAAAGGAAAAAAAATAATGAAATTGCATGAACAACCAGGTCCAAAGCTCAAAATACTTGGGGCAATTAAGATAATTGATTTAGCATCATCAGCTGAGAAAATTTCCTCACCACCACCATTAGAGCCAAGCCCCAAGAGGCGAAGGATTGAGTAGTCACATGAGGACTTGGTGGATGATATTGTTGTCAGCGGTCAAGATATGCAAGGGGGCATGCCTTCTCCTCCCAGACAAGTTGAGTTGGTTCTATCTGACTTGGATATGAAAGGTAAATGTGTACAAGATGTATGGATGGAGGCCTTTAAAGAGTTTTTAGATGAAGATGCCCTTGTAAAAACACCAATCTTCTTGCAACTAGTATGGAGAATGAATTTGGAAGAATATCAAGATAGATGCAAGAAGAGAAGAGAATTGAGGCCTGATAGGTCAAACCAAGAGAATGATGATGAGGTAAAGGTTGAATTAATGAATGAATTCAAGAGCATAACTCCAGAGGAAGGGAGAATATTGGTCAATCAAGCTAGTATCTTGATTCTACCAGAGTGCAAAAGTTCCGATGGAGTAGCTTTCAATGCTATTCTAAAGTTCAAGTATCCCCTACAAAATTCTAAAGAAGAGGTCAAGGCAGCATTGCAAGATTCTTCCTTTAGTGAAGAATATGAGACTTTGGCAATTTGGGCTTTGGCCCCCCAAGGGAGAAAACCAAATTTTACTGATATTCATGCAAATTTGAGAGGGGGTTTAATAATAAAGAGATCTTCAGAAACCTCAACTACAAAGGCTACTAATTTAACTGTAAATGTGTTCAAATTGGCACAAAAGACTGCAAAGAGAGAGGAGGCTGAAAAAAGGATCCTTATGGAAAAATATAATTTTATAATTGGAGAATACAACAAGGTGCAACAAAAGAATTTTGAGCTACAGATAGAGATGGATAGGTTGAAATGCAAGAATATTGGGGAAACATCAAGTGCTCCAGGTATTAAATCATTTCCTTCCACATCAAGGTTAGTGCCTCTTGTTTCCCCCATTGTTTCTATACCAGGGTCTCCCAGTCAAACCACTTCCCTCAGCCCTACATTGGAACCAATTGAGGAAGAGTTAGAATGCTCTGATGATCCAACAAAGAAGCAACTAATGCATAAAATTATAGAGCTAAAGGCATCTTTGAAAGTGAGTGAAGAGGGAGTATTCTCAAGGAAAAAGGAGATTGTTACTACTGTCTTAAGGCATTTAAATGAGAAGGTTGATGGTAGGTTATCAACTGTGTATTCGTCTTATTCTTTATTATTGAATTCAATAGAGAACATTGATAGGGATCAATAGGTAGCAATACCATTGATTGAGAAGTGGATCCCTAGGTCCAATGATTTTGATGTAATGTATAAAGCCTCAAGGTTTGATGTCAGTAATAGGACCCATTTATTAAGACCTAATCAAGTGTTGGTTAAGTCATTGCAAGCTTTTCAAGCTTTACTAGATGATTTGATTAGGAAGATCCAACAATTAGTAAAGAATTTTGATGATTGGAGTTACACACTACTGCCTGACATAATTGATAACCAAGGTAATATCAGTTCACTTCAACAGTGGTAGGATCGAGCTAATGAGGTCATCAATGCTCAAATTATGTTAATTTGTGATGACTCAGATTTTAATTTATTAGTGAGTTGTATGGATAAAATTATCAGCACCAACTCATTCCTTGAGTCTTTTGAACAAGAGGAAAACCAGGTGGTAGTTAATTATACACCTTATAGTGTCAAGGTAAATGAGGTAATCAGTTTTAATTGGCCAACTGATGAAGAGTACCAACAATGGGTAAATATATATTTAACTAAAGAGGAGTAAAACGGGAGTAGGTTGCTAACAGTTAACAAATCAGCTGTTGCAGTTACAATAGATTCCAGTTTTGTTTTTTATGATAGTTTCTGCGTGGAATTCTTGAGGTTTTGTTGATGCATCAAACTATTCTCAGTAGACAAGATGAACAAGAAGATTCTCTCGGGGAGATTATTGTTGTAAAAGAAAATTGAAATATCACAAGGCAGTCCAAGTGGCTGGTGACATGTGTACTCTCTGGCTTGATGCTTGTTTTCTCCTTCATTTTTTATAAGAATTATTTCAAGGGCACAAGTACAGGTTAGCAAGTTAAAATTTTTGAGTCGAGTCTAGGTGAAGTTACAGAGAAAATTGTAAATTTTGATAATTTTAGAGAAAATGCAATTTAGGTTTTGAGTCATTTTGTTGTAGTTTTTGAACTCATGGAGATTTAATGTTTTAGGATAGTAGTGGCATTTGAATTAAAATAAATAATTTCAGCTCATGTCTCTCCAATGTACAAGCATATCTTAATTTTGAGTAAAATTATTAAGGGTTATTTCGTTCATCTCACTATTGTGGTGTGTACAATTCTTGTTTTAGCTTTAATTCAAAGAATTAATTAAAGTGCTTAAATGGGATTGTAGGTCAACATGTTTTGTACAAGGATTTGATAAGTAGTATTGAGTTAGGATACAAATTGGTGATATTGTAAGGCAATTCCATCGAATATTTTATATGTTGTGTGTTGAATCTATCTTGAATCCTTAGATGCTTATGAATTTGACTCCTCCAATGGATATAGGGCATTGATCTAAGTTGTACTTGTTTGTGAGATTCAGTATTTTGTTTGTGTTCACCTGGAGCTTGCTAAAAACTAGAAATTAATGAATATCTTTTTTTGTGAAGTGTTGTTTTGACTATCTCATGCTCCAAATGGTTGATACTATTGATGAAAAACCGATTCTATTTAGTATTATTCTGTTTTGTTGAGCTATTAGGTGAGATTATATGTTGTTGTTAATGTTGTTTATAATTATGGTGCAGAGGTTGTAAACACATTAAGGGATCATCCTCCTAGGTCTTGTAGAGCCCAAAGTGTTGGAGGTATTTAAATCCTCGTCAGTTGGTCCAGGTCCTTCAAGCTTCCCTTGATTGGTATTGGCAATTCCATAGGTAGATTAGAAGATCAACCTGGTTACATTAAAAACAGCCAAGAAAAGAAAAGTTCGCTCTTTAGAACGTTCAAATGGTCATGGTTCAGGTATGTTTTTCTCCCCCTCTTCTTCTTGTTTCTACAACTTTGGTCCCACCCATTGAAAATAATCCTCCATGTACTGACCCTAATTTTTTTGTTCTAAATGAGCCCCCTATCATTTTTAACTTGCCAGGTGATGTGCCCTGGTGTGCTGAATAAGAAAAATTTGCTTTGGTCTCTGTTGACTCTTTACTTGCCCTATCTAAGGTCCCCATTGAGAAATTTGAGTCATCCATGCTACCTATTACCCTAGGCACGTCCGCATTTAGACAAAAATTGCCTATTTCGTCCATTACTCTTTTTACTCCGACTGGTACTTCTGGTGCCCAATCCAAATTTGGGATTCTTCTATTCTCAATGATTACTCTCCCATTTTCCTGCCCACATGCCCATACATCCGAATGTCCCCTCCTATCACCCTTTTCAGTATGCCCCCTAGTGCTTCTATGGTGGCACAAAGCATTGACTCCCCACAGACTCTTCAAAAGAATTTCGATGCAAATAATCTGGTCTGAAAAAATAGAAATAAAAGGAGAAGAGAAAAGAACACCAAGCTACTAGCTGCCAAGGAGATCCAAACATCTTTTAATGAAGAAACAAAATTCTCTATGGATCACTACTGTGAAGCCACTCATAGCTCAACCTGAAGGATAGATGCAGATGGAAGACTATGACATTAGAGTAGTGGTTCTAGATTTGAATGAGATTCATCTGTGTGACAAGGTAGATCTGGAAAAAACTACTTAAAAGGTAGTATACAAAGATTAAGAGTGACTAGACCGAAAGTTGAGAAAGTGTGAGGGTGAGCTGGAAAATGTAAAGGAAACAGTGAATCGACTGCAGTCGAAACTCACAACTTGAAATGATGAAATGACCCACATACTATAGGTGTAAGATCACCAAAATGAAGCAACATGATCTCTTTTCAAGATGAGCGAATCCAACTGTACATTGAAATAGACGCATCCGCATTTAGACAAAAATTGCCTATTTCATCCGTTACTCTTTTTACTTCGACTGGTACTTCTGGTGCCCAATCCAAATTTGGAATTCTTCTATTCTCAATGATTACTCTCCCATTGCCTCCCCACATGCCCATACATCCGAAGTGTCCCCTCCTGTCACTCTTTTTAGTATGCCCCCTAGTGCTTCTATGGCGACATAGAGCATTGACTCCCCACATACTCTTCAAAAGCATTTCGATGTAACTAAGTTGGTCCGAAAAAATAGAAAGAAAAAGAGAAGAGAAAAGAACACTGAGCTACCAGCCGCCAAGAAGATCCAAACATTTTTTAATGAAGAAACAAAATTCTCTATGGATCACTACTATGAAGCCACTCACAACACGACCTGAAGGATAGATGCAGATGGAAGACTATGACATCAGAGTAGTGGGTCTGGATTTGAATGAGATTCATCTGTGTGACAAGGTAGATCTAGAAAAAACTACTTAAAAGGTAGTATACAAAGATTATGAGTGACTAGACTGAAAGTTGAGAAAGCATGAGGGTGAGCTGGAAAATGTAAAGGAAACAGTGAATCAACTGCAATCGAAACTCACGGCTTAAAATGATGAAATTACCCGCATACTACAGGTGCAAGATCACCAAAATGAAGCAACATGATCTCTTTTCAAGATGAGCGAATCCAACTGTACATTGAAATAGATGCGTTCGCATTTAGACAAAAATTTCCTATTTCATCCGTTACTCTTTTTACTTCGACTGGTACTTTTGGTGCCCAATCCAAATTTGGAATTCTTCTATTCTCAATTATTACTCTCCCATTTGCCTCCCCACATGCCCGCACATTTGAAGTGTCCCCTCCTGTCACTCTTTTCAGTATGCCCCTTGGTGCTTCTATGGCGACATAGAGCATTGACTCCCCACATACTCTTCAAAAGCATTTCGATGTAACTAAGCTGGTCCGAAAAAATAGAAAGAAAAAGAGAAGAGAAATGAACACCAAGCTACCAGTCACCAAGAAGATCCAAACATTTTTTAATGAGGAAATAAAATTCTCTATGGATCACTACTGTGAAGCCACTCATAGCTCGACCTGAAGGATAGGTGCAGATGGAAGACTGTGACATCAGAGTAGTGGGTCTAGATTTGAATGAGATTCATCTGTGTGACAAGTTAGATATGGAAAAAACTACTCAAAAGGTAGTATAAAAAGATTATGAGCCACTAGACCAAAAGTTGAGAAAGTGTGAGGGTGAGCTAGAAAATTTAAAGGAAACAGTGAATCGATTGCAGTCGGAACTCATGGCTTGAAATGATGAAATGACCCACATACTACAGGTGCAAGATCACAAAATGAAGCAACATGATCTCTTTTCAAGATGAGCGAATCCAACTTTATACTGAAATAGACAGGTTAAAAGCTGAGCTCATAGCCGAGCGCTAATCTAATACAAAACACTAGCATGTTCGGGAAATCATAAGGAAAGAGTTGGATGATGCCCAAGCTTAGTTTTTTGATAATTTGAAAAAGACCTAGGAGGAGGCCAAAAAGATAAGAAAGGAGAAAAAAGAAGCTAAGTCTACCTTGAATACTCATAATCAAGAGGTCAAACATTTAATCTTTGAACTGATAGAGGCTTTGTAGAAAAGGGATCAACTCGAGCAGAGATTAAAGACAAATGAAGCTCAACCACAAGAAGACTTAGCAGTTGCACAAAGGTCTATGACCCTTCCTATGAAGAGAAAGTTGGTATCCACCTATTGGGAGTGAATCATTGTCGCACTCGCCTTTCTAAAATCGGCCCTACAATTTTTGAGGGATTCCCAAGAAATAAATGAAAAGGTTGGCATGTTGGCTGATGAAACTCTTCAGGAGTATGCTCCTCGAGTGAATAAGTCATAGAAATTTATCTCCAAGCTCTGTGTGGTGATAGACGAGGCCCTAAGAAATGTAGGTATTACTGATTGAAGAGATGCCTGTAGCAAAGCAAGCAAATTCACCCACTGTCATAAGGTAGCGGTAAGGACCAAGAACAGCCAGGCATTATTAAATAAGAGGTTCGATGAAATCAAGAAGGATTTCAGGGTCTTATACACTTTCAGGTTACCTCCCTTCCTTTTAACAAATGGAGATGTACTATCCATCGAGTAGATTACGAAAGAGGTCAGAAACAAGGTTCAGACTTTTGCAGACCTTCTAGGGTCGAGTTCAACACCAACAAAAGATGATGTTGAGAATGAAATTATTCAACTTTCTCATCTTTACTATCATTTGGGAGTTGTTTTAGCAAGATGGGGATTTTTTTCTTTCAAAGAAGTCTTCGAGCTGGATCAGGCGTATAAAGCCTTTTATAGCCTTTCCTGACCAACTGATGTAGACTAGGAGATGTTGTATTCTGCCTTACTCAAGATCCAAGAATGACTAAAGGTCTAGGTTCATTCCTTCACAAGCGAAACCCCCTATGAGTCACCAGAACTATGAAGTAAAATTTTTCCTTAGTCTACTTTTGGTTTTTGGCTTTATTTTGTCTTCAGGAAGATCCACACATGAAAAGATTGTATTTCCGACGAGCACACAATGTGCCAGGTGGTGGTTGTGTGCACTTTTTTAATTGCTCTCTTCTCAATTGGGAGTCAAACCATGTGTCGGCTAGTTAGATGTTTTCTTGAATCAGCTTTTCACGAATCTGAGACTACCCACTTGTGTGACACGTCATCTCTTCACGCTAGAAAGCTAAATGTTGGGAGTTCATACGGAGACTGTCAGAATGAATTTTTTCTTGTTCTGATAAAGGGACGTAAGTCAGTGCTACCAAAGCCACTTGGTTGATCAACAAGACCTCTTCTAGAATTTCTTTCTAGGATTCGAGGGATTATGAGGGGTAATCCTGATGAAATATCTAAATGATATTAATATGACACTTGAAAGTTGGTGAATGGGATTGCAATGACTTAACAAAATATTTAGGATCGAATTTCCAAGATATTAGGTGTCGATGTCTAGCAGTCATTAATATGGAACGAGGTCAAAATTTCTCTCTCCTTGACGGCTATATATTGGGAACATCAAAAAGGAGGGGCTCTTGAAGTTTTCCTATTGGGAAAAAGTTTCCTTAGTCTTCATAGATAGTAGAAATATTTTCTTTTAAAAGTTTACAGAACATTGCTTCACTCTGGCATGTTATGTCTATTTTATGATCAAACTATTATCAGATTGGAATCCAATCTCTATTTTAAAGTTGATCTATATTTGAAGTACAAGATATTTAAAATAAATATTTGAAACTATGCATGATATGATCTTTATCAGTATTTCTTTCTTTATATCCTTGTCCAGAATAGAACACTATGTCTTGCTTCATCTGAATATTTTGATTATCAGACTTCTATGTTGTTTGTGTATGTGATTAAGTTATAATCTGTAGAAACTTGACTATGTCATTGGAATTCTCCATTTTATTTGAGGATTATTTTTTCTTCATGATATGCTATATTAGGAGGAAGGGTTTATGTTGTTTTTTGAACTTTTTCTATTAATTGTTGAAATTTTATGTTTGGTCAGATCTTAATATGCACTTCCTATAGGTGGATTGAATGACTCCATATGTGCTTGTATCAAGCCTCTGTTGTTTGTTCTCTTTCCAATAATGAAGGGATGTGGTGTTATGTGTCTCTCATATCACTCATAGAATAAAACTTGTGGTTTTTAAATGTTGTAAAAGTGTTGGCACATCGCCACTTTTAATGTTTTTTTTTGTTTGCATTTCTTTCTACCCTTTTCTCAAATTCGGAGAAGAGTCGACTTTCTATAAAAATCTTGGAGGTATTCAGTGAGGCGCATATTATCCCCCACTCGTTGAATTTCCCATAAGATTGCCAGAGATATGCAATCTTTGATGATCAACATATACAAAATATGATAAGAATTTTATAACATAATTCAATTACTAAACAAATATAGATATTTTCGATTAACTAAATAATTTGTGTTATCTACAAGGCATCAACTATTATAATCTTTGAAAAGTGAAGGTCACTTGAATCAAAGGTGTGATATTGGTACAATTTTTGTAATTCACTTGAGTTGAGGGTCCAAGAAAATAATGTGTAACCAACAATATGAAGTGAAGGAAGTGGAGTGGGCAAAGGAAGAAGTCTAGTCAGACTCCAGAAGTTCATAAAAAAGGAGAAATGAGAGATTTATGGGTATGCAGTGAAGGAAGGGAGGTCGAGACAGAAGGAAAAATTATTTGAATTTCCATCAAATTATTGCAAACAAGGAGAAGCAAGGTGAAGGTGAAGGAAAGAAGAACCCAATGAAGCTTTTTGAACTCTTGTGCAAAACAAGAGGTCAAGAAAAGATATCAGATGAATTAGAAATGTGTGTAATCTAATAAAAGTTTGCAATTTCACAAAAAATAGCTGAAAACAACCAAAATATTCTCAAACTTGAAGCTTTCTTGGATTTTTGCAACTTCCAGCACATGATAGAGATATGGAGGACAAAGAGAAACAACACTCATACAAATTTAACCAAGGGATAACCATTTAGGAATTTTTTAGATCCGTTATATATGATAGGAAAGATGAGGTCTAAATGCACAAAGGGGGCCTGGAACAAAAAAAAATTGAGTCAAATTTAGCTCCAACATAGTCTTGATTTATTTTTTCAATAGCTCACAGATATTTATTTCCTGGTTTATGATAGGTTTTTATGATTGTTTTTGTTGGCTTTCATAGTAGCTTTTTGTATGTAATTTCAAGTCAAATTTGTCAATCTTCAATGCTAGGTTTTCATGATTGCTTCTACTAGATTTGATAGCATATTTTTGTATTTAATTTCATGTTAACTTTGTCAATCTTTAATGGTAGGTTTTTATGATTTTTTTTGTTGGCTTTCATACCAGCTTTTCAAATGTAATTTTATGTTAGCTTTTTCAATCTTTGATGTAATACAAAACTTCTAAAACTTTGAATGGCAAGAGATCCTATAAAACCTCTACCATTTTATCTAAAAAAATAGATGCAATTTTTTAATAGATGTAATACTATATTTACCTCAACATGGTTCAATTTACCCACATTTTGTCTTTATTGAATCTACTAGTTTGCACAACAAACAAATTTTTACAAAATTCTACAAAAATGTGATTCCTACTTGAAGAATTTATTGCACTTATCATTAGATATGTTAAACTATTGTTCTCTCATATTACATTCTAAGGTAATCAAGATTACTCTTGTTTAGTATATTTTATTTTATTGCAATATCTTTTGTAGACAAACTTGGATGCTTTTTATCATCCTATAGATTCTTGAATCTCAACCAAATACCCTTCTAATCAAAATTGAAACCATATGAAATAAATTCCAAAAAAAAGATTGAAACATTTGCTTGCTAGTTGTCATTATGTATATGAAGTTGATTTTTGGTGTAAGGTAAGTTGAAGTACTAAAAGTTCATACTCATTCACAATCACTTGGGGGAATTGAATCTGAAATAAAGGGTTCAATCTATAGGTTCTAGATTTTTTCCTATTATGAAAAAGTTCAAACATTATATTAGTAAAGAATCTTAAGAAGCACTACAAATATTATACTAAATTGAACATATTTCTTTATCCAATAACTAGAGAAGGTGATAATGATTTGTTCATAAGTTGAACAAGAAATAAATATGCAAAAAAATAATTACAGAGGGCGATAATGATTTGTTCATAACTGAACAAGAAATAAATATGCAACAAAATAATTCATGAATACACATGCATGCAACAAAAAAAATAAAAAATAGCATGTTAAATTTAATTTCGGAGCTACCAATATTTAAAGAGAAAAACATTGATGGGACCACTATGAAAAATCTATGTCTTATATTACTCTGTAATTCATCTTAGAAATAAAAAGTTTAAATCTTGATTGGAAGTAAAAATATATTTATAGACAAGTGGATATGCCTTTGAGAATAAATTCCCCTAAAAATTCCACATAAGTGTAGGATGGAATACAAAATATACATTCATGTATCCATTTAAATAATTGCAAAGAGCTCATAAGGACATATCAAACCTCCAACTAAGGTAAACAAGAAATAATTATTACATCAACCAATGCCAATTTCAACCCTTGAAATTCAAGATGTCCTCCACATGGAAAAGCATAATGATGTGGAAAATATATTTGATCAATTTTTTATTAAAAAAAAATTAATTACTCTTACTACAATGGGGGGAATACCTATCAGTAACTTCAAGAAATACTCTTAGTTGTAATAACCTGTCAAGTGTTGCTCTATGTTTAGAGAGACCATCTGAAATAACCCATTCCTCTAATGATTTGGTAGCACAACAATATTAATATATAACAATAGAAATACATAGTCCTTTGACATAGGAGACAATGACCTACAAAACCATGACATTCATTTACATATTTTGAGAATATAATAAGATCACTTGGTGTTCAATTTCAATTCCAAGAAAAAAATATCATTCAATTATTCTCAAGCTTAATGTATGTTGCTATTAGTTTATGCCACTAAACACATACGTGTATTCTATTTATATGAAATCAACATGATTAACAAGATATAATTCTAACAGTGCTCCAAGTTATGTTCATAGGAGATGTAACATAAATTTTCTGGAGAATTTGTTGCACAGATTAAGATGATCAAATCTAAAAAATAATCTAAATAAAAGCAACAAAGAACGAGTAAATGAACACAAAACCATTTAAAACAAATAACTGAAAAGATCTCATTGAATATGCATCCACTTCTTCGAATTATCTCAATTGTCCTTCTCCATTTTGTTGTATCAGTATTCTTGCCCTCAGATTTTCAGTATTGATGCAAGCATAATCTTGTTGAATGTCTAAGCAAAATATCAAAGATTAAGTTTCTTCTCAAAAGTATTGATTTCGGGGAGGAGGAATAATGATAATGACAGGCCATTCTATAGATTTTGGGTTTTCGAACAATCAACTCAGATTCAAAAGAGAGATCGACGGACGAGATCAATGAATGTCATGTGATGTGAGTTCTATGTCAAATAGAATGTGAGTTAGAAAAGTCTGTAGGATAAAAATTAAATCAGAATGATAACTTAATCTTGTGTCAAGACAGTTCGAAAATAGAAAGAACACGAGTTCTAGATTAAATAAACAATTTAATCTTTAGTTAAGAGTCTTCGAAAATAGAAGAAATAGACTTTGAATGAAAAAGACAAAGTTAGAACTTGAAGAATAAAGAGTTCAAATGCACACATGAATTAATTAATTAACTAAAGATATTTAATTAATAAACGCATTCATGCATATGAGTTAGAACTAGTTAACTGACTGGTTGTGATAGAAAGTCCTCTCGCAGAGACGATTACATATCGAACCCAGAGATAACTGGCAGAATTAAAATAGATCTTGAGTCAGAAGGGGAGTGAATGATTAGTGAACTGAATGACAAAAGAATGTGACATAAAGAATTAATAATGAATTAAATGTTAATTTAATTCAACATTCAAAATTCAAATGAATGAATGAATTAAATAAATAATGTAATTTATTTTATTGACTATTGAAAAGGATTAATGAATAATTAAATAATAAATATTTAATTATAGTTGAAATGTGACAAAAGGGGTAATTAAATAATAAATTATTTAATTAAGAAGGAGAATTAATTAGTTAGTGACATAATTAAATAAATATGATTTATTTAATTAATCAAAGTTGAATAAAGGTCATAATGAATTAATTAAATAATTAAAAATTTTATTTAATTAATAGAGGAAAGATGTGTTAGAAAGGTAATTAAATAATAAACATTATTTAATCATCACCATGGATAATAGAAAATTATGTCGAAAGTGGTGCTTAGAGGCCTAGACTAATTTTCGGTGTCCACAGTTTTCCCCTCTTTGAAACAATTTCATTTTGGTGTTGTGTCAAAGAAAATATGCCCTGATCGTGCCCCAGTATGAAATAGTTTAGGGTATGCCCCGTCAGGAAAATTGATAATTTTTTGAAAAACTTCAAAAAAATTAGGAAATATTCCCGATAAATCAATTTGATTGTCGAAAATGCTATGGAGTTGACAAAATTAAATTTGGAAGTGTTATGGATGTGTACGGGAAAACAGAAGTTGGAAGGTCAAGCAGCCAATAGATAAGGTCAAAAGAAATGCCATCCAAACCCTAGGTATAAATAATAATTAGGTTGAAAACCAATTCATTTGCACTCGGAAGAGTTGAAGAATTGAGAATTTTTCTTTGAGTATTGGACGAAGATTTCTCCAGTTCCCTACGCTGCACATCGCGGATATCGGATCTAGACATTCAGATGGCCAGCTGATGTAGGACCACCGGTATGTACCCTAAAATGAGCTTTTGAAATTTCATTTTAAATGTAGTTCTAGGCACCTAAAAACTTAATTTGCACATGCGGTCTTTCACATTCAACAAATATGCGATCGTACGCAACACATCTGCCTGCGGAACGATGCATATGTTAAAAGAGGTTTAGGCTAGGTTCGGTCATTTTAGGAATTCAATGCAAATAATATAAAATGCACCGCATTTGTAGGTTGGAATAGCATTTTCATTTAGGATAAACACATGTAGGATCATGCAACGCATATGTTTTCTTGAAAGACATATGCATTTTGGTAGGCAGGTTAAATAATGCACCGCATTTGAATTCTTGCAACGCATTTGCATTTGTTATAAATGGTTGGGTTTTTGTGCAATGTATATGATATGTGCAATGCATTTTTATGAATGCACCGCATGTGCTATAGTGAGCCGCATTTGGCTGGTAAATTTTTGGAATTTTTTTCTAAGAAACACTTGAAAAAATTGACATCTTGGTTGAAATGCGGGTTGTTTTAGATCCCATCTATACTCGGGCGACATGTCCGGATACTTTCGAGTTGAGATCCCAATTGGTCAGTGCGGAGAAATGATTATTATGGATACTAGGTCTACAACATGTGCTGACTATGCCCATGATTCAGGCAAACAAAGGCATGTTGACCTCTTTGTGTGAGCGATGGCATTCTAAGACTTTATCATTTCATTTGTCGACTAGGGAGGTGATAGTCACTTTAGAGGAAATCTATAGGATTTTGAGACTTCTCATCAGAGGAGAGTAGGTTATGTATGATACCCAACATGGATTTAGTGAGCTGGCTAGATACTCTGTCTATGATGACATTAGGAGTCTAGGGATAAAGCATTTTGAGATCAGATGACAGGTATTGGCAGATAGGTACAAGAGGATTGACTACATCCTATGTACATTGATAGGGGGTATAGTTCTTCTAGATTGGCGAGGTCATGGTTTTCCTGTCGGGTGGGGAGAGATGCTAGTGGGGATGTTGGAGAGAGAGATTGTGTATGCCTGGGGTCCCTCTTTGTTAGGCATGTTATACTTCCATCTACACAATATAGTGTACAGAGATGCACAGTCTATGAGCTATGGTACCACACTTCTCATGGTTTGGGCATGGGAGCAGATAGCTATATTTTGACCTCTTGTTATGGGAGAGCGGGAGGCTAGATCTCCTTATGTTTTTCGGTATATGAGAAACATTACTCAGAGTCATGTTGGAGACATAGGCTACTAGAGACATGCATTGGATATATTAGATCAGTTTACTTGGAGGCCATACATGGATTGTGAGATATGGTCAGATGAGGACAAGCATTTGAATTTTCGTAGGTAGACACAATACCTGATTGGTAGGATTGTTTTGAGTGTATATATTATTTAGAGATACCTACCATATCGGGCTTTGAGATAGTTTGGGAAGGTTCAGGATGAGCCTAGACGTAGAGAAGAGTTTGCTCGATCGTCTAGAGATGTTCCACACTGGGGGCCTATGATACTAGTAGCTAGTGTAGAGGTAGTGATTTAGGCATTAAAACCATTATAGTGGGTATGGAGAGGTGGAGTAGCAGATCCAAGGACTACAAATGCTTATGACACATGGTGGGCAGAGCATCGTCTGATTCCTTATATAGATCCGGACCAGCCAACAACAGTAGAGAGATGAGGTATAGGGCCGAGAGGGTGACGTAAAGGGAGAGATGGTGGGAGAGTTGGTGGTAGGGGTGGTGGTGATAATGGCAGAGGTGGTGGTAGTAGATGAGGATGGAGAGGTCGGAGAGTTGATCGAGTAGGTGGACTATCACATATTTGAGAGGCAGAGGTGGAGGATGTACCGATGTTGGACCTCAGAGGTGGAGCAGAGGCACAGGTTGGAGATGAGAATTTTTCTGAGGAAATAAGAAAGGAGAATGCAGAGGTAGAGATTGGCAGAGAGGAGCTTGCAGAGGAGGAGGAGGTTGATGTTGACATTGATCCTCTTGGTATTCTGGTAGGGTATGGGGAGGATGATATTGAGAAGGAGGTACCTATGGAGTAGAGGGAGAGAGAGCTCTGAGATCGGATTGTAGAGGGGATATGGGATGATGAGGCTCCTAGGGAGAGTAATAGGGAGGCTTTGGAACAGAGGTTGAGACTGGTTACAATAGAGCTAGATGTCGTGTGGATAGAGAGAGATAGTTCTTTTATGGAGAGAGACTAGGCCATAGCCCAAAGACAGGAGATAGAGCATTAGTTTATAGAGGTCAAACGCATTTGCAATGGCACCTCATCTGATGGTATGGTTTGTGAGCTAGTCAGATCAGTAGAGATAGCTACCTATTACAGGGATCTATATGAGTCAGTGGTGCCAGCAGAGAGACGAGATCCTAGCTTTTCAGAGGTTCGCAGCCACAGATCACAGAGCAGGAGTCAAACTAGGACATAGAGTACAGAGGGTGTGGTAGGACCACGAGGATAGGTCTGTATGATAGGCCTTCCACCTCACAGAGAGTACCTCTGAGGTAGTTTCCTCCACCTCCACCACATGATAGTAGTTTTAGTGGGACACGTTGACACTATTATATATGTAGACATTGTATTTTGATCAGAGAGAGCCTGCAAGCTCGTTTTTATTTATGGATACATTCTGACATTGTACTGTGACACGTTATTTTGAGTGATATATATATGATTTTTGGCAGCCTCTATATGATATACAGTTCTATTCTATGGTGATGCATTGATTCTATATGATTATGTTTCCTAGATGATGTATGTATATGTGTTATAAAAGGATATTTTCTACATGTGATGAGTTTATGCAGTCTATGATGTTATGATGATTCTATATACTCGTGATCATGGAATGCAATGTTCTATATGATGTTATTTATATATGATGGCTATATACATATAATGTTTCCATTATGTACCTTATGATAATGGAATGCCTATTATGCAATGATTTCATAAATATGCAATGAAGATGTTAATGTTCCTATTCATTTGAAATGCAATGTAACTATATGATATATTATACTATTTACATAATGCTTATAGAATGTATGCATATGTAGATTATCTAATTTTTTTCTTGTGTCATAGGAATTTATCATTATGTCGAAAAGAGAAATGTTAGCATGGATGATTTTAGAATGTTAGTAAGAAACAATGAAGGTGGTTGATTGGAAAACATATGGTCTTCAATATTTTGCCATATATGCTAAGATTTGTTTTTTTTATCATCACGGGGTAGGACTGACACAAATGGATAGTACACACCATGATATGAGATAGACCATAGTATACAAATTCATCCATCTACGAAAAATAGTCAATCGTAGACAGGGAGTGTCTTAACTCATACTAAGGACAAGATTGCCCCAGTTGTTTTCTCTCAACAAACCACAAACAACAAAAAAAAAAAAGATGGGTCATGAGACATCGTTGCTCCTCTAAATCCTTGATAGGACATCGTTGAGAAAACTAGTAACATGACTCAAAATCCAAAGTTAAAAAGACAGTTGATAGATAACAGCCAAAGAAAAGGAGTCTCGAGACATCCTTGCTTCTCTAAATCCTCCAAGGGACATCCTTGAGAAAGATAGTAACCGGACTTATACACAAATTGATAGAAAGATAAGACAAAATAAGATATAAAGTCATAAAGCCAAATCAAATTATTCACCAAAACTTGATCTTGTGGGATTGTTTCATTGTTTGATGTTTGACATAGCTTAATGTGAGGGATGACACATACCACAATAAGACGTTGAGTCTGGTTTCGACTTGGTGACTATCTGTGTAAGGCATGACAAAGGTTGGTTTCAAAAAGACACATGTCGTATAGGAAATTTGAGCTTGATGAAATTGATGCAACAAGCTACATGAGGCTATGACAATTTGACGATGTCTGTTGACAAGAAAGACATATCTTGCTAAGACATAAGTTGATGACTTTGACAATGTGTTTGATATTGACTTGATGATAGTTTTGAGATGTTGCCTTGTTGGTGCATGACTTGTTTTGATTCCTTGACTGATTTGATTGTGTGTGTGCATTTGACATTGTATGACTTGAGATGATATACCCTAAAGGACTAACCTAATGCGGCCTCGAGGGCTCATTGATTGATTAGCCTTGCCTACATTGTACATTTAGAGATCTCGTAGTTTGACCAAACTTTAACTTACATAACTAACTAAAAATATGTACTTAAGCTGATGATATGCAACGTGTGTGATATTGAATGTGAATTTGATAAACCATATTGGACTGACCTAGTGCGGTCTCGAGGGCTCATCGATTGATTAGCCTTGCTTACGTTGCACACGTAGAGACCTCTTAGTTCGACCAAAATTTAATTGAAATAACTAACTGAAAATATTTACTTAAGCTGATGATATGCAACGTGTGTGATAGTGAATGTGAATGTGATAAACCCTATTGGAATGACCTAGTGCGGTCTTGGAGGCTCATCGATTGATTAGCCTTGCCTATGTTGTACACGTAGAGACGTTGTAGTTCGACACGACCAATGACTTTGAATGTACAAAGAGTCATGATTTTAATGTGTGTGATACATGACAAACCTAGACAAACAAACCTAATGCCTCAGGGGCACATCGATTGATGGCCTTGCCTATGTCCAGTCACAGAGGCAACGTAGTTTGACTATGTCTACAGCTAACTTAACATGACTGACTCTAACTCTGTTTTTGGGATTTTCTAATATGTTTTTATTTTTTTGTCTTTTTGAGGTTTTTCTAAAGTTTTTGGATTTTTTCAGGACATTTTCCGATGGTGTAATGCTATGTACAAGGTCCTCATGACACAAAATAAGGATTTTCCCCCAGTCGGGAATAAGCCTTGTGAGATGGAGTGGGGAATGTGATGGAATAGACTTTGATGTCTATCGTTCCAAGCAATGGATAGGACAACCATTTATTATGAGGGATGGTGAAAAGTCTGATTGTAATGATGGTATACGAAAGAGCGAGTTTGACTACACATGGCACCTTTTTTTCAAGTTTTCACCATGGTACTTATCCATAGCACCACCGAAGTGGTTTTCACTATTGGACGGATTATTTCTCTTTACTATTTTGTTGATTTTCCATTTTTTTATTTTTTTGGTGTTACAAAGATGCCTGTTTGCCAGGTTTTCATCAAGGTAACCATTTTTTTGTTTTTTCCATTTTTTTGTATTTCCTCGATTAAGACAAAGACTCTTAGAAGCTACACATAGAACCTCTTCAGATGAAGGTTGTTGATTGGTGAAAAAGGTGGCTCTCCTTCAAGGGTAGAGATTTATTATGCTCTTGATCTGAAAGCTTTTGTGACAATATAAGGCCCTAACCAATTAGGTTCAAACTTACCTGGCTTTTCTCATTCAGCTTGATTCTTGGGATTCT
Organism: Sequoiadendron giganteum; assembly: GCA_007115665.2. Lineage (NCBI taxonomy): Eukaryota > Viridiplantae > Streptophyta > Pinopsida > Cupressales > Cupressaceae > Sequoiadendron > Sequoiadendron giganteum. The sequence continues at coordinate 479,109,792 of CM021109.1, forward strand.
CCATTAGAACCAAGTTACCAATGTCAAAGTGTCTATTTAGAAATCTCCTATTATAGCTACGATGAAGATGATTTTGATATGCTTGCAAATGGTCTAGTGCTTTTTGTCTTTGTTCATCCAGTAATTCTAGCTCTTGTAATCTGCATACACATTATTCTTCATTGTCAATGTGACCTTTCAAGGATACCCTCAGGGAAGGAATTTCAACCTCAATAGGTAAGATAGCTTCAGATTCAAATACTAGGGAGTATGGAGTGGCCCCAGTGGGAGTATGAATGCTTGTGTGGTAAGCCCATAAGGTAGGATTCAGCTGTAGGTGCCAGTCATGACCAACATCATTGATAGTCTTTTTTAGGATTCTAACAATGGTTTTATTAGATGCCTCGGCTTGGCCATTACCTCGTGGGTAATACGAGGTGGAAAAATGATGTTTGATATGGAACTCTTCACATAAATGGCGTACTTATTGGTTTTTGAATGGGCGGCCATTATCTGTGATAATGAATTGGGGTACACCATACCGACAAATGATATAGTTTAAGATAAACTTGGATATTTGCGTGCCAGTGATGTAGGTCATGGGAAAAGGTTCAATCCATTTGGTGAAGCATTCAGTGGCAGTTATGATGAATTTATGGTCATTGGATGATGGAGGGTTTATCATACCTATGAGGTCAAGTCCCCATTGGGAAAAGGGCCATGGTGATGTAATCGGACAAAGCTCCTGTGCTGGTGCTCTTATCAAATCTCTGTGTATCTGACATTGTCTAGATCTATTTACAAAGATATATGAGTCTTTTTCCATTGTAGGCCAATAATAACCTAATCTCATAATCTTACTGGCTAAAGTAGGACCACTTGAATGGGATCCAGATATACCCTCGTGTACTACTCGCAAGGTTGTTTGTGCTTCTTCAGCATCAAGACATCTCATTAGGGCGTTATCTAAGGTATGTCTATACAAGGTATCTCTGATGATGGTGTATTTAGCTGACTTACAGATAAAGGTTCTGCATTGGTTGTTTGATAGGTCTACTAGTAAGGTTTGGTCATTTAGATAGTCAAATAAGTCTTTGTACCAAGGGGAAGTAGGACCAACAATTGTACACACCATCGCAAAATCGGGAACATCATAGGCAGGGACCAACAGTTGTTCAACCAAAAACTCAAACTTAGGCATGTTGCTTGGAATATCCAATAAGGAACCCACGGTTGCCATAGCATCTACAACCCTGTTCTGAATACGTGGTATTTTTTGAAAGGTAATGTCATCAAATTACTGCTTGAAACTATCAGCCATGCGCTTGTAGGGGGAAAGTTTCTCATCCTAAGTCTCATAATCATCATTTACATGTCGGACTACTAGCTGAGAATCACCAAAAACATGTAGACTCTTAATCTTCCACTATGCTGCCATTCTTAGTCTTGTCACTAAGGCTTCATACTCTGATATGTTATTGGTACAAGGGAAAGAAATCCTGAATTATTTAGGAATAGTATCGCCCTGAGGTGTAACAAATAGGATACCTGCTTCTGAACCATGATTTGTATGTGATCCATCAAAGTATAATTTCCATCGGTTCTAGTGTCAACTGTGAAGATAAATTCATCAGGAAATTCTGCGACTAAAGGATGGTTTGTCTTCATAGGTACATCTACTAGTTGATCTACAATCACCTGTCCTTTTATAGCTTTCCTTTCCACATATTGGATGTCATACTCACTAAGTATCATAACCCATTTAGCCAATCAGCTTGTTAATGTTGCTTTACTTAGGAGATATTTGAGGGGATCAATCTTTGCGACCAACATTGTTTGGCGATTTAGCATATAGTGCCAAAGTTTGTGAGTAGCAAAGACTACCTCAAGACAAGCATGTTCTATGTTTCTATAATTTAATTCATATCCCACCAAGGTACGAATGATGTAATACACTGCTCTTTCATGAACTTGATCATCGTTTTGTGCAAGAAGAGCTCCTAATGCTGACTGAGTTGCTGAAATGTATAGTATCAATGGTTTTCCATCTGTAGGTGGCATTAAGATAGGTGGAGTGACAAAATAATCCTTGATTTGTTGGAAATATTCCTAACATTTAGGTGTCCACACAAATGGTACTCCTTTCTTGAGTAAATGTTGAAATGGATGTATTTTGTCTGCTAGTTGTATAATGAAATGCCTGATGGACTATAATCTTCCCTATAGTGTTCTTAGTTGACCAATGTTGACTGGAGGAGGCATTTCTATGATAGCTCTTACCTTATCTAGATCTACTTCAATGCCTCTTTTGGAAATGATATACCCTAGAAGTTTCCCTGATTTTACTCCAAAGACACACTTCTTTGGATTTAGCCTGATGTTGCAATTCTCTAGCCTCTGGAGTATCTTGTCTAGAACCTTTAAATGATCTACCCTTGTTTATGATTTAGCTATAATTTCATCTACATAATCTTCCATGAGATTATGTACAAATTCATGGAAAACCATAGTCATTCTTCGTTGATAAGTAGCTCCTGCATTCTTAAGCTCAAAAGGCATAACATTCCAATAGTATGTCCCCCATGGACACGTGAAAGTTGTCTTGTGTTGGTCTTCAGCTGCGATTTTGATTTGGTTATATCCAGAGAAACCATCCATGAGGGATAACATCTTGTATCCTATTGTAAGATCTACTATCATGTCTATGGTCAACAAAGGGAAGTCATCCTTAGGACATGCCTTGTTGATGTCTCTAAAGTCTGTGTAAATGTGGATGCCCCTAGTTGGTTTAGTCACTGGTACAAGATTTTAAATCTAGTTTGCATAGTCTATGGTTCTTATGAATACGACATCCAAGAGTTTCTTAAGTTCTTCTTTGACCAGTAGAGCAATCTGTGGATGCATTTTCCTTAACTTCTATTTGACTAGATTAATACTTGGTTGTAATGGTAGATGGTGTAATATTAGGTTTGGATTCATTGCATGCATGTCAGCGTATGACCATGCAAAGTTTATCTATCTCTTTGCGAAGAAGTCCTTAAACTCAAGTTGTTCTGTCTCCGTCAATGATGCTACAAAGTATATGTTTCAAGGGTTTGATTCTATATTTATGTTGACTTCAATAGACTCTTCTACTAGCATCAGTGAATTTTCTTGTTCAACTGGGAGAATATTTAAACCTCCATCCTTGGGTGTCTCAGAGAGGTTTTTTCCCTCGGATACGTCCTTTATTTTGACAGTTTCTTCCTCCAAAGGCACCTTTCAGTTTTCACCTAAGGACTTGTCATTTTTCTCATTTTCATCATTTTTATTTTTATTTTCATTTTTTGCGACTAGAGGTGTAAATAGACTCCCAAAAATATTCTTTTTCATCCAATTCTATGGTAAAACTAGCTTTATGATCCCCTCTTGGTATGCCTTCTCGAAGTCCCATGAACTTAGCTATTGCTTTGTCGTTCTCGAATGTGTCTAAGATGGGTGTACCCTGTTGATCCTAGTCGATAAGTTCGGGATATATGAGACACATTTCATCATCAGAGTTATCAAATGTGGAAGATGACAAGGTGACTATAGAGTGGTTGACATGGTCACAAAATTTTTGGACTAACTCCTTGTTCTTTTTCCTATGGGTAGGTAAAATCTGATGTGGGACTATTGTAAGGGCTAAGTCATCAGAAGATGGTTTGTCAAGTGCCCAAGATGAATGATCAAGGGTTTCCCAATAATAGTGCTTAAGCCATTCTTCTTTGGACAAGGACTTCCTATAACGGGGACTAGATGGCTTTGGTATAGGTTTTATCATTTGGTCCAATTCTCCAAATAGATTATCTAGGTTCATGGTACTGGTACAAGAAAGGGAATCCCATTCACAATCGCTTGAGTCGGGATATTCATCATAAACTGGGGGAAGTGGTTCGTGAGATATCTCAATGTTTGCATAAGCACTCACTTCCTCTTGAAATGGTGATGAAGTACTAGGAAACCCAATTCTAAGCAGTTGAAACCATAGCCCTAGGTATTTCAATCATGGTGAGATAGTGATTGGTTCCGTCCTTCCATTTTGATGTAGTCCTAACCCACTATGTCCATCATAGCCTTCACTTTGCATCATCTTAAAGCCTTTTCCATATTGATTCTTAGCTATTTCAATAGATGGCAAGGGGTATTCATTGTCTTCCTCATACAACCAGGAGGTAATATCACTTTGGTCCGAAATTTCTTCACTTAACTCTCCCCATTTGGTCAATGTCATTGTAGGGGGAACATGAAATGTGACTACAAATTGTCTTCTATCTGGCATGGGTAAGCCATATGCCTTAGGTGGAACTAGTTGACTGACACAATAGGATGCCTTCATGTAATATTCCCCACAACCCTTGTCTTGGATCTCAACCTTAGGAGTGGATGATGGTGGTTTGAATGAAATGGACTTGGTAAGATGTGATGGATCAATGTATAGGGATAAAGTGGATGATGAAGCTTCTTGGTTAACTAGTACTTGTCATTGTGGAATTTCCCTTAGGCTTGTACAATATTGAAAAGGATTTGGATCACCATCAATCATGATCTCGGTGCCATTATACGAGAATTTAAGACATTGGTGATATGTGGAAGGTATGGATTTCATTGCGTGTATCCAAGGTCTACCTAACAATAGGTTATACGGAAGGGTGAGATCTAAGACTTGGAAGCTGGTGTTCATAACTGTTGGGCCAATTTTGATAGGGAGTGTGACAACTCCTTTGGATGATCTTTTCTCATCATCGTAGGCCTTGATGAATATACTCTTAGAGGTGTCTACGCATTATTCTAAGAATCCTAATTCCTTAACCAATTTTAGGGTACACAGGTTCAAACCTACTCCTCCGTCTACCAAGACTCATCTGACTTTGGTTTGATGGACTAGGACTTCAAGATGTAATGGGTCATTATGATTAGTATTTTCGGCTGAGTAATCATGTTGGGAAAATGTGGCATGATGTGAGTTGGTTAAATATCCCACCATTTATTCGAAATGATTGACATTTAAGTCTATAGGAACAATCATGTTGTGTAAAGCTTTGTCGAGAATGGCTCGATGCTCAGGCGATAAAGTCAACAGTTCCAAAATGGATATCTGTGCAGGGGTTTTTCTTAGTTGATCAAGGAGATTGTACTTAGACTTGGAAGAGTGTGTAGGTGGCTCAGAAGAAGGACCTAGAGGAATTATCTTAGTTTTGCATGTGTTTACAACACAATTCAGATGCTTCTTAATGATGATGGTATGGGTGTTTTCATTTGTAGCTCGGAGGTGATTTATGATCTTTCCTTTTCCATAGTCATAATTGGTATTTGCGTAATTGGCTGATGGAGTATTCTTGGTTCCCGAATTGGAGGCCTTTACTTTCGTGTGGTCATGTAATGGTTCTGTGAAGACCTTATGATCATTGTTCTTGGTATTTTTTTGCCCATTGACCTCTATTGTTCCATTTTCAACAAAGTCTTGTATAATATTCTTCAGTTGTCGACACTGTTGTAGGTTGTGTCCTTTTGTTTGATGATAGTCACAATAGGCGTTATTGTCCCACCATGAAGGTTTAAAATATCTAGGATCATACTCTCTTGGTTCCAAAGGTTTAATGAGATCATGTTTAATCAACTCTTTGAAAATTGTCTCGATCGGTTGCTCCAAAGGGGTAAATTCACGTGTAGGAAATCTCCTTTGTGGTCGTTATTGTTGTGAATTTCGGAAAAAAAAATTTGTTTGATCTAGACCATTCATTATCTCTTGATTGGGGTTGTAACCTCTTATTGTGATAACTAGTCCCATATGTATGGTTTTAGCATCAACAATTCCATCATTCGTAACACTCATGTTTCTAGACCAGAGCTTATTTCTATCATTGGGTGAGTTTTGATGTTGAACCACTAGGTTTCTGCCTGGTACTTTTATTTCTCCTTTGTTAATAAGGCCTTTTTCAAGGATGATGCCCTTTTGTACCAAGTCTAGGAATGAAGTTCAACAATGTACCCTTAAGTCACCTCCCAGTTTTGGATTGATGTTTTCAAGGAATATCGTGACCTTTTGTTTTTTTGGTATTTCAACTGGACATCTGCTAGCTAGACTTCTCCATCTCTGGAAGAAAGTGGTGAAAGTTTTTCCATCTTCTTGTGTTGTGTGGCACAAGGTAGCTATTGTTACCTCATTGTCTATGTTAAAGGCAAAGTGTTCGAAAAAATTCTCAGCTAATTCACCCCACGATCGTATGCCATATGGTAATTTAGAGAACCATTCCAGTGCTATCCCGATAAGGGTTCGCGAAAATAGTCTCATCAAGTATGTGGGGTCATATGATATGTCCATGCATGTCGTTGAGAATTCTCTAATGTTTTCTAAGGGATTTTTCCTCCCATTATACTTAGGAAAATTTGGTATAATGTATCCATGGGGGAAAGGTGTCATGTAAAGCGCTTTGTCAAAAGGACATGGACATAGATCTTGTGCTGAGATAGTTCATTTGTCTGATGTAGACATGTTGTCCATCTATTGTTGAATCATTTGCATTTGGTTTTGGAGAACATCTACTTGTGTCAGGGACATGTTGTTTGTGTTATTTGGATCAATGTAGGTGTTTTGAAATGCTATGTTCTGTGACAGTTTATGATTTGGCGAGGGAATATATCCCGTTAGAATGTTCTAATTCGATGTGGGGATATTTCCTGTCTGAATGTTCTAATTTGGTATAGGAATTTTTCCTATCTGAATGTTCTGATTTGGTATAGGAATATTTCCTGTCAGAATGTTCTGATTTGGTATAGGAATATTTCCTATAGTAAATTGTAAACCTTGTATTATGTTGAAAGGGGTCGTGTTTACAATTGACGATGTTTGATTTGGTATGCCATTTGGTATTTCTACGGTGATTTGAGGAATAGAAACACTTGACATCACAGTTTGTGTTGGTTGAGTAGACGGTTTTTTCAAAGTATGAATATCAAATCTTGGTGGTAGTGTAGCACCTTCTACTAGCAACTTTGTTAGATATCGTTGGGGATCATTTTCCAAACACTCATCCATAAAAGATGCAAATTCAGGATCTTGTACTACAACGTCTATGTCTTCAACATAAATCTGTCCATGTGTGTCTCTAGTGACGTATTTTTTAAGCAAAGGTCTGTGTGGTCTTTCTTTTCCTAATGGTTGGTTTGCGAGAGGATTGAAAAATTTGTTAGGGTCCAACATTGCTTTATGTTTTTTCTGAGATCTTGTTTCAACCATGAAAAGTTGCTCAAAATGGGGTAATGCAAACTATGTCTAAAAACCAGTATGTCCAATTTCTATGTTTTTTTGGATTTTCTGACAATAAAGGATGTTGCTAAAGATTTCTAAAATGATGTATACTAAGATGACGTATGGTAGGACGGACAATATGCAATATCTCGAGTAGACTATGATGATAAAATGATTCTAAGATGGGTATAACCTACCACCTTTGGCATAAATGCATGCAATGATTTGAGTTGACCAAGGAACCTAATTGTAGGACAAAGACAAACTAGACTGTTGAGCTGGAAAGATTCACAAATAAGACCAAAGTGACTAGGTTCAATGATTGGGACAAATCGGAACATGAACGTATCCAATGACGAGGAAAGTTATCTATTCTACGATATGCAATTTCCTAGGAAGTATCTAAATTCATAAAACTTAGGATGACTATGACTAGGACGTATATGACACCTAATGATGCAAGGTTTTTGAGAAAATATTTTCCAGTTTCTATCCAAGGTTGATCTTAAGAAACAAAAGCGAAAATGACAGTTATGCTTTCAGACTCAATTTTACAGTTCTCTCTGTTTTATGTTGATAGTTAAATGCGGTTCACCTATCAGATGCGATTCTATTTTTGACAGATGCATTTTATATTGTAGATGCGGTGATTTGACTAAAAACAGGTTTCGAATGTCGATTGGCAATTTTGACTTGTGACAAATGCGGTTTAGTTTTTGACAGATGCGACTCACCGTAACAGTTGCAGCTCAGAATATGGATTTTTCTGAACCTAAACTTGTTGACAAACAATTGTGGTTTTCCATTTGATAGATGTGGCCCGAAAATACACATGCGATTCAAGATTTGATAGTTGCGGTGCAATATCTAAACTCTATAAAATTTGACTTTGTTAACAAACACATGTGGTGACCAAAATGACAGTTGCGACTCTGTAGGACAAATGTGGTTCTGAAAATGACATTTGCGACTTTTGTTGACAGTTGCGGTTTTCTGAAAATGATTTTTCAACTGAGTTTGTTTGATGATCAAGTTTTTTGACGAATACAACAAAAAAAATCATAGAATACAATTTGTTTTCAGTTTGTAGTGATAGATCTCTTAAAATTAGAAAACATTTACAACCTAGGTTGTGTTGGACAATATTTACTGAATTCTTACTTGGATAAATCCAACTATCCATATTCAAGGTGGATGACTAGTAGCTTGACCCCACTGGCTCCCCTCCACGACACTCACTTATACGGGGCAGCCAAGCTACTGTACCCATGACACTCCCATGGCAGACATCTCATCTCCACACATGAACCATAAGAATGTAAGATGACTTCACAAGTTCGAACCTGTTGCACCAGCAAATAGAAAAGATTTTGGAAAAACTACAACATGGTTTTTAGTAAGGGCATTCCGTTGATGGGGCACCATCCAGTATGACAAGAGACCATTTCTTCCCTTCTCATCAGAACAATGAGCATGATTTCTGGGGTTTCCCCCAAAAATCCATTTTTATATACTGGGTGGAAGTCGATGGATAAAGCATGTTACCAGTCTAAGTCGTCTTGGGGTGAGTACTTTTTCCCACCAAGACAGAACCAAGTTCTAGAGTCAGTAATTGTTTCTCTTACACCCAGGATCACATGACTACACAAGGGGAGAGGATACTTTGATATACTGAATCGTAAAGGGTTACAAAATGTGCTTTCGCACCAGACAAAGCAAACACTGATTCTTTTTAATCCAAATGACAATTATTTATCTACCAAACATAAAGCTTTCCAAATAAAATTAACAAAGTCATTAGGTCCTGCATGCAACTTGATCAGTAGTTCCCTTTGTGTCTTCAGCTTTCGTCCTGCAGAAAATAAGTTTATTTTTTATTTTTATTTGGTCTTTTATGCTTCATCCTGCAAAATCTAAGTTACTCCTCTAAACACAGTTGCAAACAAACATTAGCGAAAAAATGAAATAACACAAAAAATGAAAAATGAAAACAGGAATGTATGAAATTTAATAAAAATTTAAAAAATCTATTACCAGGCAGATGCAGATTTTTGAGCCACAGATGCGTCGTGATGTTGACAGGCGGATGCGTTCAATGTTGATAGGCGGATGCGGTGCAAAATATCGCAGATGTGGTGCAAAATGTTAGATGCATCGTGGGATGGATCAGATGCGGTTCGCAAATATGGATGTGTCATTTATTTGAGCGGATGTAGTGTGTCGTACGATAACCTACAAAATAAAAGACGGAAAACGAAAAGTATTGCACAAATTTGAAGTGTGATTCACGTTGGGTTCACCAAATGTAACGTAGATTTTCTGGAGAATTTGCTGCACAGATTAAAATATGATCAAATCTAACAAATAATCAAAATAAAAACAACAAAGAACAAGTAAATGAACATAAAACAATTAAAACAAATAATTGAAAAGATCTCACCGAATATGCGTCCACTTCTTCGAATTATCTTGATTGTCCTTCTCCATTTTTATATATCAATATTCTTGCCCTCAAATTTTCAGTATTGATGCAAGCATAACCTTGTTGAATGTCTAAGAAAAATATCAAAGATTAAGTTTCTTCTCAAAAGTATTGATTTCGGGGAGGAGGAATAATGATAATGATAGACCATTTTATAGATTTTGGGTTTTCGAACAATCGGCTCAAATTCAAAAGAGAGATCAACAGACAAGATCGATGAATGTCATGCGATGTGAGTTTTGTGTCAGATAGAATGTAGTTAGAAAAGTCTACAGGATAAAGATTAAATTAGAACGATAACTTAATCTTGTGTCTAGACCATTCGAAAATAGAAGAAATAGATTTTGAATGACACAGACAAAGTTAGATCTTGAAGAATAAAGAGTTCGAATGCACAGGTGAATTAATTAATTAAATAAATATATTTAATTAATAAACACATTCATACATATGAGTTAGAACTAGTTAACTAACTGGTTGTGATAGAGAGTCCTCTGACAGAGACGATTAGATATCGAACCCGAAGATAACTGGCGGAATTAAAATAGATCTTGAGTCAGAAGGTGAGTGAATGATTAGTGAATTGAATGATAGAAGAATGTGACAAAGAATTAATAATGAATTAAATGTTAATTTAATTCAACATTCAAAATTGAAATGAATGAATTAATTAAATAAATAATGTAATTTATTTAATTGACTGTTGAAAAAGATTAATGAATAATTAAATAATAAATATTTAATTATAGTTGAAATGTGAGAAAAGGGGTAATTAAATAATAAATTATTTAATTAAGAAGGATAATGAATTAGTTAGCAACATAATTAAATAAATATGATTTATTTAATTAATCAAAGTTGAGTAAAGGTCATAATGAATTTATTAAATAATCAAAAAGGTTATTTAATTAATAGAGGAAAGATGTGTTAGAAAGGTAATTAAATAATAAACATTATTTAATCATCACCATGGATAATAGAAAATTATGTCGAAAGTGGTGCTCAGAGGCCTAGGCCAATTTTCGGTGTCTACAGGAGAAAGAAAATAGTCTATACTGAATACTCCATTCATAAGTCTTGTATCCAACCAATGTATATTATCTTCACATTATTAATTCCTTGCCCTTAATATAGATAAATGAGAGTGCAAATGTTAAAAGACTTCAAAAATCAATCTTTAGATACTATTTTGAATCTCAAACTATATCCACAGTTAGATGTGGAAGAGGAAAATGGCATAAGAAAACAAGAAATGCATGGATTAGATCATCCTTTCATAATTCTAGTTTAAAGAGGTCTTTGAAGTTCTACATTGAACACAAGGGCATTCAGAAAATACCAAAACAAGGACCCATGAGTAAGCAGATCACTACCATGATGGTTGATTGTTCATTGCCATCCTTGGGATAGACATATCATGCAAGGTGACAAGGACTTAAAAATCCGACAAGGCAACACAAAAGAGGAAAAAGAATCTGTAAGAAAACTAATGACAAACATTAACATGTAGAAGAAAGGATGGCACCTTCCAATTTGTATCGAAAGTGGGAAAAAATCACTAGAAGTTACAATAGCACTTCAATTTGAGTACAAACCCTTGTTAATATATATATATATATATATATATAGACTTCCAAAGGAAATGTGAGTGGGTAAGACTGTTCCTCAACAACCAATGATCCTTAAGTGCATAATAATCTAACTAAAAATGACCCACCAAATGACATCAAGGCACATTATAAATGTGAAAAGATAGTTTTCCCTAACTTTTAATGCATTTTATCAACTTAATTTTAAAGATAATGGATCCATGAGAAAGCCTCTAATAGTATCTCACAAGAGTGGCCTTTTCTTTACACCCAAAATAGACTAGCATTTTTTGTTCCAAAGTACGGTCTATCCCAAATGCACAATTGATCGAAACCATTATTATAAAATAACATGTCAAACTTTAGAATTTATAAAAAGTTATTGCAAACAGGCAGGGTTGCAGGTCTAACAGTATACAGCTCATCATGCACTAAAAAGAGAATATCATGAATCCTATGCTGTGAAGAGTAAAAGAAAAACAAATAAATGATGGGGATGACTAGATATAAAGGCATTCCAGATCTAAGATATTTTTCAAATATTTAAACAATCAACAATATCAAAAAAAAATTGCCCCACTACTGACCTCTATCCTCAGAAAATTCATGGATAGTATTTTGTATAATAGTTAAAAAAAATCAAAAGATAAGATGCATCTTCGAGTATAAATCGAAAATATTCCTAGAATTTAAACATGGAATGGAGAAAAGGAAAATCTAGAAACCTAAGCCACACAATATGACATATACTCTCCTAGATGATAGCTCAAGACAAAGGACTATCAAATGGACTGCAACAGAGTATTAATGGCCTACAAAACAACATACTACAAGAACACTGAGCCCCATATTCATTCAAGGATCTAATGTGGTTAATTTATATTGGTAATCATATTAATAAAGGAAAAATTTACAGTTATGTATAATAGTTAGGTGTAATCATTATTACCTGCCGGTGAAATTAAAAGAATCATGACCTGCAAAAGAAGTAAAATTAGTGCCCCATTAAGTTCGTTTTGCTAGACACAAGGAGCTTAAAACCTATGGAGAAAACCTTAATCTAAAGAATTAAAGAAAAAAATCCCCAACTTACTGGGATCAGTAGGAGTAATCATGCAATCCCATTGAAAGAACAAGACCTAGTTTGCATGCCCATCTTGTGATAATAGTTATTGAAGGCATAAGAGACATGGTCTGCAACTGTATTAGGCTCATAGCAAGTCCTATTGACCTGAACAGCCTGGCAATCTGCTTCGCCACTCCCACTGGCCCAATCTAACGCCGCTTGAAGAAGCTTGGTATTTATCCTTTCTATGACCACGCAGAAGCTCTCGACAGTGGTGCCGTTGGCTAGAATCAAAACAGTACTAGTGAGAGAGTAGATGGGCGTGTTGTTGGTTGAGAAAAGCCCCCAGTTTTTTTTAATATTGATCCATGTCTAAGGTCCTCGTTGAAGCTCGTGGAGGGAAAAAGAAAATGCATGCCAAACGAGAGGGAAAGTGAATTTGGAGAGGGAAATAAATAAAAATTTAGGAGAAGTATTTTTTTATTGTCTTAATTTAAGACAATTAGAAAACTGAAAATATAATTTAAACATAAAATATATATTTAAGATAAAATTAATATTGTCATAAATTAATGTCTTAAACTCTCTTTCTATGTAGTAGTGTTTTGAAAATACTAGAATTTTCAAAAAACGATATAAGAGATAGTTATGTGACCCCTTCATTAATAGTGGCCAATTTTAATCTATTTACGTAATCAGAAGGAGGTGTCAATATTTCTCGCAATTAATAATATTTGAAACAAATAGCATATGAAAAATACTCTTCTAATGATAATAAACTAAGGAGTTATATCTACATATAATCTAACTCTACCTACTTGTATAATATCTTTTAGAGTCAAGCAATAATTGATCATGTTATTTAATATCAAAATATTACCACTTATCACTAATCTATTTTACCTGTAACGAATATTACTACAACCAAATAAAGAATATCAATCATTACATTTATATTCACTTACTCACATTCATAAAATAAATCACATAACATGATGAAATGCATTAATACACATAATGGTGCTACCAATAAAAAACCTCTCAATCATTAGATACTTTCGTAAAATAGGGAATAGACCTCATCCGGCTATCACACGAAATCACAACAACCATTAGTTGGTTAGTTAACAATCAAAAATATAAATAACTTGATATATAGGAACAATAATCACAAAAGAACAAAGTATAGAGCATAAACCATTGATGACTATTAAGATCAACAAGGCCACAAGGGGCAGAGTATTACAATGAGGGTTGCATAATGAAGAGAAAAATCATATTTTAGAAGATGATTGAAGTCAAGAAGTTTTGAAGACATGAGGATAAGCTACAGGACTTGCAGGTGGAGCTGAGGTGCTAGAAGGTGAATAGTTTTCAGGAGCTCACATAGTTGAGCATAGATTATAGTTGAATGATATTTCATTTGGATATTTGATGTTTGTAAGTTTTTTACTTGTTTTTCATTAGTCCATTGATGACTCAAAATCATTTGTAATCAAATTTATTTAATAGAAAAATCCATTTGTTTTCATGTGCAAAAAAATTGTTGAGGTTAATTTGCAATCTCCTTATTCTATTTTAACTATTGTTGTGAGGGGTTTAGAGAGAAATTAGAGTATATGAATTCATCTCTTCATCAGTGGTATCAAAGAAAGAGATCCTAAGTTTGCAAGTAGAAGCATTGATTGGAGGAAATTTACATTAGGACTTGGGGGTGGAGTGTGCGGTGTGTAGATCGATCACCGAATGTAAGGTAGTCTATACCTGAGAGGTTGAAGTTTGAGAGTGTGTGACAAATGTTTGACGAAATGACAAGAAGAAAGGAAAAAAAATTCATAGCTGTGTATCAAAGTGAACAAGAAGGAGAAAATGGTTACTATGGATCATGAAATTATAGTAATTTCAAAGATTTTGTTCTATCTAAAAATGTTTTTTTTGTAGGATTTAGCAAGGACAAGGAAAATTGTGAAAATAAAAAAGGATACAACATGAGAAAAAGAGCTATCATTTAATTATGTTTGTAAAAATTTACATGAAAAAGAGGTAGATGAATTTGTGGATGATGTTGTAGAAATTAAGAGAATGGATTTTGATAGTCCTAGATTTGACAAAGGGAATGATGAAGAAGACGATAGTCTCCTATTGAAAGGTGAGATAATAAAATTAGAAAAATTCATTCAAGGGGAACTTATAGAAGAAGATGATGAAAAGAAAGAGGTTTCAACTGATACATATCACTTTGAAGGAGAAAAGTTGCAGTAGTGAGCAAATAGAATAAAATAGAGGTAATTGTTGAATTATCGAATTTTGTAAATGTTGCTAATGAAGCTAATTTTTATGAGGGTGAAATGATAAAAGGAAGTGAAGAAAGAGATATGGTAAGGTGCAACAATAACAGGTTACAAGATGAAATCCAACAAGCTATTGAAAATGATAAAGTGGGATGGAAAGATGAACCATGGTATAGCAAGGTGAATTTATGAGAAGGAAAAAGAGAGAAAAAATGAAGATGAGAAAAGATAGAAAGGTACAGAGTAAGGTGAAGAAGAAGAGAATTCAATTCGATAAGGAAGAAAAGTGGTTCGAAAAAATATACAATTTTTAAATATTCATGAATCTCCAACTCATGGAATATTTTCTTCTTACCCAGTGTGTTTGATGTAGGAGGATATGAGCTGACAAGCAATCCTGCATCACCAAAAAATAAATATTTTATTTTCTTATTTATTTTTTGCATTTTTGGTGTAGGTTGGAGCTTCAAGAGACTCTTGTGGATTTTTTAAGGATGAAATATTTATTTTATCAAGAATTGGCTTCCATTCAAAATCAAAGGCAAACAAGGTGTTTTATGTGATTTTAAAATTATTATATTGCATAATTTCAATCTTATCAAGGGTTGAAGGAATCCATTGACATATTATAAATTGGAAATTAATTTATTTTCTCAATTTGGATGCTTATAGAAGTTTTAATGTGGAAAGTGGCATTTGGCATTCTATTCTTTAAATTTGCATGCCTAGAATGGAGGAAAAAGCTAGTGATATTTGGAAAAGAAAAACAATTAATGACATCACTTTTGAATTTAAGGTGAATGAGTACGACTTAGTTCATGATTTTATTTATTTTTACGAGGCATGTACAACAAAAGTCGTGGAATATGGTGCAACAACTTTGTGTGCCATATTTGGAAGAATTTAATGATGAATTTTAAGCACAAATAAAATAATTTCAAATTTTAATTGGAGGGAAATGAAAGAGAAGATTTGGGTGCAGCTTTTGGTGCTTTAAAAAAGGTTTTAATCTCTATAAATTAGACCCTTTAAATGGAGTCAAGAATCAGCAATCAAAAGTAGAAAGGTTGGAGAAAGAACTTGCAAATTGCTCTTGAGAGTTGCACAAGAAAGAGTGCAAAAAACTAGCTTGTGAAGAGAGGAGGAATAGGAGAAGAGAAGAGGGATTGTTTAGGTTTTCAAGAAATCCATGAGGGCTGCTTAATGAAGAGAAAAATCAGATTTTAGAAGTAGAGTGAAGTCAAGAAGTTTTGAAGACATGATGACATGCTATAGGAGTTGTAGGTAGAGCTGAGGTGCTAGAAGGTGAATAGTTTGCAAGAGCTCACATAGTTGAGCATAGATTGTGGTTGAATGATATTTCATTTGCATATTTGATTTTTTTAAGGGTTTTAATTTTTTTCATCAGTCCATTGATGACTGAAAATCATTTGTAATTAGATTCTTTTTAATAAAAAATTTAGTGGTTTCATGTACAAACAATTTGTTGAGGCTAATTTGCAATCTCCTTATTATGTTTTAGCTATTGCTGTGATGGTTTTAGATAGGGATTAGAGTATATGAATTCCTCTCTTCATCATATATATGGTTTACTCCTTTATCCTATTTTTTGATAATAGCTCTTTGATGTGGTTTATTTTTATCATGGTGTGCTAGAATTTCAAGATATATCAAATTTTATGTTAATTATTTTTATTTATAAGTCTACAAATTTCATTTATTTTAATTATATTAGTAATGAATTTGGCACTTGTCTGTTGATTTATTAAATCTTGAGCTAGCTTATCTCTCTTGTCATTTGAAGTCCTTTTATGATTCTATAATTTTTTAATTCAATGAGAACATTGAATGTGTCATATTGACTTATGTTGAGTGTAAAGTGTTGATTTAATAAAGTTATGTATAATATGTGATTGCATTTGTGTGGTCAATTGATTAAACCTCATAATATGAGTATATCATTTTTCTTTAAATGCTACTAAGGCACGTGTGCAAACATTATTTTGTGTGATAGGTATATGGATTGGGGAATGAAAACTAGGTCTTGTTGAAGTCTCCAACAATAATATGATAAGGTGGGTAATTAAATAATAAACTAAATTAAGATAAATAATTAGATATAAATAAGTCAACTAGTAGCTTGGTTAATTATGCTGAAGATGTACCCTATATGAACATTCCTAGCTGAGTTTAGTGATCGGCGATTGAGAATGTGATAGAATGATGGTTGACCATAAAAAAATATATGACCGTTCAATGAAACCAATATAAAAAATAAAATAAAAAAATATTAAAAAAAATAAACACTTTATACAAAGAAAGAAAACAAAGAATTGGATATTCTTTATACGTTTCCACTAGAAAAAAATAAAAGTAAAAAACCCACAATTATTACATTTTACAAATTAAATAATAATAATTATATTTAACAACTAATTAATCATTGCACTTTATACAAAGAAAGAAAGAAAATAATTAGATATTGTTTATAATTTTTCACTAGTTTTCAAAAATAAAAACACCATAATTATTATATTTTACAAATTAAAATAAAAATTATTATATTTTAGAAAAACATATTTAAATACATTGAATTTAGCTTCTCAAAATAATCATTTCACTTTATACAAAGAAAGAAAGTAAAGAATTAAATATTATTTCTAAATTTTTACTAATATTCATAGTTTATAAATTATATTATAAACACATAAAATAATTAATTTAATGTTTGTTTTTTGATAAAAGTGGCTAAGCCAGTAAAATTTTATTGATAGAAATATTATAGCAATACAAAATAAAACTCGATCCTAAGAACAACAGAGCCCAACTTTAGTAAAGTATAAGAAAATGCATACTAGAAACCCAACCAGAGCAAAACCCAAAAAAGAAAGACTACGATCACCCACCATCCTCCAGTCTAGTTCAGACTAGACAAGTATGCAGAGCCGAGAAAGATAAATGGGTATACAAAATCTTAATAAAAATCTTCCATTCAAGAACTCGAAGAGGAACTAGATTCATAATGTGAAGGAGGCGTGAAGTTATACACAATAGATTCCTCCACATTTTTTGATATGGAAGTTGTTGACTAATTTGAAGGCAAAGATCTTGTTGCAAAATTGAACAAGAAGTGCAAAGAAAGAAAAACATCAACCCCAGCTGCAAAAATTTCTAGAGGAAATTTATCATGTAGGTCATTACAATCCAACACAGTTCTTTCAAAATCATCACAAGAGATACTTGCCCTGATAGTAAATACCAAGTCTCTACAAAAGCTATTAGAAATCAGATCAAAATGATAAATAAAGCTCCCAATTGGAAAAATACCTTAATCAAAATTATAGTTATCCAAGTCAAAAAATAAACGTGGTTGTTCAAATTTCGAAGCAAGGACCATGACCATTTCATTAGCCAAAAAAATATCCATGCAAATATTAAAGAAGCGAGAAAACATTTCATGGAAGGTGGCATTAGAATTTTCCCATAACCAATGGGATCCCACAACCTTTTTGCAAACCATAAAATAATCTATATATTTTGAATGTATACTAAATATTATTTAGTTTCAAACATTATAGTAAAATATATACCATCATTAATAGGCACTTTTATTCCATATTCCTACACAAAACAACTATTTTTCAAATTTATTTTCTTCTTAGTTCAAAGTATTTCACAATTACACTCTTCTATACTTAATGTTAAATACCAAGCTCTATCCATAAAAAATTTAAATTAATAAAAAAACCACGAGCATACCCATTGCACACCAAGATGTGGTTACTAGTTTATTTGAATGCATAACTTTAATTCTATTTACTTTTTTGGTAATTATTTATTAAAATTAATTGGAAAATAAAATATGTAGATATTTAAGAATAATATTGTTTAATTTTTTATTTGATATATTTATTTTTCATTAATCATATAGCATGATACTAATGATTTCTAATATATTTTAGAAATATAATTAATTTAATCATGCATATAAATTTTTTATTTAGTATAATTGAAATAAGTATATATGTGAAAGTCTCTATTTTAAAATTGAAAATAAATAATATTTTATTTCATTTTTTTTTAAATAAAATAATAAATATTTTTAATCTATAATTTTCATTTAGGAAAATTATATTTTAGTTTTCTAATATTTTAATATTAATAGTGTGTATAATAATAAAATGGTATTAGAATATAAGTTTTGATTAAATGAAATAAACAATTATTTTAATATTAATGTTTTTCAAAGAAAGAGTGCATGAGGAAGAATAAAGATATTTTAATATTTTATTTTATTTCATAAAGATTATAATATTATATTTTACTTTCTATGTAATTTGTATCTGGGAGATATTCCCTTCAATAATTTTTAGGAATAAATGGCTTGAAAGAAACAATAGAATTTTCAAAAAAAGGCTTACAAGAAATTGAGATCTCCATTTCTAAAGTGACTACATCCTCACTATATAAGAATGTAAATTTAGCCAGAAAAAGCTCTTCTTGTGATACATTTATTTTAAATAATTGGAAGCTTCTCAAACTCCCTAGAGTTTTCTCTATTTTAAACAAGGCTCCTACGATGAATATAAATTCTCTAAATTGGACCCTTCCTAGAAATTTTGTCAAATTGAACTTTGATGGGGCTTCAAGAGGTAACCCTGGAAAATTGGGTATAGCTGCAATTTGAAGGGACTGGCATGGACACTTTACTGGTGTTTCTTGTGAATTGATTCATTATGGCACAAATAATGTGGCTGAATTTAATGCATTGAGATTAGGCCCGGTTCTTCCATCTCCCAACTTTTCATTGAAAGTGATTCAATGATTGTAATTCTACATTGAGAAATAGAGGTTCTGATTCTTGGCATATGGACTACCTTTTATCTTATATCTTGAAACAACTAGAGGGTTTTCCAAATTTCCAAATTTGACATTGTTACAAAAAGGTCAACTCATTTGCAGACACACTAACTAACAAATCAATTGATGAAGTTATATGTTATACATATTTTTTTGGCTCATGAATGTGGTTATTTATTTCATAGTAATTGATTATCAAATCAAATATTTTGGTTTGTATTGGGCATCTATTATATCTTTATCGATCTCTTTTTCCCACATGGCAATTTCTTCCTTCTGCCAGGGGTATTAAATTTGAATTAATTTCTTTAACTTGCTCCTCCTTTGGATTTCAGGGGCGGATTATCTTTGCTAGTAGCAACTACTCTCCATTTTTCCATATTTTCCCATTGCACTGTTCCTCACCCATGGCTTATTTAATGTTTCTTTGTACTCACATCCTCTTTTCATGGTTATCGTTACATAGCAAGGTATGTTTTTTAGTGGGACATGTGGTGGCTTCAATTCTAAAAAAAAATAGATTAATAATATGGTTTCAAATTCTTGCACATGTTGTTAACTCCATTTCGGGTGTTGTTGATGCATGTTTGGTGGTGGCTCTCATAAATTGACCTATTTCTTTTCACACCTCTCTCACTGAATTTGAGTTGTGTTACCTATGCGACCTCCTACCACTTATGCTTATTGGGGTTTGCATCTATCCCGCCTTCCTCATTTTTGTTCTTGAGTCTGAACTTGTTTCATACTGGCAAACATCTTTGAGGAATTTATGATCTCTTCGTGGCTCTTGAAGTTATTGAAAATTTAGCTAAAAGTACAAGATATTATTTTGGCGGCTATCCGTTCAGTTGGCCAAATTTGGCACCTTGCACTCTGCTCTTTTATTTTTCACCTATGCCTATTTGGTACTTTATCACTTCTAATTTTCCGCCTATGGGAGGTTACCCTTGTTGAGGGACATTTGAGAATTTAATATTTAGCAGCTTCTATATTTGGTGCTGATTTTATGCTCTTAAATGAATTGACATTCTTTGGTGGAATGTGATAAGAAATGGAACTTGTCACTCAGTATGTGGTTATTGGTACATGCTTTTCTTTGACATTAATTATCTCTCACCTCCTCAGCTATGGCAGGTACAATCGGATATTAGTTTTTATAAATGCAGACTTGTGTGTGGCCTCATTGGTGGAAAATATGGTGGCTTTATCACCTCTTTTTAATATGGAAAGTTGTTGAGAAAATTATGTCTCAACTTCCAATTCTCAGCCTAAGACACATCAGACTTGGAAAAAAATGCTTCATTTATACCTTTACCACTTTACCATGGTGAGTATGCTGGCTCTGGCGGTACTGCGGTGACAGACCTAGTGGTTACCACCTTACCGCACATGGTGATTTCACTCACCGCGGTAGCGTGATAAGGCCGCTAGCGGCCTGGCTTGGTGGTTACCACTATATCACTATTGGTGGGTCCCCTCATCGTGGTGTCCATGGTGAGACTGCCAACGATGGTCTTCGCAGTTATCGCCTCACCACGGACAGTGAGCTCGCTCACTATGGTGGCCACAGTGAAGCCGCCTACAGTGGTCTTGGTGGTTACCTACATACCATAGGTAGTGGGTCCTTTCACTATGATGGTTGTGGTGAGACCGCCTACGGTCTGCCTAGCGGTTACCACCCTACCACGGGGTGGTCTGGTGGCCTTCACGGTAGCATAGTAAGACTGCCAGCGGTCTACTAGGATGGCTACCACCTTACCACGGCTAGTCCTTGAATGGGCTGCGGTAGCATGGGGAAGGAGCGACAAATATCGGTGAATTTATCGGTGAGCTCGGATGAGCTCACCTCCATATCACGAACGGGTCAAACGAGCTCGGCGGTAGAGCGGTAGAGACTTGGATGGGTCAGATGAGCTCGGTCTAGATTTTGACAAAGTTGGACTCGATGATAGAAGCAAAAGAGGAATGGGATGCAAAAACGTGGCTCAGTGTCAGATCGAGAATTGGCTAAAGGCCAAAGAAGTAAAAATAGTTATTTCAGGTTAACTCAGGGTGGCAGGCAGGTTCTGATTTGGGTAATGGCAGTTAATGCCTAAGTGGCTTGATGTAAGAAGATCAACATGGATAGATCATTTGAATCATTGGATGAGAGATTCATGAACCTCATAGTCGGTGATTGGTTGATGACATTGAATGCAATGTATGGCTTTCATAGTTGAGTAAAATATTGTATATGTCAACCAAGTGTGGATCTAATGAAAAAAAGTAAGCAAGTTATTTCAAACTATATGTTAGAAATAACATTGTAATAGTGAGAGAACTTGAGTGCTGCTATGAGTTGATCAATGAGTAGAGACTGAACATTGTATGTAACTGTTTATTACTATAATGCAATTATCTTTGCTTGGTGTGGTGGGTTTTTTACTTGAAAAGGTTTTCCCACGTAAATACTCGGTCAACTATGAATGCTTATCTTTTGTTATCTCTTTTATGTTGTTTTACTCATCTCAGTAGTTTTTAGAAGCTATTAGAACCTATTTATTCTCTTCTCCTCTATTGTATTAGTGTTAAAGGAATTTATTCTGCACTGTTGGATCTTTAGATCCATCCCTATTTTTTCCCTTCAAGTGGTATAAGAGCTTGGCCAGTTGTGTTATCCTTGAGAGAAAATGTTAGTTTTTTGTGCTAATATAGTTTCAGTGGGAGTCTTGCATTGTTAAAAATTGTTTATGTTTGAGATGGCGAGTACATAATGTAGAGTAGATATTAAGAAGTTTAATGGCAGAAAATTTGAGTTATAGAAACTCAAAATGGAAGACTTGTTGGTGGATAGAGATGTCTAGTTAGCAGTGTCTAGAACTAAGACACAAAGTACAACACAAGAGGCTTGGGATCTTGTTGATAGGAAAGAAAGAGGTATGATAAGACTGAGTCTAGTTGATTTTGTACTCTTGAAGGTCCATGAGGAGTAGTTTATAGCTTCATTATGGAAGAAGCTTGGTGATATTTATCAAGGAAAGCCTCTGGTAAATAAGTTATTCCCAAGGAAGAAGTTTTACTCCTTGAATGTGGATGAAGGTGCATCTTTTGAAGACCATCTAAACTTGTTTAACATGAGTGTTACTCAACTAGCATCTGTAGATGTAAAGAATAAGGAGGATGATCGTTGCATGCTCTTGTTGTGTTCATTACCAGATAGTTGGGATCATCTAGTGATGGCTATTGGAAGCACAACCATTGCATTCAAGATGGATGATGTGGTTTCTTCGCTTCTGTCTGAATAAATGCGAAGGAAGTCTTTTGAGATGGAAAAAGAGGCTCTTGTTGTTCGAGGTAGACCAAAGGAGAAAGGAAAGAAGAAGGACAAGAAGTCAAAATCCAAATCTGCAGGGAGATCAAAGTCTCCTGGTAAAAATTTCAAGGTGAGATGTTGGAACTATGGGAAACCTGGTCATATCTAGAAGGAATATAAGGAGAAGAAGAAGAAGAAGAATTTTGACAATGAATCTTCTCAAAGTGATGTAGATGTCTTCATTGCAACAACCTTGACAATTCAGGCATTGAATGATGTATGGTTGGTTGACCCAGGTGCATCCTTTCACATGACATCCAATAGAGAATGGTTCTCAAAGTATGAGAAGTATGATGGTGGAAAGGTGTACCTGGCAAGTGACTCAATGTTGGAGATAGTTTCTAGAGGAAGACTCAGAATTCAATTTCTTGATGGGAGAGTCAAAGGTATTGGTGGCATAGTTCACATACTAGGTTTGCCTCGAAATATTCTTTCTATTAGTAAGTTAAATGATGCTGGTGTATAAGTTTCTTTCTCAAGTAAAGGATGTAAAATGGCTAGAGGTGCAATGGTGCTGGGTAAGGGTATTGATACTGGCACTCTGTATAAGTTGGATGCACGTCATTTTCAATGTAATAGTGCCTTTTCGAAGTCAAGCAAAGTTGCTCCTATTGAAAAAGATGAAGACACTTCTCTAGCTACAAATGCTTTGGAGGTAAAACTCCCAGTAGAGAAGACTCTATTGTGGCATCATAGAGTAGGTCACATAGGTGAGAAAGGTTTAAAAACCTTGAAGAATAAAAATCTTGTAGAAGGGCTTGATTATTGTAACCTTGAGTTTGATTTCTGCGAACATTGTATCTATGGAAACATCGTGTTTCATTTTATTATAATCCTTATAAATCTTCTAGTATACTGGATTATGTTCATTCATATGTGTTTGGTCCAGCTAATGTTCCTTCGTTATCGAAGACTAGAAATTATGTTTATTTTATTGATGACTATTCGAGAAGGGCATTTATATACTTCCTTAAAAGTAAATCAGAAGTGTTCAATTGATTTAAAGAATTTAAATCTTTGGTAGAGAATCAGACTGGAAAGAAAATTAAATTTTTGAGGATAGACAATGGCAGTGAATTTTGTTTGACAGATTTTGAAAGGTATTGAACTGATCATGGAATTAAAAGGCATAAGACAATGCCTTACACTCCAAAATTGAATAGAGTTGCTGAAAGGATGAATAGGATGTTGATGGAAAAGGCAAGGAGTATGTTGAGTGTTGCTGGTCTAGAGTAGAAGTTCTAGGCTGAGGCTGTGGCTATAGCATGTTATCTAATAAACCAATTTCCTTGCTTTGCTCTTGTTGATAAGACACCTTTGGAAGCTTGGTCTGGTAAGAAGCCCTCTCTGAGGAATGTTTGTGTCTTTGGCTATGAGGCATATGTTTATGTGCCAAATGAAAAGAGATCTAAATTGGATAACAAGGCTATCAAATGTATTATCATCGGCTATAGAGTTGGTGTGAAGGGATACAAGCTTTGGAAACCTATTACTAAGAAGGTTTTTTATAGTAGAAGCATGATATGTCATGAGTTGAAACCTTAAGTAAGTGATCAACAACTTGAGACAGATCAGAGTGACAAGAAGAAATATGTAGTTAAGATTCCTCAGACTCCAGAAAGGGAAGAGTTGCATGGTGTACCTAATATTGAGGAGAGATCTAGTAACTCTGGAAGTTATAATGATGAAGAACCACAACCTCAGCCTATAAGGAGATCCACACAAGAAAAATGACAACCTACAAGGTATGGTTTCTAATTGTTAGATTTGAATTGTGCCTATGCCTTAATTAATAGCACTGATGAGACTAGGACTATAAAAGAAGCAATCAAAATGATTGATTTGAATTATTGGCTAGAAGCCATGAATGAAGAGATGGATTCATTGAACTAGAATGAAACATGGGATTTGGTACCACTGTCTAAAGGAAGAAATCATGTTGGTTGTAAGTGGATATTAAAAAAGAAGACAGGTCTTGATGGTGGTGTTGACAAGTATAAGGAACGACTAGTTGCAAAAAAAAATTCCCAAATTGAGGGAATTGATAATGGAGAGATTTTTTCCCCCGTAGAAAATCTGACATCCATCAGATTTTTGTTGTCATTGGCAGTTGTGTATGAATTTGAAATTGAGAAAATAGATGTGAAGACAACATTTCTCCATGGTGAGATGGAAGAAGAAATTTATATGTCCCATCTGGGCATTTTGTTGTGAAAGGTAAAAAAAATCTGGTCTGTAAGTTAAATAAATATTTGTATGGTTTGAAGCAATCTCCTAGAATGTGGTACCATAAATTTGACACATCTGTGTTGTCTATGAAATTTTCAAGATCAAAATTTGATCATTGTGTTTATCATAAAACTGAAAATGATCATGTTCTTGTTATTACACTGTATGTGGATGATATGTTATTCATAAGAAATAGAAATACTATGATTTCTGATCTTAAATCTCAGCTGTCTGCAAAGTTTGAAATAAAAGATCTTGGTGCAACAAGGTATATTTTGGGAATGGAGATAACTAGGGACAGGTCTTGCAGAAAGCTTTGGGTAATTCAGAATAAGTATTTCAATACTATTCTAGAGAGGTTTGTAATGGATGACTGCAAGCAGTTAGTTGTCCCAGTTTTGCAGGGAACAAAACTATTTGTTGAAGATTGTCCAAAATCTGCGATTGAGATGGAGGAAATGATCAGTGTGCCCTATGCAAGTGTTGTTGGCAGTTTGATGTATGCTATGGTCTATACAAGACCATATATTTCCCAAGTAGTGGGAGTTCTAAGCCGATTTATGGAAAATCTGGGAAGATCACATTAGGATGTTGTGAAGAGAGTGTTTAGGTATTTGAAGGGGACTTCAGACTATGCCCTGTGTTACCATGGCAGTTTGGTTGCATCATAGAGGACTCTCAGTATTCAGGGCTATATTGATTCTGATTGGGCAGGGGACATTGAGAGCAGGCAATCCACCAGTGGATATACATTCATGCTTAATGGTTGAGCAATCAGTTGGATGAGCAAGTGACAGGATGTAGTTGCTTCATCCACGAAATAGGTAGAGTACATGGCTGCAACTCACGCCTGTAAGGAAGCAGTCTAGCTGAGGCGTTTGTGTTCAGACATTTTTTTTAATGCAGGGCTAATCAAAATTCTTTGTGATAGTTAGAGCACCATTTTTTTGAATATGACTTTCCATGCCCAGACAAAGAACATCGATGTGAAGTTTCACTTCATGAGGGACATGGTGGAAGATGGAAGAGTCTATCTTGAAAAGTTTGAGACTTTGAAGAATGTTGCACATGCTTTGACAAAGTTGGTGAGTACAGAAAAATTTAGATGGTGCACATAATCCATGGGCCTTGGGGCCTATGACTGTCAGTGATTTTTTGAAGTCAAGAGGGAGCTGGAAGTCTTGGCCAAGTGGGAGCTTGTTGAGAGAATTATGTCTAAACTTCTAGTTCTCAGCCTGAGAAAAATCAAACTTGGAAAAAAATGCTTCATTTCTGTCTTTACCGCTTTACCGCGGCGACTATGCTTGGGTCTGTCAGTACCACGGTGATAGACCTAGCAGTTACTGCCTTATCGCGCAAGGTGATTTCACTCACTGCAACAACACAGTAAGGCTACTAGTGGCCTCGCTCAGCAATTATCGCTATACTGCTAGCGATGTGTCCTCTCACCACAGTGTCCACGGTGAGACCGCCAACAGTGGTCTTCGTGGTTATCAGCCCAATGCGGGCAGTGAGATCGTTCACCATGGTGGCCATGGTGAAGCTACCTTTGGTGGTCTTTGTGGTTACCGCCATACCACAGGAAGTGGGTCCTCTCACTATGGTGGCCTACAATCTACCTAGCGGCCTCCATGGTAGCACGGTAAGACAGCCAATGGTCTACCAAGATGGCTATCGCCTTACCATGGCTAGTCCTTGATAGGGCTGTGATAGCATAGGGAAGGAGCAACAAAGCTTGGTGAAGTCATCAGTGAGCTCAGCACCATACTGCAGATGGGTCAAATGATCTCAATGGTAGCTCAGTAGAGACTTGGATGGGTCAAATGAGCTCGGTACAATTTTTGATCGAGTTGGACTTGATAAAAAAAGTGAAAGATGAATGGGATGCGAACACATGGCTCATTGTCAGAGCGATAATTGGCTAAAGGCTAAAGAAGTAACAAAAAATATTGCAGTTCTACTTAGGGTGGCAAGCAAGACCCGATTTGGGTAATGACATTTAATGCCTGGCTGGCTCGATGTAGGAAGATCAACATGGACAGATCAATTGCATGATTGGATGAGAGATTCATGAACCTGATGGTCGGTGATTGGTTGATGATATTGAATGCAATGTATGACTTTCTTAGTTGAGTACAATAGTTTTCATGTCAATCAAGTGTGGATCTAATGAAATAAAAGTAAGCAAGTTATTGTGAACTATATGTTAGAAATAACATTGTAATAGTTAGAGAACTTGAGTGTTGTTGTGAGCTAATCAGTGAGTAGAGACTGAACATTGTATGTAATTATTTATTACTGTAATACAATTGTCTTTGCTTGGTGTGGTGGGTTTTTTACCTGAAAATATTTTCCCACATAAATACTATGTCAATTGTGAATGCTTCTATTTTTTTATCTCTTTTATGTTGTTGTACTTATCTTAGTAGTTTTTAGAAGCTATTAGAAATTGTTTATGCTCTTCTCCCCTGTTGTATTAGTGTTAAGGGAATGTATTTTGCACTATTGGGTCTTTAGATCCATTCCTATTTTTTCCCTTCAAAAGTTGGTGGCTTTTATTCATCAATTTATCTGCTTCTGGTTTCCTTGCTCTATAATGATAATGGATAATTTTTCCAAGGTTTTTGTTCCATCCAGAATTCACAAAATTTGGGACAGTCTACACCTCACGGTGGTGAAGGTAAGGAAAACGTTTGCAATAGAATGCAAATAATTTTTTGATGCAATTGCAATGGTGCTAGGTACTGATTGGATGGAATTTCATGTCATGTATCTTCTACATGAAATTTCCTCACGTTTTGTTTCCAATCATGTGGATGTCTTATGGTGCCTTGAGATGGTGAAATTTTTGGCTAGCACTTATTTGTTACCACATATTTTTTCACTTTCTTCCCTATAGCCAACTTTGGAAAATTATGACATTTTGCAAGGTTCAAACTTGGTTAGAAGCATTCTCTATAGACAACACCTTCTTTCAGATAGGTTCCTCTCCACTCATCTTTGTTCCATGGCCCATGGCTTGCTTAATGATTTCCCATGTGAGTTTGATCTCTGTCTTCTCAGAATAAGGTTCCACTATGGTAACTCAGTTTGTGAATCAATTCAAAATATTTACAATGTGTTGAATTTTATTATTAGACATGCACTCATTGAGCCTCATGATGAGCCACTTTTTCCCACCACCCACTAACATTTCCTCCTCAAAGGAAAGTCTAACTTAATTCACTATTATTTTTCTATGCATTTTGTTCATAACACTCCTTTCTTCTACATTTTGGTTCTTGACCCTCTCTTGTTTGCAAATTTTGGATCTCCTTCTTTTGTTTCACAACTCTCTATTTTTTTTCTTGGTTATTTCATGGGCTTGTCTCCTTGGTTTTGCAAAATATTTTTAGCATGGCTTTCAATTTTCTCCTATTCTCATCATCCTTTCAACTTCCTTGTTCAAGCATTAAGTACCTTGGAGAAATATTCTTTCACTACTTTGTCTTTTGGTGTTGTGGCCTCCTAAAGGTCATATTTTCTACTGTCATATAGTGAGGTATCTTGTAATGCTAAATTATGTTCAGTGGGGAAATTGATGTTATTTTATAATACTCAAACACCAGATTTGGTGCCCCAGAGGTTTTTTTTTCTAGGTGAAAGGAATTATGCCTAAAAAATATATAATATAAAAAAGATTACAAAATTGTCATACCTGACAAAGATTTTTCAAAATATACATCACTGCCAGAACTATTTCTGATGTATCCATGCAAAACCAAAATGGCTACTTTCATGATCATATTACAACTACCCATTATTTTCTACTAATTACCCTTATCAACCCTAATGGAAATGATCATTTACAAAATTCCAAAACAATAATTGACCTTTATAACTATATCTACATTTGAAACTATTTAAAATCCACCCTATATCCCATACATTCAAAAAGATCCTACTTTCATACCACCCCTACGAGGACAATATATGGAATAGACCCTACAAAGGGACAAGAACAAATAAATTGATTTGTTATAGAAAATAAAATGATGATAAAGCATAGATAAACTTTGATTGATAAAGGTAGTTGGTGCCACATTTCCCAAATAGAGGACTGGAGATTTAAGTATTGACACAAATGAGATATTTTGAAACATTGGAGGATCTACAAAGGAATGTGTTCTCACATATATTAAATCACCTCCATAATACTCTGTTATCAACTTTAGATCAGGCTCATGTGAGAAAATTATGACAAGGTGTTGTGAGTACCAAGATGTATTATGGAAGAGATTCTCATAGATTTATCCCCACACAAATCAACACTGAAAAATTTAGCACGACTCCCAATTAACCTCTTGTTTGGAATGTTATTAAAATAAAGGGATCACCTGCAAGTCATAACATGAGTGAAAAATCCTAATGCATTGGAAAATATGCAAGGGAACACCTGCTCTTATGTTTTATGCAGCCTCCATAATACACAATTATCAACTTTAATTTAGATTAATGTGGAAGATTACTAACAAGGCATGATAAGTACAAAAGTCCATTTGATCAACATATTAAATGTGTACTCTAACTTAACATCAAATCCCTTTAATCAACATATTAAACATGAGCTCATTTTACTGACGACAATAGATTTTCTTCACCAATTTTAATGACCTTCTTCAACTTTTAATCTATTCTAAGGAATGAATTGAAGACTATATGAAGAGATTTCAAAGGATATTATTAGGAGATTACAATACATTCATTTTCAATAGTTACCTTCAATGCTGATAGATCCCAAGAATTATTAATGCCTTCTATGAAGAAAATCTCTTTTTTATCACACCTTAAGTTAGCAAGACGATCTACCAAAATGTTTCGTTCTCTATAAGTGTGTGAAATCTAATAAACATCAAAATCATCTAAAAAATTCCAAGCAAAATCTTAAACATTTCTCATAGCCCAATTACAACAAGATATTCCTTTGCAGGAATTAATTATTATTAAAGAGTCACCTTCAATATGAATTGATTTAATTTGTAATTGTCTTTCAAGAAGAAACCCATGTAGAATAGATATTTAATCCACTATATTATTGTTCCTTTGTGGTAAGTTCATTGATCTAGCTACCTTGATGATACTTCTTTCATCCTTGATGTATAATCGTGCACCTAGAGGTGCACCATCAAAGAGCAGGTATAATACCATAGGATTACCTCTTGGCGCACCATCAAAGTTCAATTTCAAAAATTCTTGTGCAGGTGGACTCCATTTGATTGAATTCCTATCTAATTTATGTGGTTGCCTCATAATTTATTTAAAGGGAAGCATTATATGTTTCCAATTTTTCAAAATATTATTATCCCATGCTGAAAATATTGCCCCCACATTTTTTATGCTCTTGAACCCAGGTATTCACCACTTCTGAGATAGAATTTTCAATCAAGGAGTGAACATAATGAATTGAAGAGGATACCTTTCTAAATATTCTCTTATTATTTTCCCACCAAATAGCCCAAATAACCAAGGCT
Organism: Sequoiadendron giganteum; assembly: GCA_007115665.2. NCBI lineage: Eukaryota > Viridiplantae > Streptophyta > Pinopsida > Cupressales > Cupressaceae > Sequoiadendron > Sequoiadendron giganteum. Next base: position 479,140,420 of record CM021109.1, read on the forward strand.
AGAATGGCTTGCCATATGCACACAAAAAAAGAGGATTTATACAGTACAAGGCAGGCAGTGAAAAGATCCTAGATTGAATTCAAAACAGTATAATAGTTCATTTTACCCAAAACAAAAAGCCAACAAGAATGAGCAAAATAACATTGTAGAAAAAAATCATCATGATCCTCAAAATTTTGATCACAATAACACACTTGAAAGCCTTCACAATTCCTAATTTCACTAATCGATCACTTGTTAAGGCTCTTTTTCTCATCACTATCCATGCAAAACTATCTGCTTTGTGGAGGATCACACTATTCCAATAGAACTAAAAGGCTCTCTATGATTGTGTGTTATCACCCCTACTTAGGATTTCCTTACATCCCTGCTTCATTGTATAAGAGCTATTTTTAGATGGTGCCCATATTAATTTATCATATCTACTTGAAATGAATACATTCCTAGTTGTCAAGATATTTGACAATAACTCTCTCTTCTCTTTTGAAATTTGAACAAAGGAAAAATATTTCCAAATCATTTTTCTTGATGAAGGCTCAGTTGAATTTACATAATCTATTAGTCTTGTTCCCCAAGCTTGAGAAAAAATTGGGATGGCTGATTTTAGATCTTGATAACCCTTCAAAGGGGGATGACCATTCTAGGAATCACTCCTCAGAGCATATTAAATATTGAATCTTAAGATTTCAGAACTATTAAATATTACAAATAATTAAATGATTTTTTTGATTTATAAATTGACTGGTCCATATCCATTATTTTGAGAAAATTAGTACAAGAATTGAGGTAAGATTCTTGACCTGGAATATTTTAACAAATATTTATGTTGGTTGATAAACAAATATAGGGGTTTTGATTAAACTAAGTTTATTTTGTTGATCATATTATATTTTATAAATAATATAAGAATATAAAAATAGCAATCGAGTTTTATATTGCTCAACTTGGAAAATATAGTTGTTGTAAGTCAAAAAAAATGGTTGCTTAGGGAAGCAGAAATCATCTAAAACTTAGGATGATTGAGTGATTTATGAAATTAAGACAAATATTGTTTAATATTGAAATTACATGACAAGAGGATTTAAATTATGTTTTCAAGATGTATTTTGGTGTGAAAAAATGGAAAATGGAGTTGTTTTATGGTTTAGGATATAAAAAAACACATTTAACAATCATTTCATTGAAGGGTAACCCTAGAGATCTCATTCTAAAGTATGTAAAAGAGAAAGCGATCTTGATATAGGGTTGTCCTAGGTTTTGATTGTAAAATAAAGAGGGGTTCACTAGAAATCTAGGGCTTGGAAATAATAATGAAATTCAAGACCTAATGCTTAAATGTAATGCAATGTAAAACTTCACTAAATGATCTAGAAAAGCATGTAAAATAGAACAAAAATTGAGAGATGAAAGGTGTGCACCTGGAATATTAAAGAGGATTGGATGAAGCTCTAAAATTCTAAAAAGACAAATTTTAATACTGATTGAGACTCATATGCCAAACTAAGTGATTTAGTCCTAGATTAGGGTTTCTGGGAAGGAACATGTTTCTAGCATTGTAGGTGTAGGGTTTGCAAAAATTTGGATTTTTGTCTATACTAGGACTCATATGCCAGAAGTGGCGTATCAGTCTAGTTAGGGTTTTTTGGAAATTCAAAGTCTGAATCTACTCTTCAATGTCCACTTTTTTCTTTCCACTTGATTTTTGGATCCAAAAATTTGATTTGTAACCTATAGATGTCTTTCAATGATCTCTAATGCAAGGTGACAACTTTCTCCAAACTTGATCTTCAATATTTCTTAAACCTGGACCTGCAAATCACACACCAAAGAGAGGGGAAAATGTTGTTTCGTTAGTGGAAAGGGGTTTTCCTTGGTCAAACCCCATTTTGGTAATCAAACCTTGAAATGAAATGAAATAGAAAAAGAGAATGATGAATGAAAAAAATGTAATGTTGCAACTCACCAAACCCTAGCAATAAAGTGTTGCAAATATGTATGAAGTGACTCCAATGGATGTAGATCTTGAATCTTTCTTGAATGTGATAGATCTTGAGTTGAATGCTAGCTTGAACCATGAAACCATACATCATAATTGTTAGATCAAACACAAACATGATTTATGATGACTTTGAAATGATGCTTGATGCTTGAATTATGCTCTAAAATACTTGATAATCAGCCCTTGAATGCTCTTGAATACTCTTGTAAACACTTGAATTCTCTTGTGAACTCAAATTTTCTATAAGAATGCTCATTCAACTTGATGAGTGTAAAATGAGTGAAAGAAACCTATACTTATACTTTTTTATGCCAAATTTCACAAAATAACAACACAATCAGATGCCATCATATCTAGGAGGATAAAATCCAATTGATAAATTGAATTAATTTTAATTTTGGTCCACATGAAACTCACACCAAAAGTGGAATATGAGTTATATTAGGCTTTAATTATGAGACAATTTTTAAAAATACTTAGAATGATGTAAAATTGGGATTGAGGCCCAATAACCTAGGTGGAACCCATATGCCCAAGGTGGCGTATGAATCTAAGATCACCAAAGTTGGGCCACACAACCTAAAAACACCTGAATTATGATTAGATGTTGATTTATGTAAGGATTATCCTCATAAAGATGCATTAATTAAGGCTTGTGGATGAAAAATAAGGACAATTAAATCATAAATAATCCCAATTATTTATGACAACCCTAAAAAAAATTTGAAAGTGTCGAACAACACTTTACAACACCTTAGATAAGGTACAATTAAGTTTAATTAGTTGACAAGGGCCCAATACCTAATGTGAATTTGTCAAACACATTGCAACACTAAATCAAGGCAACATTATGCTCAATTTAACAAGGAAGGCCCAAACAAGCAAGGAAAATTAGAGGTCGATACTTTTTTTGTTGCCACATGGTGATTGATACTCTCCTTGAAAATAGATTTTTAAGAAAAATTTATAAATTAGTAAAATAGTCACAATAGGATTAATACATATTCAATCAATCTTATTTTAAGAACAAGGCTTATCTAGAAAAAATGTGTAGTGCAAACACATTATTTATAAATCCTCATAGGAAATCACTCATAACTAGATTTTAGATTATACTATATGCATCCAATACTAGTAATATGTTTTGCTATTATTTCTAGAATTACATGAATTACTAGTGATTGTAATGTCATTAAAAATAATATTAATAGAAGATATTGTAGAGTAATTTCTATTTTTTAGAATCTTTATATTATCTTTCCAATATATTTTAAATTTTTTAAATAGTATTTTCTTAGAAACTTATGCCCATTTTAATGAGAAATATTTTTGTGTGAGTGAAATAGAAACTACTAGCATCGAAATCATGTTTAGTCTATGTGATCTTTTAACTTGGTTTGGTGAGTTTTTTCTTCTTATTGAGCATTATATTTTATATATATACTATGTGTAAGGGTTTGATCATGATTTACACCTTGTTCCATGTGATACCATACCCCCAAGTATATTGGTTGTGTATCTGAGAGTCCCTTAGTGGATTTAATCATCATAAATTTTGTGTCATGGTTGAAATATTTTAAATTCTATTTACTTTTTATTTCATTCCACAACTTACTTTGGGTGGAGATCATCCCTTTCATTAGGGATTTTTACTATGGTTTACAATGCTTTCTTTGATTGTATGTGTGAGGTAAATTATCTTGATTATATGTTGAAATCCAACATGGTTTGGTGTTATATTTTCTCCTTATTGAACTAAATATATGTGACATGATACTGCTTATTATAGTGCATTTAATGAAACACACCAAGTATTTTATGAACCATATTGATATCTTTGATTAAATTGCATTATATATCCTAAAAACTCAAATCATTACTCTACATTTCATAACTAATGTTACTTATGAAACATTGCATATCTTATAAAACATTATTGTCCCCAACCTAGGGTTTATAGTAAGCTTCAAAAACCCATAATTTTTTATGTGTCTAGGGAAAATATATGAAACTTGATACTAATTTTATGTAGGCCTCTATGCATGTGCTGACAATAGGATGGTTGATAAATCATAATTTTGTGTCAAACCTAGGGTATAATTTGCTGCCACCTTTGGAAACTATAGAATCTTGTGCTTAATGTTTTAGAAACCACATTGTGATTGTCAACCAAGCCATGAAGAACATGAATTCAAAGAAGGGTTTGTGATGCTATATCTTGGAATTATTAACTATTTCATTGGAGATGAGGTAACTAAGAAAGATAAAAAGAATTTTCAATTGCACAAAATTTTCCCTGCTTTTATTTCTTAGAAAGGTAGATGGTATCAATGAATGAAAACTTGCATTAAACCAACTATGTCTTGAGTCACTTGAATTTATCTAAGCTGATGATGCAGGTGATTTTTTTATGGCACAAATAAATTAATGGAAACTTTCAAATTAACATTGATGAAAGCTCTTAGGTTTTCCAAACTAATTGAAAATAAATATTTTCCCACAACCATCACTAGGAATGAATTTGAATATATTATGTCATGTTTTCCATTTTATATCTTTAAGCTCCTAAAAAATAAAAATTTGCATGCAACATCCATCTAACTTAATGCTGATTTCTATTTGTAAAAATGAATATTAATAAAATCATAAAATGAATGGTTTATAAATTGTCAAAACAAAACAAAAAAATGAATATAAAAATCTACCTAAACTGAAATAGATTGAATTCCACTAGCTATGTTGGAAATGGACTACTATAAGCAATGCAAATATAATTCATAAGAAATTTTTTGTTAAGTTGATGTCATTTATATAAGTTTAAAAATGAATTCATCTAAATTATGTCATGTTTTTCATTTTTTTCTTCAAACTCATAAAAATTAATCTTTTTTATGCAACTCCCATCTAATTCAATGTTGAATTCTATTTTAATTTCTATGATTAATAAAATCATTAAGGGAATTTAGTTTATTGTAAAAAAAAACAAATATACTAAATATAAATATTTCAATATTACCAAAATGAATATATTACCTAAGATAATGAAAAACAATGTAGAAACATCAAAATGTCTTCATCTACATTGTCTAGCATACAAATTGGTGGTAAAAAGGTGATGGATCAAGCATAGGTTGGTACAAAAGGAGTCAAATGCATAAAAAAGGCATTTTTGAGTCAGATAATGTGTTGAACTAGACAAATGCAGAAGCATGTGGGTTTGAATCATGTGGTCAACCCCTATTTTACCATTTCAAGGTAAGAAAAAATTAGCACTTGCCAAATTTGTTTCTTAAAAATATTTTCAAAATATACAGAGAAAGGGAGTGAGAGATATTAGTTGAGGTATCATGGTAGGGACTATGACTTGATAGTGATAGAGACTTGATATGGATAGAGAGTTATCTAGTTAGGGTGTGAGGAAAGACCCGACAACATGAGAGGGGTTGGAGTGAAATAGATTGTTTTAGGTTGGGTGGGAGATACATGAGACCTGATAGAGTGGGAGTGTGAGAGAGGGGATTGGATTAAGATAGATTAGTCTAGGTAGTGTGGGAGAGAGTGAGACCTGAGAGAGAGAGACTTGAGAGGGAGAGAGAGTTATTTAGCTAGAGTGAGGGGAAGACCCTCTACCCTCAAACCTATACCCTCTACCCTCAACCGTCAACCCTTAAACTATAAACCCTTAACCGTTAAACCCTCACTCCACCCATCTCTTTGTGTCAATCCTACACACTCTACCCTTAAATAGTAAACCATAAACCCTAAGCCTTTAAAACCTAAACCATAAACCCTTAAACCCTCTACCCTCTACCCACAACCCTCAACCCTCAACCCTCTACCATCTACCCTCAATCCTCAACCCTTAAACCATAAACACTCAACCCTTAAACCCTCAATCCTCAACCTGCAACCCTCAACACTCAACCCTCTACCTTTAATCGTTAAACCCTTTACACGTAAATTGCAAACTATAAACCCTCAACCCTTAAACCCTAAACTCTTAAAAAATATAATCTCTACCCTCTAACCTAAACCATAAACTGCCCCTCTCTCTCACTCAACCCTACACCCTCTACCCTTAAACCCTAAATTGTAAACCCTCTACGATAACCCCTCAACCCTTAAACCCTAAAACACAAACACTAAAACCCTCAACCCCCCTCTCTCTCTCTACCCTCTACCCTCTACCCTCTACCCTCAAACATTAAACCCTCAACCCCCCCTCTCTCTATCTCAATCGTACACCTTCTACCTTTAAACCTTAAAATCTTAAACTATCTACCTTCTACCCTTTTCCCTTTACCCTTAAATCATAAACCTAAACCCTAAACCCTTAAACCCTAAACCCTAAACCCTTAAACCCTCTACCCTCTACCCTCAATCTTCAACCCTCAACCCTCTACCCTTAACCCTTAGAACCTAAATCCTTAAACTCTCAACCCTTAAACTGTAAACCGTCAACCCTTAAACCCTCTACCATCAAACCTCTACCCTTTACCCCTCAACCCTCCACCCTAAAACCCTTAAAACCCTGACCTCCCCCCTCTCTCTCTCAACCCTACACCCTTTATCCTTAAATCGTAAATCCTAAACCCCAAACCCTCAAACCCTAAACCCTTAAACCCTAAACCCTAAGAACTTAAACCCACTAACCTTAACCCTCTACTCTCTTTTGGCACCTTCAAATTTTCAAACTTGAAGTGCCCATATTGAAAAATTTTCTTTTGCCCACTAAGAAGTGCCCCTAAAAAATCTTCCCAAGTAACCTACTTTGGAGGGTCCTATTTCACAACTAGATGATTTTCATGTCAAACAAATTGTTGCTTTCTATTCTCCCCACATTCATTTACTCCCTGGTCTAATTTCAAATACCCACGATCATATTTACTATTTTTACCAGGCCAGAAGCAAATGCAGTTTGCTTTGTTTTCACACTTGCATTTTTAGAACTTTTCAAGGTGGTCAATTTTGACCCTCAATATCTTGTGATGAATGATAATTCAAAGAAATACCTCTTGCATAAATACTCAATGTACCCAAATTACCTAGTCTGTTTAGTGGTAGTTCTCCGAAAGATGATTTGATATTCTTACAAATTGGCAACTTGGTGAGTTTTAATTGGTTCTAAATAGGAACAAGTGCAGAAAGGTCTGAGTAGGCCACTTTGATGTTGAACATCTTTCACCTCATGAATTTTTCTTTCAAGCCAATTATTGCACTCTATTCTTGGGTCAAATTTCTACATTCCTTCTCAGTTTCAAGGTCTCAGGATAAGTTTTGATGGGTTATTTAATCATTTTCTAATCGTGATAGGGCCAAAAATGATGCTCCAAAAAGTGAAATTTTTTGAAAATATAAGGACAAATCATTTCTTATTTTGGATTTAAATATATCTAGCTCCATTCTCGTCAAAATCGAAGATCATATGATGCATTAATTTTAATGCATTTTAGTTGTGGCAAAGGTGTTCCCAAGGCCAATTTACAAAGGAGGTACTTGGAATATTTTGGAAATGAAAATTTTGAGGAAATCGGTTTTCTCTAAATTAATTATAATGCCCTTATGCAAATTTTCATGGCTCCAAGTGTCCTGGTTTTCTCGCAACAAATTTCTCCTATTTGGGTCATAGCCGAAATTAAAATTTCACTATTTTCTAATGTTCAAATTGCAAATGTTTAAGATATGTTAATTATTTTAAATACTTATAAAAGGAAGAAACTAGAAATTAGGGCATATTTTAAATTTTTTATGATTTATATAGTTTAAACTTAATAATCTATTTTATTCATGGTACGTGAGCCCGAAGAGCTATTGTGAGAAAGTTTCATGGGGAAGCGGGGACTCCTTTTTACATGGTATCTTTGGCATTTGAATGTTGTTTAGAAGCTTGCATTTAGATGAGGAAGGATGATAATTTTACAGTGCAATGAAAATTTATACACATATTTTTTTCCTGTGAGCCTGTGAAGACTTTTGCTTTCGGCAACAAAGAGTCACGGGGGCACAAGGAGACTAGCAGGAAGCATTTTCTGGCCATGATTTTGTAGGATCTAGTGTTGAGAGTTAAATTTTTTTTTCTACACATGCTTTGGATTTATTTCATCACCGTAGGGAGGAGATTTTCAAGGTGAAGTGGGTAGAAATCAAAGTGCAATCACGTTTTTTATTTTCCTGTGAGATTTTGGGGGTGTTTTGGAGCTCAAACTTGTTCTTCCATGCTTGAAATTCATCCCCTAACCTATACCATTTCCTAGACTAATCTTTTAAGCATGTTTTTTATTGATTTTGAGTGTGTGTAGCCATTAAAATACCCTCTCATTCAGAAAAACGACCCAGCTTGCATTTACAATTGAAATTTATCAAAATTGTTTGAAGAAATACCGCATTGCCATGACCAAAGAGTTGCATAAATGTGAAGAGGAATTATGGGAAACTAGAGGACCTCAGATCAATGGCTAAGAAAATATAGAGAAATGTAGATCAATTTAAACCCAAGCCTGCTAGCTCGCACGAAATAGGACTATGTCAACACAGTGAAATGCAGGCATGGGGATTGGTCCCTCAAAAGAAATATTTTAAGATTTTAAAATATTTCATCTTTATTGTTTTGTTTCTCCTATAGTAGGTTATTTCTTCCATCACCAAACAATAGTGGGGAACCACAAATTGAAGGGAAGGTTGTGGTGTGCCCAGGTGAAATAATTTAAAAAATTTCCAAAAAATGTTGAAATGCTACTGGAGGCAGTGATTAAGTAGGGAAAATATTTTGATAAAATATTTCTATGGATAAAACCAAAGTTAAAATTTTTTACTACTGGGTATTATATTTTAATATGAGGTGAAGGTAAATGAGCATAGGTGAATTATATATTAAAGCCTTCATTAATAAAGTTAAGAAACATTATTTTTTAGGAAACAAAGGTGAAAAGTGTAATCAAAATAAAAGGTGAAGAACAAAAAGACATGCATGGGAAAATATTTTCTTGGCTAAGGAAGTTTTTACAAAGTGCACTGTTTTCACACAACAGGTGAAAAATAAACAAAGGGGTGAAATATTTTCACAAGGAAAAAATATTTTTGAACTATAGGTGGAATAAAGGGAATGATAATTTTTCAAGCTAGGGAATATTTTTCTGTTTGAAGAGTAGCAGGTGCAAGAAGAGTGAATCAAAATACAAATTAGGGCTTTCTCTTTAGGCGGTGAGAAGCTACTCATCAATGATCATGAGTTTTCCAAGTGTCTTCCTCTAATGAGCATTTAGGGTTTTCTTTCTCCTTATGAAAATTTTTGGGGATTCATTGTAAAGAGGTCAGTTGTTTGTAATTACTCATAGAGAATATTTTAATAGGAATATAGAACATTTTAGAGTTAATTCTTAGGTTTTGAGTATGTTTATATGTATGTAATTTTTATAGCAATACTGGCATAATAATACTAAATAGTGAAGATTCTGAACCATTTTCTCTCCTATGTATTGGTTTGATAAACTATGAATAACATAATCAAGAGTTATTTTATTTGTCTCCATTGAAATCCAATGGATATTTAGTTTTATCGTTGCTTATTGATTCAAGTAATTAATGTAAATGCTTGAGTGAGGCTATTGGTTTATGTTAAGCTAAGTGCTAGGATTCTAATAAGAAGTTGTGGTTGAGATTTTATGTTGAAATACTTTAATACAGTAGCTTCAAAGCTTAGATGATGTTGTGTATTAATTTTTTATCAAGTTACACAGGTATTGAAGTTGACTCTTTTACAATGGATGAAGCATTGATCTAAGTGTGTTATTCTTATTTCATTTTGGTGGTTGATTCAACAATTAATTATAATTTTAAATAATTTTACTTATTAATCTCAGTTTGTTTGTGTGTTGAGCTCATTTTATTACATCTCTCATGTTTGAGTTAGAAACTTCCATGAAGGTTAGCCAAAAATTTAGGGTGATGTACCTCTTAAACAATTAGAGGATAATTATCTATTTAAAATGTATTTGGTACTTTGGCACACAAGTATCTATAAATATACTATTGGGATTACCATCCTTGGTTTAACATAGCCATAAGTGTAGAATATTTTTGTCTCTTTGACTGAATCTTGTTCGTTGGCAAAATCAAATCTCTGAGTCTGAATAATAGAGAGTGGCTACTCTTAATGACTTATTACATCTATTGATTTGGGAAACAACACTCTCTACCCTAATCCCTTAAACACTCAACCCTCTGTCTCTCTAACCTCTACCCTCTACCCTCAACCCTAAAAACCTTAAACCCCCAACCCCCTTCTCTCTCTCTCAACCCTAAACCATCTACCCTTAAACCATACACCATAAACCTTGAACCATTAAACCTTAAACCCTTAACCCTAAACACTTAGACCCTCTACCATTAACTCTCTACCCTCAACCCTAAAACCCTCTACCCTCAACCCTCTAACCTCAACCCTTTACCCTGAACCCTCAATGCTTAAACCATTAAACTGTCAACCCCCCTCTCTCTATATATCTCTCTCAACCCTACACCCTCTACCCTTAAATCATAAACCCTAAACATTAAACCCTTAATCAATAAACCTTAAAATCTTAAACTCTAAACCCTAAACCCTTCAACCATCTAACCTCTACCCTTAAACCTCTACCCTCTACCCTTAACCCTTAAATCCTAAAACCTTAAACCCTCAACCCTTAAAACGTTAACCTTAAACTGTAAACCCTTAAACCCTCTACCCTCAGCCCTTCACCCTCTACCCTCAAACCTTTATCCTCAAAAATTCACCCTTAAATCCCCAACACCCCTTTGTCTCTCTAAACCCTACACCCTCTACCCTTAAACCATAAACTATAAACCCTAAACCCTTAAAACCTAAACCCTTAAACCCTAAACCCTAAACACTTATACCCTCTACCCTTAACCCTCTACCCTCTATGCTCAAAGCTAAAAAATTCAACCCACTCTCTCTTTGTATCTCTCTCTCTACCCTCTACCCTCAACCCTCAACTCTCAACCTTCTACCCTCAATCCTCAACCCTTAAACCCTAAATCCCCTAAAATCCCAACCCCCCCTCTCTCTCAACCACACACCCTCTACCCTTAAATCATAAACCCTAAACCCTTAAATTCTAAAGCCTAAACACTTAAACCCTTCACCCTCTACCCTCTACCCTCTACCCTCTACCCTCTACCCTCTACCCTCTACCCTCTACCCTCTAACCTCTATCCTCAACCCTTCAACCCTAAAACCATTAAACCCTCAACCCCTCTCTCTGTCAACCCTACACCCTCTACCACTAAACCATAAACTGTAATCCCTAAAACCTAAACCCTAAACCTTCTATCCTTAACCCTTAAATTCTCTACCCTCTACCCTTAACCCTCTACCCTCTACCCTCAACCCTCCCTCTCTCTCTACCCTATACCCTCAAGCCTCAAGCCTCAAGCCTCAACCCTTAAACCCTTAAACCCTAAAATACTTAAACCCTCAACCCTCCCTCTCTCTCTACCCTCTACCCTCAAGCCTCAAGCCTCAAGCCTCAAACCTTAAACCCTAAAATCATTAAACCCTAAACACCCTCTCCCTCTCAATCATGAACCCTCTACCTTTAAATCATAAACCATAATCCTTAAACCCTAAACCCTAAACCCTCTACCCTTAACCCTTAATCCCTAAACCCTAAACCCTCTACCCTCAACCCTCAATGCTTAAACCCTAAGACCCTCAACCCTCAACCCTCAAACCTCAACCCTCTACCCTCCACCCTCTATCCTCAACCCTTAAAGCCTAAACCCTTAAACTGTAAACCCCAAACCCCAAACCCTCAACCTTTAAATCATAAACTATAAACACTGAAGCCTCAATTCTCTACCCTAATCTCTCAACCCTTAACCTTTAATCCCTCAACCCTTAAACCCTCAACCCTCTAACATCTACCCTCAACCCTCAACCCTCAGCCCTCAACACTTAAACCCTAAACCCTAAACCCTAAAAACTAAAACCTAAACCCTCTACCCTCTACCCTTAACCCTTAAACCCTAAACCCTAAACCCTTACACCCTTAAACCCTGTACCATGTACCCATAACCCTGTACCCTGTACCCTTGACCCTAAACCCTCTTCCTCTCTCTCTCTCTCACTTTACCATAAACCATCAACCCTATAGGTCCTCAACCCTATGCCCTCAATTATCAATCCTATAACCTAAAAATTGGATCCTCAATATTCATCTATGTTTGTCCCTTCCTCCTCTTCTCTCCTCTCTATCTCACTTCTCCCTCCATCAATTCCTCCCTCTCTACCCTAATCCCTCAACTGTATACCCTCAAGCCTTAAAACCTTAAATACTCAATCCTAAACTTTAAACCCTTAAACCATCTACCCTCTACCCTCAACCCAATACTCTTTATCATCAAATATAATCCCTCAACCCTTAAACACTCAACACTCAACATTAAACCCTCAACCTTAAAACCTCATTCCTTTTTCTCTCTCTCACTCCATGTCACTCTCTCTCAAGTCTCTCCCTCCTACCTATGAGAGGAGGAGGGGGAGAGAGAGGGAGTGGGAGATACTGAGGGAGTTATAGAGGGATTCATAGAGAGAGGAGGAGAGATAGGGGGGAGAGAGAGAGTGGGAGAGAGATAGAGGGAGTCATTAAGAGAGAGCGAGAGGGAGACTTGAGAGAGGGAGAGGGGGTGGGAGGGAGATACCTAAGAGAGAGGGAGTGAGATAGGGTGGTGGTGGGAGGGATATATCAAGGAGAGAGGGGAGACACAAACACAGATAGAGAGAGATTGTGTGGGGCGTAGGAGGGAGAGACGTGAGAGAGAGGGTGTGGAAGGGATAAAACTAAGAGAAAGGGAGATAGAGAGAGGTTTCACCCTGGAGAGACTTGAGAGAGAGGGGGAGGGAGAAAAAGTGGGAGAGAGGGTGTGAGAGGGAGAGAGTAGGAGAGAGAGGGACTGGGAGATAGAGGGATGGGAGAGATACAAGGTGTGAGAGAGAGACTGGAGAGAGTGAGAGGGGGTGGGAAGGAGAGGGAGTGCTCAAGATAGAGGGATAGGAGAGAGATGGAGGGAGTGAGAGAGAGATAGAGAGAGAGAAGGGGTGAGGGGAAATATGTGAGAGAGAGAGATAGGGAGGGGTTGGGAGGGAGATACCTGAGAGAGTGGGGGATAGAAATAGGGAGTGAATGGGAGAGGCCATGGGAGAGAGATAGAGGTAGTGAGTGAGAGAGATAGAGAGATAATTGAGAGGGGGAGAGACTTAAGAGAGAGAGAGGGAGGGAGAGGGAGTATGAGGGAGAGACCTGAGAGAGATAGGTACCTAAGAGAGAGAGGGAGAGGTGGTGGAGGATAAACCCGAGATAGAGGAGAGGAGAGAGGAGAGAGAGATAGAGGGAGGGAGGGAGGGAGGAGTGAGAGAGAGAGATAGAGGGAGTGGCTATGAGAGGCAGAGGGGTTAGGAGGGGGAGACTTGAAAAATAGAGAGAGGGATAAGTTACAAGAGGGAGATAATTGAGATATAGAGAGAGGGAGAGGGGGTGGAAGGGAGATACTTGAGAGAGAGGGAGAGACAAAGTAGGAGATAGATAGAGTGAGTGAGAGAGAGGGAGTGGGAGAGAGAGAGGGAGAGGGTCTAGCAGGGAGAGACTTGATAAAGAGAGAGAGAGGGAGAGGGGGTGGGAGAGAGAGAGAGAGAGAGAGAGAGAGAGAGAGAGAGAGAGAGAGAGAGAGAGAGAGAGAGAGAGAGAGAGAGAGAGAGAGAGAGAGAGAGAGAGAGAGAGATAATTGAGAGAGAGTGAGAGATGTAGAGGGTGAGAGACAAAGAGAGGGAGTGAATGAGATACCTAAGAGAGGGAGAGGTGGTAGGAGGGAGAAACTTGAGAGAGATATATAGAGAGAGAAATATAACTATCTAAGAGAGGGAGAGAGAAGGATATTGAGATAGGGGGTTAGAGTGAGATAGAAAGATAACAACCTAAGAGAGGGAGATGGAGTGAGAGATACAAAAAGGAAAGAGGAGGAGAGAGAGAGAGTGAGAAAGGGGGTTGGAGTGAGATATATTTATCTAGGTAGGTTGGGAGGAAATGAGACTTGAGAGAGGGATTTGAAGTGAGAGATTAGTCTAGGTAGCATGGGAGGGAGTGAGACCTAAGAAAGAGAGACTTCAGAGGGATAGAGAGTTATCCAGTTAGGGTAATGAGGAAAAGAGTGTATAAAAGGTAAAACCTCAACTATCCATCGACGATCATAAATTGTGCACTCTCAGTATTATCAAAGTGGTCAACCAAAGAGAGGGGAAAGTTACATTTTGTTTAGAAAGGAACAAGATCCAATATGACTATGTAAAACACATTAAAACTATTTTTAATTTACAAGCCTTCTAGATTAATTTGAAAATGTAATTAAATACATTTTACAACATTGAATTAGGGAAAAATAGGTTTATTAGATTTGAATGCTTAATAAATGTCTATAAAATTGTGAAAGTCATTTGAACACTTTACAATACCCTTACAAGACATAAATAAATGCATTTTATTTAGTTTGTAAAGGCCCAAGACCTAATGTGAATGTGTAAAACACCTCACAACATTATACCAAGGCAACAATAAGTCCAAAAATCTGCAAGAGGAGCTAAACACGTGCGAAAAAGGCTAAGGACCCTTTTTCGACATTACAAAACTAAATTTGAATGTCCAAGATAAAATATAAAATGATATCCATTAAATAATTTATTTATTTAATGAAGGAGTTCAAAATTAAATTTAATTAAATAATAAATATTATTTAATGAAATGAAAGAAAACAAGGTTTAAATAAAATAATTTGATTTATTCAATTAAATAGGGCGAAATGTTAGTGCGAGAGGGGTTGATTTAACCCAATTTGGTCAATTATACTAATAGGTGAAAATGAGGAATTTGATTAAATGACCAAGTTAATTTAATCAAACAAACGTGCTAATGAAATTATAATGGATTGTATAAATCTCATGTCTCTAATTGTTGAATTTTACTTTCACAATTTCCTTGATTACCATTTTCTTGAAAGGGAATACCTCCTACATATAAAATGTTCATTTTTCCGTTTTATTAGGTGAACTAACACATTGTGCAAGTACATTTAGAAGTAAAATTAGTTTTTCCTTTTACTTTCACATTATATATGATTAATTTTTATTTTATATGTATGAAAAGGTGTGGGAGAAAGAGAAAATATTGTCTTGATGAATTCATCCCAACTTAGAATAATGACCTATTCAAGGGGTAAATCTCTTAGAGATAATGATGGGGAGCCCTATCCCTCAAGAGAACTCTTGCTCTTCCCAAGAACTATTATTTGGTCTTCCTAGGGTATTCCAATATACCCTACTTAGGGATATCTTCTAAACCCCTAACTCCTTATAGGACTCTCCACCAATTTCAAATTCTTCACCATTGCTCACAATTCACCACTAAGCTTCCCTCAGCGCAATTTTTCCACAAAGCTCCCAAACCTTGGTTGGGTCTTGGAATAGGTTGTCCAAATATTCCTAGGGTGATCTTTCTCCACTATGATCCTTCTTTTAGGTTTCTTTCTTCATTTACCCATCGAATTCAAGAAACTTAGCTTTTAGGCCTTGTACCCTTTTTGCCCCTTTTAAGCGTCCAAGAACCCGTTTTCTTGTCTTTTCTCAAAAAAGGTCTTAACAACCCAAAATATATTTGGATATTATTTATATTAGTATCCTAGGCTTTAATATTTACTAGGTTTAAGGTCTCCCAAATGGTTGTTCATATGACTATCCTTATACCCCCTAATTTCAAGGGTTTCTATGGTTTTGGCTCCCTTTTTTGAACTTTGAGGAATTCATTGACCTCCCCAACTCTCCTCCTTTCACAAACATTTCTAGAATACATTTTTACACACTCCCATTCTATTTATTGGCATGATATAATCCTTTTAGCAGCTTTCTTTACTGCTATCCTCTCCAAGCCACTAGGCAGAATGCACTTGCACTCGCCTAGTGCTTGATGAATTCATAATCTCCCCTGCATACCAAGACTCCACACACACTATTTACACTATAAATACAGTCCCCTAATTTATTAAAAATTTTCATGGTAGCCTTGCCATGGGAATTCAAGTGGGGATCATTCTTTTACAAAACTGGCTTGAACCGGTAGTGTAACCAAGAACACCAAAAATTGCAAAATTACAACCAGTTGAATTAAATGTCTAATCTAATGCTTCACATAGAAATTAATTGACACAAATGAAAGCCTCAAAGCATCAAACCAGTCCTTTCAATCCATTCTTGATTGGATGAAGGCTCAAACACAAAAATTCACTCAAAAGTTATTGAATTCCAATCACACAATATGCTCTCCAAGTCTTAATTCATGAAAATGAACTTCCAACCTAGGTATGAGGGTTTGGATGACCTTATATACCTTTATCCCAAGTTCTAGGACTCTTAGGTTGGGATTAACATCATTAATGCCTTTTTTGCATTTTTAGGCCAAATTCCTAAGACAACCTTGTCTAGTTCTGCCTAATTTTATCATTCAGAATTTTCCAAACCTCCAAGTTCTAAACCAGCATAATTTTACCACTAAACAACATTAATTATACCTTGGTACTTTACATCATAGTCCTTATTACCTTGGTGGTTGGCTGGAACCAACTACAAGGCAAAATTGCCAAGATCTTCCAAAAGGCCTTTTAAGGTGCTCCTGCACTAGATAAATATTATAGTAACTCAAAGAAAATCTCTCACATCATCTTTTCGGTGAAATGAGTAGATATAATATATAAGATGTAATTTTTTTATTAAGGTAAATGGGAGAAGGGATCATACCTATTATAGAACAACCATAAAGGTGAAAATAAATAAAAAATCACTAGGGGTCAGACAAGGAAAAATGATGAGAAAGGACCAATAAAGGTATAGAACAGAGCCTAGAACTAGAAAGAGGTTTCAAAAGGAACCAGAACAAAAAAAATTCAATCAAGGAGGTTTGAATCCAAACTTCAACAAACGCCTCAGAGTAGGCACTAGGTCAAAAGCACCATCCAACCTAAGGATCTCAACAAAATCTTCTCTTTACAAACAATAGTGGGGGGCAACTCAGTAGGAGTACCAGGCCCACCATCCATCTCCCTTTTTATCCCTGACATAGGACCTTTATCAACAACACCATGGGAGACTAGAGTCATAGCATATTGAATAAGAGTTTAACCATTAGGGGTATTCAATAAAGTATTCAAATATTTATCATGATGAGGTTGACCCTAAAAAATTGGTTGATGCAACTGATTAGTTTCATAATGAAGTTATTGCTCCCAATACCTAAGCTTGGAGAAAAAGTTCACAATTTTGGGTAGCACAAATCCAAACTCAACCAAGACACAAACTCTTGCAAAGTGAAATTTGGACCTATTTTTAGTGACCTTAACTAATGTAATAAAATGAACAAAAATATTAGAAATATCTTGGAGAATATCTTCATCCCAAAAGTGCAAAGGGAGATCAAGGAAACACATCCAAATAGGTTGCAAGTTAATAATTGTAATGTAAAATCTAGTAGACCAAATTGGAAGGTGAAGAGGACCCTTACCAAATAAAAAAGGGCCTCTATGTTGAATATGAGTATAGTCCTCCAAGGAATGAAAGGAAAAAATAAAAAACCCATTCATGCATGCCATAATGCAAAGACCAAAATCTTCCAAAAGCTCAAAAGCCCACTTGTGAATAATAATAGTATTTCATCTAAAGCAAAAAATTATCCCCATAAGGGAAAATTTCAAACCCACCACAGTTTTACCAATCCACATATCAAGAATGGTGAGAGAAATAGAAGGACTAATAGGAGTCTCATCATTGTTGAGAACCATCTGAAAATCCTCTTGAGGAAAAACTCTAAAAGAAGAAACTCCCTAAAAAGAGGAAGATCAACATCTAGAAAATGAGGTAGAGGAATCATAGAGTGGGGATTACACAAAGTAGAAATGTCTTGCAACCCATCATGAATAAGAGTAGAATTAATGGGGACCTCTAAGGGAGACCCAAAAAGGGAACCCCCTTGAGGAAAAGATTCAGAACCCACAACAATCCTAACTGCCACAAGGGTTTGGAGATGTTGTGAGTCAACCAAAGGTAGGGGAAGAGACAAAGAATGGGGAAATAGAAAGCCCCTCTTGAGAGATATACATAGGGTGGACCCATCCTAACCTAGACTATCAAAATCCTCAACACCGAACCTAGACTTATAGGAAGGGCTTCCAGCCATAAGGGTAGAAGTGGGCTATGCTCCTCAAGGTTTGAGTGGGAACACTTCCCCACAAGAGATCCAGGTACATATCATTTCTTAGATGTCAAATGATCCTCTAGAGGAATGATTTATATAGATTCCTCCTCCATATAATAATAATCCAAGCACCAATAGAAAAAAAGTCACTAATGACACCTACCCCTTTAACATCATTAGCCTCCCAAGATTTCAAAGCACCACCACCCACACCAACACCACCCAAGGTCAATGCCTTTTGACCAAATGGGCCTCCAAAATCCACATAAGAGAAAATAATTTGTATTATTAGAAATTTTGCAAACAAAAACAGTAGGACATGCTAAAAGAAGACTATGTTCACTACACCTACAAGTTTGTCTCCATCATCATACCCATATATTTATCATCAACTATTCCATATCCATTGTTGGATACAAAAGTTGTCACCACTAGGGTTTTTAGAGTGATAGGAGAGAACACAAGATTATTTCAATTTAAATTTATACCATTATATTTTTTGCTAACATAAGATTAGTATTGAAAAGATGAAAATTGTGGGTTTCTTTCACTTTTAAGGTTTAGGACCTAAAAGGAGAGAGACAATCTTCACACTATTCGCTCAAGAAAAAACCTGTGAGATTTCAATGAAAAGGAGATTGAAATCTTGTGAAGGTACTATCCTATGAGTTGAATGAGATCTAATGAGGGGTTCACCACCAAGAAAAAACTTGGAAAAGATAATGCAACACAATGTGAAATTTCAAACCTTGAATAACCTAGAAATATGAACAAAATTTAATAGAAATTTATGAAACAAAAATTTTGCACTTGGGAGATTGAAGAAGGTAGAATGGAGGTCTAGAATTTTGGAAAATATTCTATTAATGCTAAGTATAACACCTTCACCGAGTTAGGAAAATTAGTCTTTCTTTTGGGAAAATGTACAGATACAGGTTTCACCCAAAAGAGTATCCAAATCTATGAAAATATTTGTTAGGCCTATAAAATGGGACTTGTTGATAGAATTTTCTACACAACTCAGAAAAAATATAAAATATCCTATCTCTCTTGAAAGGTTGATCTCAATGACAAAGAGATAACTCCAAGGTCTCTCGGGTGTCAGGTCATGACAATGCAGTGGAACCACTCAGTGATAAATGTGAAAATGATGGTAATCACAAAGGGACCTTACGAAAAAAATGTTGGAGACTCTAAACTTATTAGGTTTTTCAACAGAGTGATACTTAAATTTCTAGTTCTAACAAAATTTTAAAGAAATATAAAAAGATAAGGGTTTTAGAAATCATAAGATTAATTTTACTCCTAAAATCAACAATTCTAATGAAAAAATACTTGGAACATAGCAATCCATCAAAACTAATTTCTACTCAACCCAAGCTATACCCACAATCCTACAAAAATAGTCCAATCTTCTAAGGAATTAAATATTTTTAGATTATGGAAATTCATTCAATGGAACTGGATAAATGCCCATAATTGAACTAAGCACACAAGTATCAGGTATATGTTGACCTTGTACAAAAATACAAGAATCAAGAAGCTGCCCAAAGTATAAAATAGAGATTGCTACAACACTTCAAGCATTAAATCACAAACACCATTAAATTACTTAACTCTAAATCTAAAATTCATTCATATATTTCCAAGAAATTTCAAAGATAGAACAAGAACCATGCAGGAAGAATCAATTCAAAGAAGGAACCAATAATAGCACAATGTCTTCACTTGCATTGAATCACTAGTAATAACAAAAATTCTAATGTTCTATGTTACAACACTTTCTTGAAATATGAAAAACTCTTAATTCTAACTTCCTGCTCTACTTTCTAATCTACTTACAATATCTGGTCTTCTAACTTCGAACCAACTAAGTTTTCCTCTCTATCTAACTAACTTTGTCTAACCCTTACAAATGAGGCACAATGCCATACTTATAGAAAAATACTACCCGTGTTGGCCCAAGCTAGGGTTATAGAGAAAGTCGAACACACATCATATCGGCCTAAACAACTAGCAATAAATCTCTACCCTGCATTGAATGCATGAGGCACCCCTTCAGATCAGCCTCAGACTTTTACAAATCTTGGTACAAACCAAACAATCCTATGAGCCACTCCTGCCATTAATTCCTTAGTCACATGAAGGAGAAGAATGATCATGTACAAGCAAGCTCAACTTACCCTCGATCACAAAGTGTACCTAGCTGAATCTCATGGATCCCGCAACACCCTCAAAGAACGTGCATCCATTCCTCTTCGGCCTCGACAACAAAAAACTTGCTTGATCTAGCCTACACTCAAAGAGCCACAATTAGTAACTAATATAGCATGAGAATCCAAGTTAGTCCATCACAAAAAACATATTCAATCATTAGAGAGATCCAAATAGCCATCTAAATCAATTAAAAATTCATTAAAGCATCCCTATTAAAGTTTTAGATTTTCACCCCTTAATGAAATTCAAGTGAGAAAGGAATTTTGAGAAATTCTAGGCCAAGCAGATTTTAGCGAGAGAAGCACAAAAATCACCAAAAGGTCGATCATTTATTAGTTAAAACTCAAGAACTGTCTGCACATACCATTAAGTTATCCAAATCCATCTTGGAATGTAGAACCATAAACAACAAGGCCATGAATCCTCTCAATCTTTGACAAATAATAGATTTTAGAAAAATCCGACAGGGGTGGAAATCGCCGAAACTGGCAATACTTAACACATCTCGAGAAGTTTAAGGAGGAATGGACTATTGATATTTTCCCAAGGAAACAAATTCTTACAAAGTCAACACAATTCACATGCCATTGATCAATAGTCCTTACCTCCCAATACCTTCAAAATGACCAAAACCACTCTACAGCGAGCCAAGCATTTGACCACCGAGGTAACATAGTGAACCACAACATCACAAACCAAGAAAAAACCCCCCATAGTATGGTGGTGAACCGCAAAAAACTTATCATGCTTAGAGACACCCAGGACATCGAGGTAAACCATGCTACCATGCCAGACAAATCCAAACCCATGCAGCCGTGCTGTCGACCAAAGACTCCCGTGGTATAGTGGTACCACCACCCAACCACGGCCTAGATGCAAAGCCCTTGTAGTAAAATGATATGGCCATGCTACCGCACCAAACCAACCAAACCCATGGTACTATGACATCTAACACATACCCAAGTGGTATGGCAATCTCACCATGCAACCGCAACCTAGCTTGGAGACACCTGCGATATCAAGGTAAACTGCTCAGAGGCACAACCCACGAAAATGAAGAAGCGAAGGAAAATTCAGAAAAAGCCCAAGGAGACAAAATTCTACGAAGTATTGAAATCTTTGAAAATAGTGTAGAACTAGCTCGATCAGGTTTTCAAGGCAAGCGGGGAAATCCCAAAAATAGCGAAAAACCCGAGATTGACCCAAAGAATCAAAATTTTCAAAGTGTTAGCTCAATAGGCACACTTTACAAGAAAGATAGGCATCAAGTAACATTGCAAAGTAGCACAAATCTAGGACAAAAGGCCCAAAAACACCAAAGACCAAAATCCTTAGATTTTCAAAGAAAATCTCAAAAGGCGAGGCCACATAAAAGAGCAAGAAAACCAAGGAAAAGAGGGTCCCTACTTTCAATGGGGCGTGTGTGAAAAACTGCACAACAAATGGTGACTTGTATGGGGAAACTCTCCAGAGCATTTCAATGACAAACTGGAATCAAGAACCCAAAAGATATGGCTTTAGTCTAAGCATCAGGCTACGTAAGGACCAGGTTTCATAAATCAAAAATAAGAAACCATTTCCTATACCAAGGTCAAAGTGTGTGTGCATGCATTCATTTCCCTTTCCTTAGTTGTGTAGATATGGAAAATATACATGCACCTGATTTTGATCCTACTAATATCATTTTGTCTTGAATCATACTCTCAGCTTATCAACACCTTTAATCCCTTAATTAAATAAATCATTATTTATTTAATTAGGTCTTTCTCCTCTGGTGATTAAATTAATCAATTTAATTTAATTAATCATCTTTTTCCATTCATTTAAATAATTCATTTTATTTAAATTTAATCTCTAAAGTCCTATTAAATTAAATAAATTAAACCTTATTTGATTTAATCTAACATATTCCTATTTGGTTAAATAAATCAAATCATTTATTTAATAAATCATTTCCTCTCAATTCCGAGTTAAATTAATTCATCTATTTAAGTCTAAATTGTCAAATCACCTAATTCTTCATTAAATTAATCAAATCCATGATTAACTTAATTCCTCTCATTAAAATCCTCTAGAGAATGCAATTTGCACAATAAATCAAATACTTTGATTTATTTAATTCTCTATTTTCCCTCACAAAGCATCAAAAGGGAATATTCCTTCATTTGAATTCAAAAAGGCCAAGTGGGCTTGGTCCTTCCAACAAGGCATTCAATGCCTCTTACATGTCCTTGTGCATTGAGCCAAGTGACATTAACTCTATTTCTCTCTCCCTCCAACATGTCACATTCAAAATTCAAATTTGAATCCAATGGCATTTATCATGCACATTGACCAAAATGTGCTCATTCCTCAACCATTCACATCTTGACAAGTGGCACTTGGCCATTGGATGTTGAATGATCCCACATTCATCCAAATCCCTCATTCTTCCAACTTGGGAATCTATAAATGAGAGACTCTTCCTCTCATTCAAACATCCACAATTTGAGTAAACTTACTATACTCAAATCCATCATTATCCACAACTCACATGCAAAGTTACTCTCTTCAATTAAGAACTAATTTTGCTCATTTCTTCCAATCATCCATCAATTTTCATAGCTCATAACAAGATTATGCTCAAATCTCTTTGGATATTTGACCATTGATTCAATCAACCAACATTTGCACATAGGAATTGGGAAAGGGCCAATTGCAACATATCATTGGCACCAATTCCCCCATGGGATCTTCATTTTGTTTACGTAATTAGGACTAACTTTTATCTATCTTTGTTGTTCTTATTTGTTCCTATTTTAAGTTTATTAACAAATGGATTTTATGGGGAATCCCTCATTGTTTGCTTGCATTTAGATCTAACACTAACAATGTTTGACGTGTTTGTGCTATTGCAGGTTTAGGGGTTCACATTTTGGTGCTAGAAGGAGGGCGTGAAGTCAAAAAATTAAATCACGTTTTCAATTTCTGTGGTTTCTAACTTTTTTGTTGCAGACACAGGCAAACTATCTCGTGCGGCACTATATCACACCACTTTTAGTTCCGCAGCTCCATATCGACCTGCTGTCACATTGTCCAAACTATGCCGCAGAATTCACACCTGTCAGTTTTTTAAATTTCTTAACCCCATCGCGCAGGTCCTAACTCCACTGCTTTCACCACCGTGGCCCTATTTTGAACCGCGGGTTCTCCAAACTTCACCGTGGTGCCTTTCCCACCCATAAATTTTAAATTTTTAAAGTAGGTCGCTTCCAAACTACACCGCAGGCCTCTGTTGCGCCGCTTTTGCACTCTCTGTTTGTGTGGAGTGCTTCCCAAAGTCACCTACGTGGCGCTATATAGCGCTGCCTATTTTCTAAACTTCACTGCTTCTCCAAACTTCGCCGCAGGACGACAGTAAAATCTTAAATTAACATGTGCTTTTTAAGTTCAGTTTTTATTTTTAACCTTTTAATCTGATTTCCCATCTTTATTGCTCTTTGTTTTACTGTCATTTTGTAGGTTGGAGCAAAGGAAGGAATCATTATGACATCATGTTTACAAAACCAAAGTGTTCCTAAACACTAAAAGTGTTCTTTAACACTCTTTGAGAAGATTTGTTAAAATCTTTGGCCTTAGGAAAACTAATTTTACTTTGGGCTTTAAAAAGAACAATTAAATTTATTTTATGATATCATGTTTATTTTATGCAAAGTTTTTTTAAACACTTAAGTGTTCTTCAACACTTTTCAAGAAACTTGTTAGAATCTTTGATCTTAAAACACTAAATTTTCATTGGGACCTAAAAAGAACCATCAAATTTTGTTTTCCAAAGTTGCCAAGGAGGCTAAAAAGAATTTTAGTAAAATACACTAGAGTTGGTTTGAAAGGTAATAATTGAACAAGGCAACTTCACACTTTATTTGGTGTTTTTAAAAAGAATTCATCTTTGCTTTGAGGATTAAAATGAACAAGTGTCTTTTATGTTGTGCAATTTTTTTCACAAATTAACATCATTAAAATGCTTATGCGCTTCTCTCGCACTTCATAGTGATCTTGAGAATCAAAAGCATTTTTGTGATACTAATTTGTCAAAAAGATTGCCTCCACATTTCGATTTGGGCACTTAAAATTGAATAGAGCATGCGAGTGTGAGCACGACATATTGTGGAGGTTTTCCCCTTTGTTTTTCAACAAAGGTTGTGTAAATGACAGGATATGTTAGCTCACTATTGTTTATCTTAGAGGGTCTGCCTTGTGGGAAAAAGTAATCACCCAAGGGAATGACCCAACCAGGAACACGCTAAAGCCAAGCGACTTCCACCTAGGATATAAGTGTGGATATTGGAACAAAGGCCAATATCACGAGGATTATTTTGACAAGATGGACAACAATGGACTCTCGCCGATGTTGGATAATCCCCCATGAATGGAATGCCTGAATTAGAACCCCTTGTTTAGAAAAAGGCCAAAACCTTGTCTATCTTGTTGGTGCAAAAGGTTATGTCCTTTGAAGCCGCCCCATGTAACATGCGGTCTTGTTGGGGAAATGGAAAGTATGCCATGGGAGATTCATGGGTACTAATGCTTGGCTGACCCGAATAAGTGAGTGTCGTGCAGGGGAGCCAGTGTGGTCAAGCATTTAGCCATTCACACAATATATGCGTAGTTGAATTTATCCAAGTGGGAACCCAACAAGATATTGCCTCATCATCCTAGGAGTGTAAAAAGTGCTTGGAAAAAATACATTGTTTGATCTTGAAAACATTTGAAAAACAAACATACACAAAAACCTTGAAATTTCAAACACCTTGTGGGAAAAAAACACCTATTGATGAACTTGGCCACTCTTGCTTTCCCTAGGAATCACATTCCTAGAGGTTTCTAAGTGTACAAGTTCTACCATCATTTGTTTTCAATAAGGGTAAACATAAGGAACTTTTGTCCTATTTTCTTCAATTTCCACACAAAGGACCTTGTGGGATGAGAAAGAAAATGGGACACTAGACATATAGTTTGGAACCTAAGCAAGCAAGTGTCTTGGATAAAAGGAACCTCATTTAACCAAGATAAAGAGACAAATTGAATTACACATGTGTTGTTCCCAATGATTTCCCGCAAGATTAAAATCCCAAAGCCAAAGTTCAAGAAAATGAGTCTAAAAATCCATGAGCAATGCCTTGAGATTCTCCTTGAAGTAAGGGAGAGACTTGTATACAATTTCTACAAAAAGCCTCAAGGAACAATCCCGTATTGTATGAGTTTTACTATCAGTAGAATCCCAAACTTTTTGAAAGGTTTACTTTCCTCACATAGGAAATATAGCGTGTTCTTCAACACCAAGGTTTTGTAAGAAGAAGTGTCATCTAGGTCAAGTCTAGGATCAAATTCAATCACTTTCATCCATATTTCAACCATCAAAATCAGTCAAAAATCACCTCACCAACAACTCTTGGAAACTTTATAAACATCGGGTATGCTAAACTTCTAGGAAAAATCAAAACACTCTTTGTTTGACTTAACACAACTAGTCAAACCATCATCTTATACATGAGTTTTCTCTACGATAACACAACTTCCTAGGGTTTATGAGTTCATCTTGTTTGGCTTAACACACCTAGCCAAATTATCAAATCATCACCTCATTTGACTTGATGCACTTAGTGAAACTACCATCTTGTAGGAGTTCACTCTATGGATAACACAACTTCCTAGAGCTTTACGATTACATTAATCACTCTTGGTTGACTTAACACACCTAGTCAAACCATCAATCCAATCATGATCAATCAAAGTCCTAAAAGGTTTAGCATTTCCTTCAAAGTTTTCTTTAAGATTTCCATTCATCTGTATCACTCATCTTCCGTTTATCTCATCCTCATTATCACTTTGATCCTTCAAATTTCCTAGTTCTTCACTTCTTTGAACCTAAGGTTTAGACCGATCTAAAGGATTAGAGATTCATCTCTTACATTCTTGAAAATTGATCTTCATTTTCTGGTTCAAACGCAATCTCAACACAAGAGGGACATGGAATATAAACTTGATCCATCCATCATGAGAAATCCAAATCAACCAAATTACCCAAGTCTCACAATGCCAATTGATTATTGAAACTCACATTTATGCAATTCAAGCACGACATCATTATCTCCTCCAAACTTCAATGATATGAATGTAAGTATGCCCAATCTAAATTTTGGAACACCTTTCCCAATGATAGATTTAAATCCAAGTCCAAATCTGCAAATCTATCAACCAAACGCTCAATGCATGAGTTTTCCAAACAATGTCATCCTACCAAATCCATACATGTCAAGTGCAACTTTACCAAACATGACCATTTCAAATCCACACTTGGTAAATTTTGGGGTAGACATGTTTGCAAATCCCATCAATGGTGTTCAAAATCCAACCAATATGTTGACAACTCTAGGTATTGATCCAAGTGATGGTAACCCCATGCAAAATAAAAGTTACCTAAATCAAGGCAATATGATTCCCAACCACAAAAATGTTCAAAGTCAACCTATAATACAAAATCAAAACATCATACCAAATCCTCTCATTTTGCCAACAATATCACAACAGAAGGTGGCAACCATCCAAGCAACCCCAACAATCAACACCATTCTCATTCCACCACCACCACCACCACTACTAAAACCAAACATGAAAAATTCATTCTCCATCATGTTGCAAGTTGTACAAAAAGCTACCTACCAAAAGGTACTCCAATCCCAACAAGCCGCACAAGTTACGCAAGTGGCTCAAGCAGCCCGACAAGCATAGGCTAAAGCTCAAGCACAACACCAAGCTCAGCAGGCACAAGCACAATTCCAAGCACTATTGGAAGCAATCCATCAACAAGAAGCTCAACAAGCCAAACAAAAAGCATTGTTGGCACAACAACATGACCAACAACAAGCATTGTTGGCTTAGTAGCAAACACAAGCATTACTTGCTCAACAAAGTTGGCAACAGATTCCCACCACAATTTTTGATATCAAAAATCAGGATCAATCTATCAATAAGAACCTTGAAGATGTTTCCACCTCATCCGATGAACAAATCAACATACATCAAAAGCCATTTTCTATTCATGATGAAGATCCCTCCTACAAAAATCTATTTCAAGGAGTATTGATGTTATTTGATCCTATTGACATAAACCAAGATCCATCCACCAATGATCATGTTGACAATGTCTCGACATCACCCAACAAGCTAGAGGACATATCTCAAGAACTTATCCCAAAGCATGATCAAAATCTATCACCAAGGTCTAGCAATGGTCCCTACCAAGGCATATTGACATCCTTCGACCTCATGGTTGAGAATAGTGAAAGAATCTTTGAATTTACACTTGATCCAAATCCATTCAATGAACAAGTGGATTTTGAGCCACTTCCAATGCCTTATGACGATGTCCAATAAACCTTTGAAATTGACCCATGTCAAGAACTTGATCCAAAGCATGTTGAAAGCAATTTCGACATTAATCAAGATCAAGAATTTTTATATGCAAGATACTACAATGAGGTGATGGTCACTCTCCTACAAGATGTCACAAATAATGATCATATCCATATAGAACATGCCCCTCCATCTACCCATAAGATGATTTCTTTGGATGGACACGCAGATGATCGTCATTCAAAACAAGAGTCTCCTACTCGTAACATTTGTACACATGATCAAGATATAGAGAAATCCAGAGACATATCAGAAAAAAATTAGGTAGAAGGCTTCTACATCATTTGTCAATCGAAAAAATCTTGTGAAGTGAGTTAGGAGGAGGAATTTTACAAGCACATTGAATCATCAACACCTCTTGAAGAAGAACTACAATCTGATATCTCACAAGATTAAGACAAAGATATCAATCATGCATTCATCCCACTTATGGAAGATCCTATCACTTATAAACTTGGATCACTCACATTTGTAAGGGAAAATCATCTTATCAATGAAAGAGCTATGACATTTGAAGATCCGCCACAGAGCAGAGAAGGATTAGCACCTTGTTTCCAAGGTAAATCATATCCTACTATAGATAAGTTTTTTCAGCAGATGAATTATCAAGGCAGAGGATTAGGCCTACACGAATAGGGTATCCTAGAACCAGTGCATATTTTTGGAAATCCTAAGCATCAAGGCCTTGGTTATTCGACAACCAAGGGATATAAACATATCAGTAATACTTCCATAAAACTGGGGGCAACTTCATCTCGAGCAAACGTTAACATAGAGAGCACGAAGAATCCTTATGATGAAACCAATGCCAATACTACAACCAACCACATCATGAATCTTCATCCACTCATCACCCCATCCAGGAATTGGGACCAACGTCAAAACAAAGACTTGAATCGAAGCATGAAGAATGTTATCAAAGAAAAAGAAGCTAAGAATCATATCGAACAAATCAAATACATATGGATACCAAAGAATACAAAGAAAGTTTATCCCTATCAAACTCCATTAGTCAAAGAAACTATGGGGCAAAGAAAAAAGGGAAAAGTATCCATCAAAGATGTCCACAAAAGAAAAAGCATTCTTCTAAAGCGATATACAAAGTGTATCAAGCAGTTGGTCCTAATTCCAAGCACACTTCTGTATCCACTCATTATTGCTCATCTTCCCAAGTTTGGACACTTAAAGGTTCCAAACTATCAACCAATCCATCTTTTATTCCTAAACACACACCATCCCTAACTCCACGCATGATATCCAATTCTCACATTGACCATGTATTGGCAGTGACCCTTCACCATAAGGATTCAGAAGGCATTCTATCATGATGTCCGCACAAGAATAGAGTTAACTCCAATATCAACAAAGCAAATCAGGGATCTCAAAAGTTGCATTCAAGTGCACGTATCTTGGCAAGGCAGCTTCTTCAGGAAGGATATCAATGGCACATTATGATAGAACAATCAACATCAGCACCACCAAGTGGTTCAACATCAGCTTAAAATCTTAGAAAATACAAAAAAATCAAAAAATATAAAAATCCAAAAAAATCAAATCAGAAAAAGGATTTGAAAACAATAAAGAAAAAAATCATCCTCTAGTGAAAACCACTTTGGTGGCACTTTGGATAGGTACCATGATGAAAACCTGGCAAACAGGTGTCATGTGTAGAATCAAGCATCTACGTGCGCCAGTTCAAGAGAAAGCATCTTATCACATCCATAATAAAGCCAAGATTTTGGTCATATCATCCATTCATCCATGAACCATTTATCCAATCCATTTTCATCCAGCTGTATACATACTCCATGTTATCTTGATCCTGGAAAATTTTGATGCACACTTTACACTTGCTTACGGTAAACATCTTGACATGGGTCATTTTCATCGGTCCCATCCTACCCAACGCTATCTAAACCTTGAACCACTATCCAAAGGCGCATCCGCTTTTTGAACACCTTATCCTATCACAAGATGATCCATATCCATTTATCCATCAGTCTATCCAAGAATCCACCCATCCATGGCATTTCGAACATTGCTAGACACTGGGGGAAAATATTAACATCTTGCTTCAGGAATAAATGTTGATCTATATCTTCACACTTATGTGGTGATCTGAGCATTGGGAAACATGAAATCAAATTGGCCAAATCATTTGTGATCCAAAAATCCAAATCACTAGCCCATGGCATATTTTGACAAGAAGATGTTCCTTATCAAGTTTTATCTTTCATAAATCATCAATCCAAAAAATTCATATCAGTCACATCTAATGTGTACTTCAATGTCACATCAAATCATAAAATTTTTTTTGTTCCAAATCAAGCTTCATCAATCTTGATCAATCGAATCCAATCAATCATCACCTTGTTTGACTTAACACACTTAGTCAAACTATCATATTGTGCATGAGTTTACTCTAGGATAACACAACTTCCTTGGGTTTACAAGTCCATTATCATCTTGTTTGGCTTAACACACTTAGCCAAATTATCATATCCAAAACCACCTCATTTGACTTAACACACTTAGTTAAAGCATCATCTTGTGTATGAGTTTACTCTAGGATAACACAACTTCCTAGAGTTTACAAGTGCATTATCACTTTTGTTTGACTTAACACACTTAGTCAAACTATCAATCCATTGATTTGATCAATCAACCTTAAGCTTTTTTTTTAACAAAATCTTAAAATAGAGCACTAATATGAGCAAGGTTGATCTTTGATCATCCCCCGAGACAGTTAGGGTCAGTCCTTAGGTGTCCGTCGCACTAGCAATCCATTTGCCCATCTAGTCTGCATCTTAAGTCAATCCTTTAAGCAATAAAATGGCAATCCATTTGCCTATCTATCTCATTAGCAGTCAAGTCAATTATCATTGAACTACATCATCTCTGAGCTTAAACATAGGCAAGGCCATCATTAATCAACCCCTGAGACACAAAATACCAAAAACATTGAAAAATGTGAAAATACCAAAAACAACCTAAAACATTTGAAAAAAACCAAATGGTGCATCCATTTCATCTCGCTTTCACCCATGATTGTCATCACTCATAATAAAGTCAATCATCACCTTCACCCTTTGGTGAGTCAATCAGGAGCAAGTTTAGCAAGGTCCAAAGTGAACGCCTAATCATCAAAGTCTTAAGCCTAAGTCAGTAAGCAAGCAAGTTGGTCAACTCAGAGTATCAATAGCTTATCACCCAATCAGTCCCACCAAAACACTGATCACTACATGTCCTAGGATGAATCTTTCCCACAATGGACATAAGCATCAGGTACCCAACAATAGTTTAGCCTTGGCTAGTGGTATGAAGAACATTGGCTTGTTTGTTTACTTTATCTTATTTTATGCTCATTCCAAGGACCTCTCAATGATGCCTAGACAAAACAGGTTTAGAGAGAAAGGAATGGGGCAAAGATCATTATCTTTTTTATCTATTGTGCTTGTTGGATACTCTTGTAAAATATCTTGGCAAATACTTGCTTTGTTAGTTCCGTCCTAGTAAGGTTTTTATATGTCAAGTGTGAACAAGAATACTCCTATCTGATTGACAAGTCAAAGTCCATCACACTAGGTACAATGCCATCCTAGTCCTTTATACTTTGATGCATTGTACCTATGTGTGTTATCAAACATAATGTAATTAGCCCTTTGAAAATCCCAATTCCTAGCTATGTAATACCTCATCATCATCATCATCATCATCATCATAGTGTAGGCTTCTGGATCCTCCTTTCATCCATCTTATTCTTCTTATTCTTCTATCTTTACTAAAATTTCAATCTAAAATCAGTGTGTTGTATCAAAATATACACGAGGCTACCCATGGTCGAGGACTGTCTATACATCATCACAATTGTCTACATCAAAGAATTATCTTACGTCCTCTGATCAATAGAACCACTCCTCTCGCATTTTATCACGAGCTCGATCAGAAAATCATACATTTTCGCTCGATCTATCGAAGGGGCAGTATACTAGCATTCCTTTCATTGGGGCAATAGTGGGGCATCTGAAAAAATCAAGAAATTTTGAACTTTGATCACAACAGTTTATTCTTTGAATCAATGCAACAAGTACATTGCTTCAAAGAGGGGCAAAATGTAGACATGGAAAATATACATGCACCTGATTCTGATCCTACTAATATCATTTCATCTTGAATCATACTCTCAGCTTATCAACACCTTTCATCCTTTAATTAAATAAATCTATTATTTATTTAATTAGGTCTTTCTCCTCTGGTGATGAAATTAATCAATTTAATTTAATTAATCATCATTTTCCATTCATTTAAATAATTTGTTTTTTTCAAATTTAATCTCTGAAGTCCTCCTATTAAATTAAATAAATTAAACCTTATTTGATTTAATCTAACACATTCCTCTCTGGTTAAATAAATCAAATCATTTATTTAATAAATCATTTCCTCTCAATTCTGATTTAAATTAATTCATCTATATAAGTCTAAATTGTCAAATCACCTAATTTTTCATTAAATTAATGAAATCCATGATTAACTTAATCTCTCTCATTAAAATCCTCTAGAGAATGCAATTTGCACAATAAATCAAATACTTTGATTTATTTAATTCTCTATTTTCCCTCACAAAGCATCAAAAGGGAATATTCCTTCATTTGAATTCAAAAAGGCCAAGTGGGCTTGGTCCTTCCAACAGGGCATTCAATGCCTCTTACATGTCCTTGTGCATTGAGCCAAGTGACATTAACTCTATTTCTCTCTCCCTCCAACATGTCACATTCAAAATTCAAATTTGAATCCAATGGCATTTATCATGCACATTGACCAAAATGTGCTCATTCCTCAACCATTCACATCTTGACAAGTGGCACTTGGCCATTGGATGTTGAATGATCCCACATTCATCCAAATCCCTCATTCTTTCAACTTGGGAATCTATAAATGAGAGACTCTTCGTCTCATTCAAACATCCACAATTTGATTAAACTTACGATACTCAAATCCATCATTATCTAGAACTCACATGCAAAGTTACTCTCTTCAATTGAGAACTAATTTTTCTCATTGCTTCCAATCATCCATCAATTTTCATAGCTCATAACAAGATTATGCTCAAATCTCTTTGGATATTTGACCATTGATTCAATCAACCAACATTTGCACATAGGAATTGGGAAAGGGCCAATTGCAACATATCATTGGCACCAATTCCCCCGTGGGATCTTCATTGTTTTTACTTAATTAGGACTAACTTTTATCTATCTTTGTTGTTCTTATTTTTTCCTATTTTAAGTTTATTAACAAATGGATTTTATGGGGAATCCCTCATTGTTTGCTTGCATTTAGATCTAACACTAACAATGTTTGACATCTTTGTGCTATTGTAGGTTTAGGGGTTCACAAGTTGCAATAGGGACCAAACTGATTTTGATAGGGCTACACAAGGATTCCAACTCCAAAAGCAACTTGGATAGAGCCTCTCTTCCAGTCAGGCATCCATAGAACCGGTGAGGTTATCACTGGGACTCTCCCTAGCATAGCTCTACTTCCAACTAGGCATCCCTAGCCCCAATAGAGATACTGGCATACCCCTGATAAAGTGAACATTTCTTTTGATTTTTCAATTTTTTATTTTATTTTTTATATTCTCTTTGAGATCTCCTTTTTAAGCTTTCCTTTTCACCCTGCAAGCAATGAAGCCTGCACTCAGGGATGAGAACAACAGTGACAATGGAGCATAATATAAGTTTTTTTACCCAGTTAGACCTCATAAAGACCATATGCAACCTTCAAATCCTTAAGATTTGTTGGAAAATACAAGACCCAAATATATTCTAGTATTTGACTTAATCAAGTGACTCCGGTTCCTAGTACATGCAACATCAGATAAAGGAATTCCGCTAGTTCAATTGAATCTAAAAAGATGATTAGAGTTTTTAAAATAAATCCCCAAAACAAACCAGGCAAGCAGCTGACCAAACCAACACACAAATCCTAGAAGAAAGCAAGAAAACCCAAAGTAGGAGTAGAGTAGAAAGGAAAACCAACCAAAGAAAACCTACCCTAATCAAAAGAAGAAAAAAATTTAAAAAAACAAAGAAAACCCTAATCTAACCAAAGAAAAAATAAAACAATAGGAAGGGAACCTAATCTACCTATGTACAAGGAAGGATTTGTAAACAAATCAGGACTATAAATAATGCTTCAAATACTTCCCATTGACAAGCAGTGGGATATCTTCTCTAATGAGGGTTTTCAAATGAAAAGCATTATCTCCCAGAATCTCTGTAATCTGATGAGGAACGAGCCAAAGTTTGTCAATTTTTCCATGCTCCCCTTTTTGGTAATGGGCTTTGTCCTAGTAGAGAACCAAGTTAGAGATTCTAAAGTCTTTCACTTTGGCTCTCCTATCAAACCATCTTTTCACTACACCATGATGTTTGGAAAAGTTTTCTAGGGCTTCATCTCTTCTCTCTACAAGTTGTAACGCTTTAATTAAGAGGGATTCACACTTATCCTCTCTATCATAGTATTCATTAATGAATTGTAGGGTAGGGATTCAGCTAGATAGGAAATACAAATTCTAAACCAAACACTAAGTGATAAGGAGAGGTTCCTAGTGATGTTTTATTTTTGGTACGATCTGACCAAAGATCAAATCTAAGTTGGTGTGCCAATCCTTAGGGTTCTTCTCTAATATATTTCAGATGACCATCAATGGGTTCTTATTGAAAGACTCAGCTAGACCATTACCTTGTGGATAGTAATTAGATGAAAATTTCATAACAATTTCATGATCATAAACCCAGTTATAAAACTTTAATGATGCAAATGCAAGACCATTATCACAAACTAAAGGTAATATACATCTAAAGCGATTAATAATACCTGAGTCAATAAAATTGATAACACTTCTAAAGTTCATTGTTTTCATGTAAGATCCTTGGTCCATATAGTAAAGTAATCAGTTATAGTAAGAATATACATGTAGCCAGGAGATGAAGGTGGATTGATTGGACCTATAAAGTCTATTCCCCACTATGCAAATGGTTTTACCTCTATAATAAGTTGAAGTGGAAGGGATGCACACCTCTCCCTACTTGTTGAAGTCTGACATACATGGAAATTCATCACATGGTTATGTGTATATTTGAACATAGTAGGCCAATAATAGCATGCCCTCAGGATATGGTTTGTGGTGGAAGGTGCTGAGCCATGGCCTATGGCATATCTATCATGAAATTTAGTTATCACTCTCTGAGCTTCTTCCCTTTCTAGGAATCTCAAATAAACTCCCTCATGATTTATCTTGTACAAGACAATTCCCTTCATCATAAAAATACCACTTTTCAAATGCAGAGCTCTCCTTTATATTGCATTAAGGTGTTCAGGGCATTACTGGTTCAAAAGGTAGTAGATAATTTCATCATACAAGTCTCCTAGAGACACTTCTTGGAGGTGATATTGCTGAGCTATAAGGTCAAGGCCCATCTCAACCATTGTTTGTGTCAGTACTTTCCCTCTCATCAATTTCATGGGTTGGATCTCAATATCATACTCTTGTAACATGGTCACCACTTGGATCTGTGTTCTCCTAATTCATTCCACATTAACAACAACTTAATTTTAGGATGAGACACTATGGAAAAGAATTTATTTCTCATTATATAGTGTCTAAACTTCTTCAGATTTTGGACTAGGGCATAGGCTTTCTTTTCCACATTGGGGTATCTCAATTCTGCATCTTTCAAAGGAGCACTCATTAAATCTATGGGATGTTCATTCCCTTTCTCAAATTTTTGAGTTAGCATTCTGGCACAGGACTGATTAGATGAAAATGAGTATATGAAAAAGGCTTGGCATAATCCAGACTTATCAGTACTAGAGCCTCAACAATAGCTCTCTTAATCTCTACAAATGCCTCCCTAGATTTTGTACTCCATTTAACCTTTGATTCTTGTTTCAACATGACATTCAATGGCTTCACTATTTCTACAAATCTAGTGATAAGATTTCTAACAAAGTTAATTTTCCCAAAGAATGATTTCATTTTCTTTATGCTTGTAGGAGGTTGAATTTTCAGTATAGCCTCTACTAATTTTGGATCAATGGCAATACCCTGTTCTGAGATGACATGTCCTAATAGCTTTCTCTCAGTGACTCCAAAGATGCATTTCTTTGGATTAAGTGAAATGTCGAACTCCCTACACCTCTGGAATACTTTGCATAAATCTGCAATATGATCCCCTCTCCTCTTGGAAAAAACTATCAAATCATCCATGTAAATAATTATGCACTTACCAATAATTTCCCGGAAAGCAATATCCATTGCTCTCTGGAATGTAGCTCCAACATTGATTAATCCAAAGGGCATTCTTCTGTAAGAATTTTTTTCCCATTTTGTAGTAAAGTCATTTTTGTGCCTATCTTCATATTGGACCATAAACGGGTTGTACCTAGAGTACCCATCTAGAAAATACATCATCAAAGATCTTTTGACAATTTGAAGTACCTCATCCATTGAAGGGTTTGGATAATTGTCTTTTTTTGATGGCTTGTTGAGATTCCCGAAATCAACACATAGTCTAATTTATCCATTTTTCTTTCTTGTTAGAACCAAGTTTGCAACCCATGCTGAGTGTCTTACTAGGAATATGATCTGTGTTGAAAGTAGCTTATGCACCTCCTTCTGAATGATAGGTTCTAGCAGCGCATTAAATGATCTTTGTCTTTGCCTGAATGGCTTAGCATTTGTCTTTAGGGGAATAGTATGTGTAATGATTGAGGTATCATGTGTCTTTGAGTCATCATAACTCCATGGTATCACATCTTGATATGTGTGTAAGGCATCAATAATTCCTCTCCTTTCCTCTAGAGTACACACTTTACCAGTGAAGACATTCTTTGCAATTTTCGGAGTTCCCATGTTGTATGTTTCATATTGACTACTGAGAGACTCCCTATTCACTATTTTTTCTTGATATTTTATCTTATACACATCAAATATTATCTCCAACTACACCATACCTCTTGATATAGTGTTAGTTTTCAGGTTGATAACCCCTTCCAAGTCCATTTCTGCCTCTTGAGGGTCTATGTCATCAATCACTTGAGAAGAAAACACATCACAACTAGTGATGAAATAAAACATATGCTTATCATCTTCAAATACCTAGAAATTAGTGATATTGTCAAGCACTGAGGGTACCAGAGTGAGTTCCACAATAAGCTTATTCAAGCCTGAAAGTGAAAAAGGTTTCAATGTGCTAGCTGCCTATGATAGAGAATCAATAGTTTAATTCTTACCTCGAGGGATCAACTGAATATTGAAGGAATCAAATCCTTCAAGGAGATCCCATACTCGATGTTTGTAAATAGTCATTCTTCTATCATGACATGATTATTTTTTTCTTACATGCCTGACCACTAACTCAAAATCTCCAAACACTTGCAACATTTTAACTTTCTTTCTTAAGGCCATTAATAATCCACGGACCAAAGCCTCATATTTAGATACATTATTAGTGCACTAGAACTGGAGTCTAAGAGTAGAAAAATAGGTTTTAACTTTATAGTTCATCAGCACAAGTCCTTCTCCTGCACCTTGCTTTGACCTAGATCCATCAAATATTAATGTCTAGCAACCATTAGCTCCTACTTTCCTTGAAATACCCTTGTCCTTTCTGCCACCCAAAGGATCTTCAGGAGGCCTTGGGCTCTTTACCTTTAGATCACTTTGAATGATTTGTAGATTGATCTTGACAACTGGGGTTGAATTAATGCATCTTTGTATCTATTCCATGGCTGCTTTGGAAAAGACAACAATCCAACTCAAATTGAGAGTCATTGTGAACTCTGCACCAACTAGGAAGAAGTAATTCTTCGAAGTTCATATTTTTACCCAACTAAATTTGATCTTCCACACATTTCTGGATAAACTCTTGGAAATTATCCAACAAGCCAAGTTGTCTATCTACTTGATCATCAAGTTCCTCTGTTTGTTCAAGTGGTGCTCCAAAATTATTGGCTTTGTAGACATGGAAAATTTACAAATGTCTTTCAACACACTTGATCCTGATTACTAACATCATTTCTTTTTGAATCATACATTCTGTCTCTTAATCAGTATTCATCTGATTAAGTCTATCACCTCCTTTGATTAAATTAATCAATTTAATTTAATTAACCTTACATCCCTCTTTAATTAAATAAAATATTTTATTTGATTAAAATCCCTAAAGTCCTCTTATTAAATTAAATAAATTAAAACCTTATTTGATTTAATCTAACATATTCCTTCTTGGTTAAATAAATCAAATCATTTATTTAATTAAACCCTTCCTCTCAATCTGATTTAAATTAATTCATCTATTTAAGTCTAAATTGTCACATCACCTAATTCTTCATTAAATTAATCAAATCCATGATTAACTTAATCCCTCTCACTAAAATTCTCTAGAGAATGCAAGTTGCACAATAAATCAAATACTTTGATTTATTAATTCTTCTATTTTCTCTCACAAAGCATCATAAGGGAATATTCCCTCATTTGAATTCAAAAAGGCCAAGTGGGTTTGGTCCTTCCAACAAGGCATTGAAGGCCTCTTACATGTCCTTGTGCATTGAGCCAAGTGACATTAACTTCATTTCTCTTTCCCTCTCACATGTCACATTCAAAATTCAAATTTGAATCCAATGGCATTTATCATGCACATTGACCAAAATGTGCTCATTCCTCCTCCAATCACATGTGGACAAGTGGCCTCTTCTCATTAGTTGGTCTTTTATCCCACATTCATCCAAATTCCTCATTCTTCCAATTTGAGAATCTATAAATGAGAGACTCTTCCTCTCATTCAAACATCCACAACTTGAATAAACTTACTCTACTCAACTTTATCCTCAATGCAAGATCTTAGCTAGGTTATTACAGGTTTTCTCAAAAAATCACATTGTTCTTCATCATCAAGTGGATCAATCATCAACAATCACACAAAGGAGTTAGGAAAGGGCCAATTGCAACACTTCATTGGCACCAAATCCCCCATGGGATCTCTAGTTGGCTCACTTAATTAGGATTTACATGCTATTTCATATTTTATTCTTCATATTTTCCTATTTTAATTTTTATAAATGGATTTCATGGGGAATCCTTGTTTTACCTTGCATATGATCTAATAACATGTTTCTTTACTTTGTTTTTGTAGGTATCAAATTGGGGTTCACATTTTGGTGCTAGAACAAGGGAAAATATCGAGTTCAAATCACGTTTTTTGTTGAAAATTCTGTTGTTTTCTATTTTTTTTGTAGGTTACAGGTCTGCGGCGCTGTATTGCACCACTTACAGAGGTGCAGCGCTATATTGCACCACCTAAAACTCAAACTCCACCACACCCACAAACTCCACCGCACCCAGAGAACCGTGTGTCACTATTTAGCACTACATCTTTTCCAAACAACACCGCATCTGTTCCAAACAACGCCGCAATTGGAAACAACACTGCATATGATTTTTTGTTTTTTCACCCGATTTTAAAATGGCCGTATCTTGGTCATTTTTTAGTCTTTTTTGAAGCTTTTTTTTTTTGAAATGGGGTAGAATTTCATAAAATATCCAATGGTGTAGGTGTTTATCAATTTTGATAGATTTAAAATTTTCTAAATTTCACCTAATGTCAAAACACCATGAAATTTGGTCTAAATTTTAGGTTTTATATGCTTAATCTTTTATCTAACTCTCATATCTTCTTATTTATTGGTTTCATATAAAATTTGGAGCTTGTATTGCAGGTTTTAAATGATCATGGAGCATGGAAATGAAAGAATAAAAAATTATGACATCATTGTAACAAGTGTTTTTTAACACTTTGGGAGAAATTATAATCCCTTCCCAAGGATTTGTTTACTTTCATGCTCTTAGGACACTCAATTTTCTTTGGGATTTAAAAAGAATAATCAATTTTTTTTTATGATACCATGTTTATTTTGTGTAAATTTTTTTTAAACACTTAAGTGTTCTTTAAAACTTCTTAAGAAAGTTTGTTAAAATCTTTGACCTTAGGACACTAATTTTACTTTGGGCCCTAAAATGAACAATCAAATTTTTTTTTTCTAAAGTTGCCAAGGGGCTAAAAATAACTTTAGGAAAATACACTAGATTTGGTTTAAAAGGTAACAATTGAACAAGGAAAATTCACATTTCTATTTGGTGCTTAAAAAGAAGTCATCATTGCTTTGAGGGTTAAAATGAACCAATGTTTTCCATGTTTTGCAATCTTTTTTACAATTTAATGTTATCTAAAATGTGTATGCCCTTCTCTCGCGCTTCATTGCGATCTTGAGAATCAAAAACATTTTGGTAATATTAGGTTGTTAAAAATACTGTCTCGACATTTCAATTTGGTCACTTAAAATTGAACAAAACATGCGAGTTTGAGCATGACATATTGTGGAGGTTTTCCCCTTTGTTTTTCAACAAAAGTTGTGTAAATGACGGGATATGTTAGCTCACTTTTGTTTATCTTAGAGGGCCTTCCTTGTGGGAAAAAGTAATCACCCAAGGGAATGAACCAACCGGGAACACGCTAAAACCAAGCGACTTCCACCCGGGATATAAGTGTGGATATTGGAATAAAGGCCAATATCACAAGGATTATTCCAACGAGATGGACAACAATGGACTCTCACCGATGTTGGATAATTCCCCATGAATGGAATGCCCGAATTAGAACCCCTTATTTAGAAAAAGGCCAAAACCTTGTCTATCTTGTTTCTGCAAAAGGTTATGTCCTTTGAAGCCGCCCCACATTATACATGCGGTCCTGTTGTGGAAATGGAAAGTATGCCATGGGAGATTCATGGGTACTAATGCTTGGATGACCCAAATAAGTGAGTGTCATGGAGGGGAGCCGGTGTGGTCAAGTATTTAGCCATTCACACAAGATATGCGCTGCTAGATTTATCCAAGTGGGAACCAACCAAGATATTGCCTCATCATCCTAGGAGTGTAAAAATTGCTTGGAAGAAATACATTTCTTGATCTTGAAAACTTTTGCAAAACAAATATTCACAAGACCTTCAAATTTCAAAACCTTTTGAGGAGACAAATACCTTTGACGAATTTAAGCACTCTTGCTTTCCCTAGGGATTCTATCCTTAGAAGTTTATAAGTTCTTGGATTCTATCATTATTTGTTTTCGATAAGGTTAAACATTAGGTAACATTTGCCTTGATTTTTCCTTGATTTCCCCATAATGCACTTTGTGGGATGAAAGAAAATTAGGGTATTGGACATTTTGTTTGAAAAGCATAAATCAAGAAAGTGTTCATGGTAAAAAGGACCTAATCTAAGCAAGATAAAATACAAATTGAACCACACATGTGTTTGTTCTCTTTTGGTTCATATGGTTTTCATGCAAACTTTGGTCTTTTGGTTTGAATTACTTCTAGGAAAAAACATGTTCTTCATCATCTTGGTCTTGTAAGTAAGTCCTCATAGGGTCATCTAGGATCAA
Source organism: Sequoiadendron giganteum (assembly GCA_007115665.2). Taxonomy (NCBI): domain Eukaryota; kingdom Viridiplantae; phylum Streptophyta; class Pinopsida; order Cupressales; family Cupressaceae; genus Sequoiadendron; species Sequoiadendron giganteum. The sequence continues at coordinate 479,181,885 of CM021109.1, forward strand.
AATCATCACTTCTTTCATCCAAAAATCAATCAAATCCCATCTCACCAACAAATTTTGGAGCCTTGGCAACATCACTTATGCTAGACTTTTGGAAAATCAACATCACCTTGTTTGACTTAATGCACCTAGTCAAATTATCAATCTTCTTGAACAAATTTGCCTCTAGGATAATGCAACTTCCTGATGTCTACTAGTTCATGATCACTTTCATTGGCTTAACACATTTAGCCAATTCATTCTCTTATGCAAGTTTTCCCTAGGATAACACAACTTCCTAGGGTTTACAAGTTCACCATCATCTCGTTTGGCTTAACGCACCTAGCCAAACTATCAAATCAAACCAACTCCTAAAGTCTAGCATTGATCCAAAAATTTTAAAAGTTCAAAGCACCCATATCATTCACCCCTTTCATCTTTCATCTCATCATTGGTCCTAAACACCTTAGAGGTTCACTCTTGCAACAAGGTCAAAACACAAGAGGAACATGGAGTTCAAACTCGACTCATACATGATGAGTAATCCAAGTCAGCCAAACTATCCAAGTCTCACAATGCCAATTGATTATCAAAACTCACATTTATACATGTCATCATTATCTCCTCCAAACCTCAAAAGTACAACGAATGTGAGTATGCCCAATCCAAAGTTTGGAACACCTTTCCCAATGGTAGATTTAAATCCAAATTTACAAATCTATCAACCAAATGCTCAATGCATGAGTTTTCCAAACAACATTATCCCACCAAATGCATACATTCCAAGTGCAACTTTACCAAAAATGACCATTTCAAATCCATACTTGGTGAATTTTGGGATAGATATGATTACAAATCAAACCAATGTTGTTCAAAATCTAGGCAATATGTTGAAAACTCCATATGTTGATTCAAGTGAAGGTAACACCATGCAAAATCAAAGTTACCTAAATCAAGGCAATATGATTCTCAACCACAAAAATGTTCAAAGACAGTCTATCATGCCATATCAAAACATCATACCAAATCCTCTCATTTTTCCAACAATATCGCAACAACAAATGACAACCATCCAAGCAACCCCAATGGTTAACACATCTACCATTTCTCAAGTGTCTCAAGGACCAAGAATCTCAATCGCACCATTCACCGCTCAAACCTTGGAAATCAATGAGACCGTTCCACTCACCCCAACAATCAACACCATCCCCAACCCACCACTACTGCTGCCAAAACACAACACGACCAATTCATTCTCCATCATGTTGCAAGCCAAGCAAGAAGCTTCCCGCCAAAAGCCACTCCAGGCCCAACAAGCCGCACAAATTGTGCAAGCAGCTCAAGTAGCCCAACAAGCACAGCCTTAAGCTCAAGCCCAGCACCAGGCCCAATAGGAGCAAACACAGTTCAAGGCACTATTGCAAGAAATCCATCAACAAGCAGCTCAACAACAAGCCCAACAACAAGCATTGTTGGCACAACAACAACATGACCAACAACAAGCATTGTTGGCTTAGTAGAAAATGCAGGCCTTACTCCCACAAAAAATCTTGCAACTAATTCCCACAACAATAATTGAAAATGATGGTCAAGATCCTTTGACCAATGATAATGTTGAAAATGTCTCTACATCACCTAATGAGTTAGAAGAAATATCTCAAGAATTCACTCCAAAGCATGATGAACATCTTTCACCAAGGTCTAGCAATGATCCTTTCCAAAACATATGGACATACTTTGACCTCATGACATTTGAGAAACTTCCTATGCCTAGTGAAGATATCCAAGAAAGAAATCCATCCTTTGAAGTTAACCCATGTCAAGAACTTGATCCAAAGCATGATGAAAGCAATTTCGACATTAATCAAGATCAAGAATTTTTATATGCAAGATACTACAATGAGGTGATGACCACTCTCCTACAAGATGTCACAAATAATGATCATATCCATATATCACATACCCTTCCATCTACCCATGAGATGCTTTCTTTGGATGAAAATGTGGATGATCTTCATTCAAAAAAAGAGTCTCATACTCTTGAAATCATTACCAATGAACAAGAGTCTCCTACTCTTAACATTGGTACACATGATCAAGATATAGAGAAATGTAGAGACATATCAGAAATGGCTCATAAAGAAGGTTTCTACATAAGTCACAAATCAGAAACATCTTGTGAAATGAATCATGAGGAAGAATTTTACAAGGATAGTGAATCATCAATACCTCTTGCAGAAGCACTACAATCTGATATCTCAGAAGATCAAGCTAAAGATATCAATTAGGCATTCATCCCACCCATTAGTTATAAACTTGGATCACTTACCTTTCTTAGGGCAAGCTATCAAATCACTAAAGAAGCTAACAATTTTGAAGATCCGCCACAGAGCAGAGAAGGTGAAGCACCTTGTTTCCAAGGTAAATCATATCCTATGGCAAATAATTTTTTTCAGAAAATGAATTATCAAGGTAGAGGATTAGGCCTACATGAATAGGGTATCCTAGAACTAGTGCAGATTGTTGGCAATCCTAAGCGTCAAGGCCTTGGTTATTCGACAATCAAGGGATCTCAACATATCAGTATTACTTCCAAAATACTAGGGGCAACTTCGTCTCGAGCAAACATCAACATAAGGAGCACGAAGAATCCTTATGATGAAACCAATGCCAATACTACAACCTACCACATCATGAATCTCCATTCACCCATCACCCCATCCATGAATTGGGACCAACGTCAAAAGAAAGACTTGAATCGAAGCATGTAGAATAGTATCAAAGCAAAAGAAGCTAAGAAGCACGAAGGAAAAATCAAGTACATATGGATACCAAAGAATACAAAGAAAAACTATCCCTATCAAACTCCATTAGTCAAAGAAACTATGGGGCAAAATCAAAAGAGGAAAAGTATCCATCAAAGATGTCTAGAAAGGAAAAAGCAGGCTTCTCAAGCAACGTAAAAAGTGTATTGAGCAGTTGGTCCTAATTCCATGCACACTTCCATATCCACTCATTATTGCTCATCTTCCTAAGTTTGGAGAGTCAAAGGTTCCAAACTATCAACCAATCCATCTTTTACTCCTAAACACACTCCATCCACGCCTCCACGCATGATATCCAATTCTCACATTGACCATGTATTGGCAGTCACCCTTCATCATAAGGATTCAGAAGGCACTCTATCACAATGTGTGCACAAAGACAAAGTTAACTCCGGTATCAGCAAAGTAGATCAGGGATCTCAAAAGTTGCATTCAAGTGCACGTATCTTGGCCAAACAACTTCGTCAAGCAGGCTACCGATGGCACGTCATGACAAGAGCATCAATGTCAATAGTACTAGATGATTCAACATGAGCTTAAAATCTCTCGAAAAATACAAAAAAATCAGAAAGATATCCTGAAAAAATGGTCACCTTGATGAAAACTTGGCAAATAGGCATCTTGGCGACAACAAAAAAATCAAAAAATACAAAAAATCCAAAAAAAAATCAAAAAAAGGATTTAAAACAGTAAAGAGAAAAAAACATCCTCTAACGAAAACCATTTCGGTGGCACTTTGGACAAGTACCATGATGAAAACCTGGCAAGCAGGCGTCATGTGTAGAATCAAGCATCTACGTATGCTAGTTCAGAAGAAGGCATCTTATCGCATCCATAATAAAGCCAACATAAATCCGTTCATCCATAAACCATTTATCCAACCCATTTCCATCTATCTACCTTATCTAGATCTTGATGAAGGTTTGGTACACACTTTACACTTGTTGGTGGTAAACATCTTGACATGGGTCATTTTCATTGATCCCATCCTACCCAACGTTATTTGAACCTTGAATCACTATCCAAAGGTGCATCTGCTTTTTGAACACTTGTATCTTTTCACAAGATAATCCTTTGCATGCTTACCATATCCATCTATCCACACACCTATCCAAGCATCTACCTATGGCATTCCATACATTGCTAGACACTGGGGGTAGACAATTGCATCTTGCTTCGGGAATAAATCTTGATATATATCCTTCACACTTATGTGGCGATCCGAACATTTGCAAATGTGAAATTAGATTGGTCAAAGCATTTGCGAGCCAAAATTTTGACAGGAAGATGTTCCTTACCAGGTTTTATCTTTCATTGAACATCAATCTAAGCAATTCATATCAGTCACATCTAATGCACACATCTGTGTCACATGAAATCATCAAAATAATTGTGTTCCAAACCAAGCTTCATCAATCTTGATCAATCGAATCCAATCAATCATCAGCTTGTTTGACTTAACACACTTAGTCAAACCATCATCTTGTGCACGAGTTTACTTTAGGATAACACAACTTCCTTGGGTTTACAAATCCATTATCATCTTGTTTGGCTTAACACACTTAGCCAAATTATCAAATCTATAATCACCTCATTTGACTTAACACACTTAGTCAAACTACCCTCTTATACAAGTTTACTCTAGGATAACACAACTTCCTAGATTTTACAAGTGCATTATCACTTTTGTTTGACTTAACACACTTAGTCAAACTATCAATTCATCAATCCGATTGATCAACATTAAGCTCGGTTTTCAACAAAATCCCAAAATAGAGCACTAATATCATCACATATTCGAATTGTCAAAATCATGTGAAAATTCAAAACATCCAAATCATTCAAAAAATCCAAAAACATGTCGAAATATCAGAAAATCTTCAATTTTTTTTTTTTTGAGTCTTGTCAGTCTTTCACCTTGTCGAACTACATCGTCTCTGAGCTTGAACGTAGGCAAGGTTGATCTTTGATCATCTCCCGAGATAGTAAGGTCAGTCCTTAGGTGTCCGTCACATTGGCAATCCATTTTCCCATATTTTTTACAATTTAGGTTAGTCCTTTAGGCGTCTATCTCATTGGCAATTCGTTTGCCCCTCTATTTTACATTTTAGGTCCATCCTTAGGCATCCATCACAAAATGGCAATCCATTTGTCCATCTATCTCATCAATAGTCAATTCAATCGTTGTCCAAACTACGTCATCTCTGAGCTTAAACGTAGGCAAGGCCATCCTTGATTGGCCCCCGAGACACAAAATCCAAAAACATTTGTAAAACATCTCAAAAATACCAAAAACAACCTCAAAATATTGGAAAATCCAAAATGGTGCATCCATCTCATTTCGCTTTCACCCGCAATAATCATCACTCATAATAAAATTAATCATTGCCTTCACCCTTTGGTAAGTCAGTCAGAAGCAGGTTTAGTAGGTTCCAAAGTGAATGCCTAATCGTTAAAGTCTCGGAAGTCTAGATCTGTAAGCAAGCAAGTTGGTCAACTCGGAGTATCAATAACTTATCACCCAATCAATCCCATCAAAACCCTGATCACTACATGTCCTAGGATGAAGCATTCCTATGGTGGACATAAGTATCAGGTACTCCACAATAGTTAGTCTTGGCTAGTGGTATGAAGAACATTAGCTTGTTTGTTTACTTTATCTTAGTCTTTTTAGACTTATCTTATTTTTTGCTCATTTCAAGGACCTCTCGATGATGCCTAAACAAAATAGGTTTAGAGAAAAAGGAATGGGGCAATGATCATTATCCTTTTTATCTGTTGTGCTTGTTGGATATTCTTATAAAATAACTTGGCGAATACTTGCTTTGTTAGGTCCATCCTAGCAAGGTTTTCGTATGTCAAGTGTGAACAAGAATACTCCTATCTAATTTTCAAAGTCAAAGTCCATCACACTAGGTACAACACCATCTTGGTCCTTTATACCTTGATGCATCATACCTATGTGTGTTATCAAACATAAAGCAATTGGCCCTTTGAAAATCCCAACTCCTAGTAAGCAATACATCATCATCATCATCGGTAATAATGTGAACTTGTGTGGATCCTCCTTCCATCCATCTTATTCTTCTTATTCTTCTATCTTTACTAACATTTCTATCTAAAATCGGTGTGTTGTATCAAAATATACACGAGGATACCCATGACCAATGACTGTCTATACATCATCAGAATTGTCTACATCAAAGAATTATCTTTTGTCCTCTGATCAGTAGAACCACTCCTCTCACATTTTATCGCGATATCGATCGGAAAATCATACATTTCCGCTTGATCTCTCGAGGGGCCAGTATATCTAGCATTATCCTTTCACTAGAGCAATAGTGGGGCATCTGAAAAATTGAGAAATTTTTAACTTTTGATCACAGTAGTTTATTTGTTTGAATCAATGCACCAAGTACATTGCTTCAAAGAGGGGCAAAATGTAGACATGGAAAATGTACAAATGTCATTCAACACACTTGATCCTGATTACTAACATCATTTCTTTTTGATTCATACATTTTTTCTCTTAATCATTATTCATCTGATTAAGTCTATCACCTCCTTTAATTCAATTAACCTTACATCCCTCTTTAATTAAATAAAATATTTTATTTGATTAAAATCTCTAAAGTCCTCTTATTAAATTAAATAAATTAAAACCTTATTTGATTTAATCTAACATATTCCTTCTTGGTTAAATAAATCAAATCATTTATTTAATTAAACCCTTCCTCTCAATTTGATTTAAATTAATTCATCTATTTAAGTCTAAATTGTCACATCACCTAATTCTTCATTAAATTAATCAAATCCATGATTAACTTAATCCCTCTCACTAAACTTCACTAGAGAATGCAAGTTGCACAATAAATCAAATACTTTGATTTATTAATTCTTCTATTTTCTCTCACAAAGCATCAAAAGGGAATATTCCCTCATTTGAATTCAAAAAGGCCAAGTGGGTTTGGTCCTTCCAACAAGGCATTGAAGGCCTCTTACATGTCCTTGTGCATTGAGCCAAGTGACATTAACTTCATTTCTCTTTCCCTCTCACATGTCACATTCAAAATTCAAATTTGAATCCAATGGCATTTATCATGCACATTGACCAAAATGTGCTCATTCCTCCTCCAATCACATGTGGACAAGTGGCCTCTTCTCATTGGTTGGTCTTTTATCCCATATTCATTCAAATCCCTCATTCTTCTAATTTGAGAATCTATAAATGAAAGACTCTTCCTCTCATTCAAACATCCACAACTTGAATAAACTCACTCTACTCAACTTTATCCTCAATGCAAGATCTTAGCTAGGTTATTGCAGGTTTTCTCAAAAAATCACATTGTTCTTCATCATCAAGTGGATCAATCATCAACAATCACACAAAGGAGTTGGGAAAGGGCCAATTGCAACACTTCATTTGCACCAACTCCCCCATGGGATCTCTAGTTTTCTCACTTAATTAGGATTTACATGTTGTTTCGTATTTTATTTTTCATATTTTCCTATTTTAAGTTTTATAAATGGATTTCATGGGGAATCCTTGTTTTACCTTGCATATGATCTAATAACATGTTTGTTTACTTTGTTTGTGCAGGTATCAAATTGGGGTTCACAGGCTTATGTTGTGGATTCATCAGAGGAGCTTTGTAGAATAAAGACTTCTTCTATATCTGAAACAAGGGTGGCCAAAATATAGTTCCCCATTCTAACTTCTGACACTAATATCTCATTTGAAGTATTCTTATATTTTGTTATCACATACTTCATTTTGGGTTCTCTCTGAATTCTAATTTGATTTGGGACCCCTTTCCAGGGGAGCCACATGTGAGAATGATCTGTGGATGTATATCCATTTAGTGCCTTGGTGAAATCCTGAACCAAGATCAAACCATAAGTGTCAGGAATATCTGCCACTTGAATATTATGTATGTGTTGCACTCTAGGTTCCGAACCAACTTGCATGGAAATCATGTTCAATTCTCCCACTATATTTACCTTTGTCTTGTCCAATTGGGTGACCATATTCTAAGAAGTTGTAGGGTTAATCCCGAGAGCCCTATAGACAAAAAAAGACAACATTTTTAGATGCCTCTGAATCCAACAAAAAATTATGCAGATTCTTCCCAAAGATACAAAGAAATATAAAAAATTGAGGGGTCTCTAGTTTGCCCTAGAAAAAACTCAACTGAGTGTCATCTTGCAGAACTTGGTTCTTATATTTTTCTTTCCCTCTATCTCTAGGTGGTGTTTGAATTATACCTTTAGTGACTATGAACTAGGAGGTCTACCAATTACCTCATTGAATGCTACTCCTTGTGATGTTGTGCTTGAATTGAAAGACCCTAGGACTAAATTTCTGATGTTAGGAACCCTTAATAACTATAAAGCAGAAAGACTCACCTTTAATTTCCTGAGTTCTTCACTCACATATTTTCCTAATTATACCACATTCATGTCATTTTGGTTCTCCCTAGAATGGCCAATCTACTTATATTTTTATGCATCCGCATTGCTTCCTTTTGACACATCAGGTTGTCCTTTTGTTGTAGAGTATTATGTTGGAATCTGGGGGTAAAATAGATTATTGCTGGCATGTGGGTCTAGTGGAGTGGTAAAATTGTTCAGAGGAACAAATGTAGTAAATGGTACTCTAGCTTGTGGATTCCTGTTAGGCTTATTCCTCAAATCATACTTTCTTGTAGGTTGCTAAAACATTTGTACTTCTTCAACACCAACTTCTTCTTCATCTAAGGGACCATTATCATTCTTAGTTCTCTCATTAAATAACTAAGAGATTTCATCTTCATTGAGAACTTGTTTAGCCTTCTCATCCTAGCTACTTGACTCCTCCTCTAGTTCATTCTCTTCATCCCTCGAGAAAGGAGCATGATTCAACGCCAAAACTGGGGAATCATAAGGATTCAAGGGTACCAATTCCTGACCGGTGGAGTTGTTCTCAACTTCATACTGAAAGTTTGAAGTAGTAGTTTGAAATTTAGGACAATCAAGCTCAAAGTGTTGACTTGTCTTGTGAAGTCCTAACCACCTTGACCAAGATGCTTTTGCTAGATATACACCACATGAAGGATTCTCTTGATTGGAAGGTTGATCCAGTGGAGTGGAGACTCCTCCATTATTAGGTCCAGTATTCCATAGCCTATCTACCTAGGTGGTTGTCTCCTTTCAAATCCTTGTCCACCATGTTGACCTCTATAAAATTTCTGACCAAAATCTTGTCCTTTTTCGAATTTATAATTTCTATCAAAGTGTTTCCCTTGTGCAAAATATCGGTTTTGGGTATGTGCAAGATCATCATGGAAAAAATAGGCCCTTAAGTGGCAAAAAATTAAAAAAAATTAGAGTTAGGCAACTTGACATAAAAATTTGAATAAGTTATCTATCTCATTTGAAAAATATGTAAGAATATAATTTTTTAAAAATTGAATGTAGGTTCTAAACTACTAGGTTTATTTACAAAAAAATAAAATCTATTTAGTGAAAATTTGAAATTTCAGTATCGTAGCACTTAACTTTTAGGGAAAAAATAAGAATTAGGTGTCTATCTAACCACCCTAACCACATTAAAATGATAACATTTTCTTATAAAATTTTAGATATAAGTAGAGGAATCATGTCCCGATGTTGTGCATACTTTGTTTTTGTATTTTGCTTCCAAGTAAATAATTACTTAACATTTTTTTATTACAACTTTTAAAAAATATAAAGACTCATATGTCTGACCACCTTAACTTGGTCAAAGCTTCACGAAGTTCATTTTTTTGTTTTTTAATATTATAGTATGAAAAGCATAGAATGTGACACATGTTTAAGATTCAAAAAATGTGATATCATTTGAAAGATATATATGTTTTTCAATCAGCCTATCAATCAAGAATTTAGTCGTAATTCAATACAAAATGAATAATAATAATTTATATTGGTGGAAAGCTGAGAATATCCTCTAAAACCCCTTTTCATTTCATCAATTTTGGGTAAAAAAAATGTCACCAACCAGATACCCATCATATTGCCACTTTTTGGCCCATCATGATCCTACACATACCCTTATCCCTATGGTAACTTAATTGCATGCTCTTTTGAGTAGCTTGGAGTTGGTGATTCTGGTTCCTCAAGTGGGTTACCTCCATATTCATTTTTTTAACTTGCTTAGTTAGCTCATCCAATGTTTCTTATCAAGACTATTGTAAGGCATTGAATTCACATTTTTTGGAGGGTATCTTGACACTGCTCCCGAACCAATAGACTAATTAAAAACTTTGGAGTTTTGCAAATATGTAGGGAAACCATCTTGTGGATGTGGATAAAGGGATTGATTGGCACCCTATTGCATATAACTGGGAATTGGGTGAGTCTTCCTTATTGGATGACCTGGGTGTGGAACCAAAGGAAACTATGGAATGGGATTCATAATGGGAGTGTGATTAGTTAGCGCTTGGTTGAGAGCTTAGACCTAGCAAAGGTGAGCAACAAGTCACAAAGATGGCAGGGGTCCTGGAAAATGTTGCCTCAGATCCGTGCTGACCTTAACAACCTCTATATATGTAGTGAGCAAGGTAGTTGGGGGATTTTTTCTCCACTTAAGGTTTTCAAGGGATTTGAAGTAGACCTCTAGGGAAGTAGAATCATTTACAAATTAAGGTGTTTGAATTCTAGTGTATGCTTGGTGGAACCTATTATTGAATGATCTTATAGGCTCATTAAATTATCTCTTAACCCTTGTAAATTGCATGTATAGCTGATTGGCACTAATAGGAATTTTAAAATTTTGCAGAAATGCAGCATCAAGTTCATCCCAATTATGAATGGATGCAATAGGCAAGTGGTTGTACCAATAAAAAACCCCATCTCCTAGAGATTAAGGGAAAACTCTGCATGCAACATCCTCATGATTAATCCCTCTATCTCTTAGACAATTCTAAAAAATCCTAATATGCTCCTCTCCTATTCTATTAGGGTCATTTGTGTGAAACTTAGAGAAAAAATGTTTAGGGTTCTTGGACATAACATTGTAGTCATTGAATGACAAAGGTGATGGGTTATTTTCCAAGAAAGCCATTGGTAGAGGTGGAGGTGGTAAAGGCCAATTGATGACTGGTTGGGGTTGTTAAATGGAACTAGCCTCAAAATCAGATGAAGATGAGGTGGATAAGGGTGAGGATGCTCGAAATAATGGGTTGGATGATGACTCCTCTGTTATTCTAGTCCTTCCTCACCTAGTTGGAGGTGGCAATTCTTGAAACTCTTCTTCTTCTCCTAGTGTAATTCTGGTTCTCCTTTTGATTTTTTTAGGAGAAATGGAATTTAGAAAATGCTCCAAATTTCTTATTTAGGCCATCCTTCTAGCGCCAATCCTATTGATGGTGTTTTTTGCACAACTCAAACAGAATATAAAGTATCCTATGTCTCTTGAAAGGTTTATCTCTATGAGAAAAGAGATAACCCCAAGGTCTCTTGGGTGTCAGGTCATGGCAATGCAGTGGAACTACTTAGTGATAAATGTGAAAATGATGGTAATCACAAAGGGACCTTATGAAAAAAATGCTAGAGACTCTAGACTTATCAGATTTTGCAACAGAGTGATACTTAAATTCCTAGTTCTAACCAAAGTTTAAACAATAAAAAAAGATAAGGGTTTTAGAAATCCTAAGATTAATGTTACTCCTAAAATAAACAATACTAATGATGAAATACTTGGAATGGACCAATCCCTCACAAATAATTTCTGCTCAACCCAGGGTATACCCGCAATCCTACAAAAATAGTACAATCTTCTAAGGAGTTAAAGATTTTTCAGATTATGGACATTCATTCAATGGAATTGGATAAATTCCCACAATTGAACTAAGAACACAAGTATCAAGTACAGGTTGACCTTGTACGGAAATCCCACAATCAAGAAGCTGCCCAAAGTATGAACCAAAGATTGCTGCAAAAATCCAATAATTAAATCACAAGCACCATTAAATTATTTAACTCTAAATCTAAAATGCATTCAGATATTTCCAAGAAATTTCAAAGATAGAAAAAGAACCATATTGGACAAATAAATTCAAATAAGGCACCAATAATAACACAATGTCCTCATTTGCATTGAATCACCAGTAATAACAACAATTTTGATGTTCCGTGTTCAACACTTTCTTGAAATATCAAAAACTCCTAATTCTAACTTCTTGCTCTACTTGCTAATCTACTTACAAGATTTGGTCTTTTAGCTTTGAACCAACTAAATTTTCCTCTCTATCTAACTAACTATGTCTAACCCTTACAAATGAGGAAAAATTCCATGCTTATAGAACAATCCTGCCCATGCTTGTCTGAGCTAGGGTTACAAAGAAATTTAACCACACATCATATAAATTGAGATAACTAGCAATAAATTTCCACCCTGTATTGAAATGCATGAGAGGCACCCCTTCAGATCAACCTTGGAATTTTACAAATCTTGGTGCAAACCAAACAATCCTGTGAGTCACTCTTGCCATTAATGCCTCAGTTGCATGAAGTAGAAGAATGGCCAAGTACAAGTGAGCTCAACCTTACCTTGGGCACAAAGTGTACCTAAATAAATCCCATGAATCCTGCAACACCCTTGAAGAATTTTCATCCATTCCTCTTCGGCCTTGACAAAAATTTGCTCGATCCAGCTTGGACTCAAAGAGCCACAAATAGTAACTGGTATAGCATGAGAGTCCATGTTAGTCCATCACGAAAGACATATTCAATCATTAGAGAGATCAAAACAACCGTAAAAATCAATTAAAACTTCATTAAAGCATCCCTATCAAAGTTTTAGATTTTCACCTCTCTGCGGAATTCAAGTGAGGAAGGAATTTTGGGAAATTTTGGGCCAGGTGGATTTTAGCGAGGGAAGCATAAAAATCACCAAAAAGCCGATCACTTATCAGTCATAAACTCACAACATTTCTGCACATACCATTAAATCATCTAAATCCATCTTGAAACGTAGAACTATAAACAACTAGGGCATGAATCCTCTCAGGCTTTGAAAAATAATAGATTTTGGCAAAATCCAACAGGGATGAAAAATCGACAAAACTAGCAATACTTAGCACATCTCGGGAAAATGAAGGAGGAACAAACTATCAATATTTTCCCTAAGCAATAGATTCTTACAAATTCAACACAATTCACATGCCATTGATAGACAGTTCTGACCTCCTAATGCCTTCAAAATGACCAAAACCACACTACCACGAGCTAGGCATTCAACCACCGAGGTAATACGGAAAACCACAGCACCGCAAACCAAGTAAAAACCCCCTGTGATATGGCGGTGAACTACACAACTTTGGCTAGGCTCAAAGACACCCATGAAATCGAGGTAAACTATGCTATTGTGCCAGATGGACCAAACCCCTCACAACTGCACTGCCGACCAAAGACTCTCACAGTATGGCGGTACCACTGCCCAACACGCAGCCTAGACGCAAAGCCCTCATGGTAATGAGGTATGACCATGCTACCTTGCCAAATAAATGAAGTCTGTGCTACTACAACATCAAACAAAGACCCCTACGGTATGGTGGTGCCACTGCGCAACTATGACCTGGCTTAGAGACACTCGCGGTATTGAGGTAAATGGCCTAGAGGTGCAAACCCAGAAAATGAAGAAGTGAAGGAAAACTAAAAAATACACGAGACAAAATTTTGTGAAGCATTGAAATCTTTGAAAATGGTGCAGAACCAGCCCAATAGGGTTTTTAAGGGTTGGGGAAATCTGCCAAGGAAGGAAAATCTTGAAAAATAGGGAAAAACCCGAGATTGACCCAAAGACTCAAAATTTTCAAAGTGTTAGATCAATAGGGGCACTTTACAATAAATATAGGCATCAAGGAACATTTTAAAGTAGCACAAATCTAGGACCAAAGGACCAAAAGCACCAAAGTCCAAAATCTCAATATTTTCAAAGACAATCTCAAAAGGTGAGGCCACAGAAAAGAGCTAGAAAACAAGGAAAAAGAGGGTCCCTACTTTCAGTACGACATGTTTACAAAACTGGACAATAGGACTCATTCACCACTTGTGGAAAATCAGTCCACTTTTTCTTTTTTTAAAGTTTGGGACTTGCTTTTGTGTCTCTCAGTCTGCTCTTCTCTTTTTGACTTGTTTTCATATATGAAACTATAGATTTCCACCTGTAGGTCTTCTCCCAGCTTCTCCAATGCTTGATGACAATTTTGAAAACTTTAAGGATTTGACAACTTTTGTCCCACTTTGCTTCTTGACAAATCTACAACCTAGCACTACAAATCACACACAAGAAGAGGGGAAAATGTTATGGGGTTAGTGGTGTAATGTAGAAAAATTTATCCTTGACATTTTCACTCATTTGGACCTTTCTTATGGATTTTGGCCTAATTTTTCCTAGATTTAATGTTGTAATGTGACCAACACATTCACATGAGGCCTTGAAAGCTTTAAAATAAAATAAAACCTAATGATGTCTTACAAAGGTGTTGTACCACATTTTCCCACTTTTTTAGGACTTTTCCATCATAATTCACCTAAACAACCTCTTTTTATCCCTTTCCAAACCTTATTTCAAAGTGTTGTAATGATTTATAAAAAAACTCTCACACTATCTTAGGCTTTTCACCAATAAATTAATCCTTTCTTATGATAAAATGAACCATTAATGCACTTATAGGTCCTACTTAAGTGTGTTTTAGAAGATAATCACGTTAAACAACATTAATCATACTTTAATTCCTGACATCCACTTAAATTTTCCCAAGTGGACTAAGTCACCACCTTGGGCGACTCCCATTTGGCATAAAAAATCAAATTTAATCCAAAATTTTGGTGGGATATTGTCTTCTAAACCCTAAGGTCGACCTATGATGTGTTATTTTTGGGAAATTAGGGCACAACATGTATAAATAAAGGGTTTTCCTTTCATTTTCATCCTCCTAACTCTCATTCTTCTCAAGCAATCTTCAAGCATCAATTCGTTGGAGCTGGTTAGTTTCATATCTTCAAACTTCTTCAACAAGGGATTGGTGAGTTGTTGTACTTGCATGTTGTTCAATCATCTTTCCCTTTTCATTTCATTTCATTATCTAGGGTTTGACTAACAAAATGGGGTTTGACTAAGGAAAACCCCTATTCTGCAACTCTTAACGCTCTTTCCTTTCTTTGCATGTGTGTTTTTTAGGTTGTGTATGCAGATTTGTCAAAGAGTAAGGTGTTAAAAGGTGTCATATTTCCATCCACATCATTATAAGTCAACAAACTCTAAAAGGACCTTGAAGACAATTTGTAGGTCAACATCTAAAGATTAGGATCCAGGTCTCAGTGAGAAATAGAAGTACAAGTTGATAGCTATAGATTCCAATATCAATATTCTCAAAAGATATAGGTGGACTAAGTCACCATCATTGGAAAATTAGTCTCACTACCAAGCTTGAAAAGTGCTCTCTACAGATTTGGACACCCATTTCCACAAAACCTATTTTGGCAAAGTTTCCCCAAAGTAGGACCAAGTCACCCAGCTTGGCATAAGTGTCCTAGTGGCCCTCAAAAATAGATTCTGGAATACTCCAGACTCCTCTCCATCAACCTTCAGTTTCTATGTGCACCCCTTCTACTTCATTAAGTTTTGTTATATTTTGCATACATTTTAGGTAATTTTTCATAGTCTTTTCAATACATTAAATTAAATTAGTTAACATTCAATAGTTAGTTTAATTTATCAGATTATTGCATTTAGATACATTCCACATCACACATTAAACACCTAATATTGAATGATCCCCTAGGTTTTGGGTTTGAAATGCATCTCTCCTTATAGGTGAAAACCCTAGAAGTGCTAGGGAATACCCTTTCCCTTAAAATATATGGTTCATTTTGGTGAACTTGCATTTAGATCACTTCTTAACTTCTTGTTTCAATTGTATTTGCATCCTAGGAAAAGCTTACATTCATATTTCTTTAGGGTTTTACATTATTTTGCATCCTAGGGTTTTTTAAATTGCATTAGTGAAAAGCTCATATAGCTTGCATTCTTTCATTTCATTTCATTGAGAAAGTCCAAAACTTCTACATTTTCATTCTGTATTTGCATTTCAAAAGCCCAAAAATTAGAAAAACCATTCAAAACTTCTAAAAATTGCTAAAAAAATCATTGTTGCGACTAAGTCGCCACACAGGGTGACTTAGTCCACCTACACAATTTGTGCTATAATTTCTCGCATTCTCTACACATTCTCTGCATTTCTATTTTTTATTTTTGCATGTTCATTACTGTTTCCAGATTTTTTCATTTCTTGCAATTTAGTTTGTTTTCATTCATTTACATTATGGATATGTCTTTCAAAAAAAAATTGATGTCATTCAAATCCTTAGTTGACATGTCAGGATGTACCTTTGCAAGTGATCCTAATGACCTTGATCCCACTCTTGGGTGGGTGCATGGAAATGGGTAGCCATTTTGTGGCCATATTCATTTTTTTTTTTGAAAAGTCATAATGCGAGCATGTTATAATGCACTTGCATTACTAGCTCGGTGTACTGAGCCTATAATGTGCTCGATTTATTGCTTTTTAAGAAAAAAAAATAATTAAATTTTTTCATTTTAATTTCAAATTTTTTTCTTCTCCCTATGGTCAAAACCCCCATTTTTTCGCTTTCACATTTTAGGAGGATCCATTCTGCAAAATTCTTCACCAACAATTGCTATTTCTTTGCAATGATGCCACCATGATGATGAAAATTTGTGAGAGGTAAGGATTGTTTTCTTTTTATTTTGAATTAGTTAGTTTTAGGTTGAATTTGATATATATTTGTTTGAATTTTTAGGAGATGTAAATCAACTTGCAAACCCTCAATATCCTCAATAGAAGGAGAAACCAAATCCTCAAGAGAAAAATAAACCACAACAACAACCTCCTCCACCAATCACTCAACCCCCTCTTGGCACTCAAAAATATTTAATGAGTGATATTGAGAACAACAAAAATAAAATTGAGGATTTAATCAGTAGGTTAAGTGATCCAAATTGTTCAACAATAGAAAGAATGACCCTAGAAAATTCATTAAAAGATATGATAACAATTGTAGATTCAATTAGCGAACAAATAACTAGATGGCAAGATAGGAGCCAAGCGGCTAGGGATTATTATGCAAATAAACTATCATATAAAGATGTAAAGGATTTAAAAATTACAAAAGGTGATTTGTTCTCACTATTTACTGACTGAGGCACAAATCAAAATCTTACCCTCTATGTGAAGAGATTTCATATTCATTGGTGTCACCACCAATATATTAGGGACCAATTTTATGATAGGTGGTACATGGTCTTCAATTACCCAACGTGCAACAATTGAGAAGTCCTGTAATATTTCCTTAGGAAACTATACAGTGAGTTCATATTGAAAAAAATCCCAAATTATTTTGATATGAGGGATTTTCAGATGAGGGGTGGGGGGTCAGCTCAGGATAGACTCTGTGCACAACTGGATCCTACACGGCAAGGTAGATGAGTTCTCTCTAGGCCACCTCGTGAGCACATTGTTATGCCTTCCATCATGAAGGAAAGCACTAATGTAGAGACATTACAAGCAATCAAAATTTTGACCCAAACTAACATCCATCATACTAGCCCTATTCTACAATTCCATCCAGGGGAGTCTTCGAGTGTTGGCCTTCGAACCCATGTGTGTCAATCTTGTAGGGAAACTTGTTCATATGAACCCACCGACACTCAGGAGGCTACTATGCAGGATTCGTCTGCAGCTATGGAGATGGAGAGTGAAACTGACATATTGCATGAGGCATATGGCATTGATAGTCAAGTAAAAGATAGCATGTTCATTGAATTTAATTTATTAAATTTTTATTTTGAAATGAAAGATTAACTAATTTTTTTTTATTATTTTAATAAAATTGTAGGGTCACAGTGTTGAGACTAGATACACTGGCCCCCCACCTACTTATTTATAAATTACACCTATTGCCGGGGTATGTAACTAGTAAACGATTATAAATTTATTACATATTAATAGAATTTTTTTACAAATGGTATTTTAATATTTGATTTTTGATGTTCAATAGGCTAATATTAGAGGTTTTGAGGGAACACTTCCGAGTGGCAGTGGATTTACTCAAACCTACACGAAGGTAATAGAATAAATAGTTTAACTAATGAATTTTACTTAATAGATTTGAGTACTTTATATGCACATCATTGATTATGTTGAATAATTTGTTGTTTTATTTTTAGATGTTGCAAGATGAAACACCTCTAAATGTGATGAGGGCAATGGAGATTGGTGTGTCATCTTCTCTACAATCCTCAATGGCTCTAGTAGGGGAGCTATGAGGAAAATTAGTAAATTTCCATTTACATTCATTGTTAGAGATGTTAGTTAGTGAAAAATCAAACCATTATTGATTCACGTAGTTTAATTTCTATTTGTATGGTTTATATAAGGCTTGAGCATGCTTGACCATGGGTGTGAGAATATTTTCCTCATGGAGAGAGATCATGAGATGGTGGTAAGTGATTATTTTGTCAAATATATCATTTTTTATAATGTAATTTCTATATATTCATGTCTTCTTAGTGTTGTTAGAAACCAAGATGAGACATGCAAGCCGAAATACCTTCCACAAAAGAGAAAATCAGAAAAAAGAAAAGCTTTGTATGAAATGTGCAAATTGATATATTCAGGAATTCAATGATTACAAAGAGATCAATCCTTATGAAGGAGATAAATAAACTCTAAAAGGGAAACCATAAATGAAACCCTAGTGTGCAAACTTAATAATTAATCAATTATTAATGTGCTTAAGTTTAGCTTAAGTACCTAAAGGAATAAGTGACTTAATTAATTAACTAGTATGATATAATTAATTAAGCATAATAACTTATT
Organism: Sequoiadendron giganteum; assembly: GCA_007115665.2. NCBI lineage: Eukaryota > Viridiplantae > Streptophyta > Pinopsida > Cupressales > Cupressaceae > Sequoiadendron > Sequoiadendron giganteum. The sequence goes on from CM021109.1 coordinate 479,200,612, forward strand.
ACTCTAACACCACCCATTAAGATGAACTTAGGAAGAAGCTAAAACACTAGAAGAAGATGCATGAAATCAAATATGGGTCTCGACAACTAGGCCTGATCATGTACCCATGTACAAATGCAATAATGAGGTAGAGAAAGAAAACCCAATGGGATGACCCCCCTAAAATGAGATAACTGCTGCAAAGAAGCACTTGAAGAACACTATAGAGTAACACTAGAACCACAATCTGGAAAGCAAGGAAAGATACTTTTATCTACAAGAAACATTATCAGAATCATAATGATGCAACAATAGACCTGATGCCATGGAACACTCGAAAAATCCAAACTTGAACAACCCTCGAATCCATGAAGCAACAGTAAATGATATGAATGATGACAGAATCTGGAAGTCGTGAATCTTGATGCCGATGCGAAACTGAAACTAAAACTCTTACATGGGAACAAGTACCATAAAGACTCAAGAACATTAACCACAAATGTAGTGGCCCTCAAACTGAGATGGATCTGATATGAATCTGATATGTGTCAAGCTTAAGACAAAATATGGCCAAAATAAACTAAGAAACTAGATTACAACCCATGCAATTTTTCATCAAAACAAGATGAAGATCAAAGTGCATGCACACTCTAATCAGATTACTATGCAAGAAACCCCCCTGATGGAACTTTATATCAGATCGTTTATTATAATACCCAATGATTGAAAAAAGATAAAATTCATAAACATTCATAAAAATAAAAATAAAAAAGACCTCATATATGTGTAGAGTACTGAACTAGCTTTCCAATGCCGCAAGAATGGTGAAAAAAGGATCACCGAGTCAAAAGATATGCCCTCTGGAGTGAAAACAAAAAAATATGAGTTCAAGGACCTAAAATATAAATATTTTACATAATCATGAAAATTAACCTGCACCAACAGAATAGGCTTGGAACTAGCTTTCCAATGATATCCTTTTTGTGAAAAACCGACTTCGTACACAAAAGTTATGCCCGATTTGGTGAAAGTGCTCCAGAATGGCCAATAACGCCTGCAAGCAGCCCAAGGGGCTAAAAACTTTCAGCCATTGGTCTTGTCCATGACCAGGGGGCTGGGGTGGAGCCCCTAGTCACCCATGTGACCTACGCTAGGGATGAGGGGTTGGCTTGGGCTTGGTGCATAGTGCCTGGTCCCCCATGTGATCGAAGTTGTGCATAAGGTGCCTGTGGCGGCTGAGAGCTGACTGGCAGCTGGTGGGTGGCACTGCTGGCCGGAGCAGCTAGCAGGTGGCCGCCTGATGATAGCATCCATTAAAATTGGTGATGTGAAAAACAATGCAATTTTTTGCATTTTTTCTAGACTTTCGTGCCGATTTCGCCTCGTGAAGCATGCTGGGGATGCTGTATGACCTCTCTGGCAATTTTTTTTTTCCTTCCAGATCAAGTGCTCATAAATCAACCAAAAAATCACCCAGCTTGAAACCCTGCAGATCTGGAAAACAATGACCAAAATCTGCAAAATAAAAGTCAATCCTAACTTTTTCTAGCACTCTAAATCCAATGGTGAAGCTCAATCTGATCCAAGACGCTGCATAAATGAACTCAAGGCAAAAAATCCTAGAGGAACCCCAAACGAACTCTGCATAATTTTCTCCAAAATTTGAGAAGGGGCTATATGTCAAGGCTCTGATACCATGTTAGAAACCAAGATCAGACATGCAAGCCAGAATACCTTCCACAAAAGAGAAAATCAGAAAAAAGAAAAGTTTTGTATGAAATGTGCAAATTGATATATTCAGGAATTCAGTGATTACAAAGAGATTAATCCTTATGAAGGAGATCAAAAAACCCTAAAAGGGAAACCTCAATGAAACCCTAGTATGCACACTTAATAATTAATCAACTATTAATGTGCCTAAGTTTAGCTTAAGTACCTAAAGGAATAAGTGACTTAATTAATTAACTAGTATGATATAATTAATTAAATATAATAATTTATTACTCTAACAATTGTAACATTGAAAAATTCACTATGAACTAAACCCTAGAAGGAGCAGCAGGAGCACTCCTCGAGTGCAACAAAAATGGGTGACAAACCTATCGCCATCCAATCAAAAAGGAAAGGGAAATAATCTATTTCCAAATCATGGAGAGCAATGAATTTTGATTCAAGAGCCCTTTGTTGTATGCATACATGGCAGTTTTGTACATATTTTTTATTGGACATATTTGACATTGTATGCCTATATGACATTCTCGTAAGCCTACATGGCTATTTTGTACATATATTTCATACTTATATCAACATATATTGATGTATGCCTACATAGCTATTTAGTTAATACAAATATCTTTTATTGATGGTGTCCATATATTTGTATTCTAAATTGATTTAATAGATATGAGTTACGTGTATTCAAGTGTATACTTTGTGACTTACATGTGATCCAATTTATACTATACAAATTATGTGTTTTCATGCATATACCTTGTATTCATGCATATACTTTGTATTAATTTGTGTATACTATGTATTCGTGTGTATACTTCTTGAGGCTTACATGTTTTTGAGTACTTGTACTTCCCTTATTCACATGTACATGGTTGAATTATTCACATGTATAATTATTAATTGGATAGCCCTAGCATTGATCATTGTTGTCCTTCATGGTTTGTATTGAATATTAATTGATTGATGCTAAACAACTTTATCTAAACGAAAAAACACATTTTCAATTGGTATTCCATGAAATGTTTCATAAAAATATTCCAATATGTTCTTGATGTGTTACGATATAAACACATCGAAAGATTTCTATGTCAACATTTTGCAATATTATTTATTGTATAAAAAATGGACTCAAGAGAAAGCAAGTTATAATTTATAGTACAAATAAGAAAGGAACTCAACACTATTCTAGACCCCTGAATAGGTCTATTTAACTAAGAAACATTCTCTCAATCACTCTTCCAATTGCAAAGAACCATTGGTGATGCATAGTGGCTCAACCAGGTTGTCATTTGACATAACTTTTCTCAAATATGCCCACTAGGAATCCAACATTCACTTGACTCAATAGGGTAACTCAACTACCCAAGCATGGAATCTATCAAACCAGACATGACTAGAACTTGTAGTAGACTTGGAAACCTCCCAAAATGACCAACCCAACTCAACATAACTCACCTTATGATTAAGAATTGTAGACACCAAAAATTTGTCTAGGCCTACGAGCACCACTTTTGACATAATTTTCTAATGTCCATGGTCATGATTAAATAACGTTAACTATTTAATTACTTTCTAAACACATCTTTCCTCTATTAATTAAATAAAAATTTAATTATTTAATTAATTCATGTTATGACCTTTATTCAACCTTGATTAATTAAATAAATCATATTTATTTAATTATGTCACTAACTAGTTAATTATCTTTCTTAATTAAATAATTTATTATTTAATTAACCCCTTATCATATTTCAACTATAATTAAATATTTCTTATTTAATTATTCAATTCATCTTTTCAACAGTCAATTAAATAAATTATCATTATTTATTTAATTAATTCATTTCAATTTTGAATGTTGAATTAAATTAACATTTAATTATAATTAAGTGTTTCTGTCACATTCTTTTGTCGTCTAGTTGACTAATTATTCACTCACCTTCTAACTCAAGATCTATTTTAAATCCGCCTGTTATCTTCGGATTCGATATCTGATCGTCTCTATGAAAGGACTCTCTGCCACAACTAGTTAGTTAACTAGTTCTAACTCATATGCATGAACATGTTTATGAATTAAATATCTTTATTTAACTAATTAATTCATCTATGCATTCAAACAGATTATTCTTGGAGTTCTAACTTTTTATTTTTCATTCAAATTCTAATTCTTCTATTTTCGAAGACTTACCACTAAAGATTAAATAATTTATTTAATCTTGAACTCTTCTTCTCTCTATTTTTGAAATGTCTTGACACAAGATTAAGTTATTATTCTAATTTTATCTTTATCTTGTAGAATTTCCCAACTCATGTTCTAACTGACACAAAACTCACATCGCATGGCATTCATCAATCTCGATCGTTGATCTCTCTTTTGAATCTGAGTCGATCGTTCAAAAACCCGATCTCTATAAATTGACCTATCATTGTCATTATTCCTCCTCATGAAATCAATACTTTTGAGAAGAACCTATTATCCTGGATATTTTTCTTAGACAATACATCCAGGCTATGCTTGCATCAATACTGAAAATCCGAGGGCAAGAATACTGATACAACAAAATGGAGAAGGACAATCAAGATAATTCGAAGAAGTGGATGGTTATTTGGTGAGACTATTCTATTTATCGTTTTTATTATTTTTGTTAGTTTTATTTGTTCTTAGTTGTTTGATTTAGATTAAGACTTGTTAGATTATATTTAACTATAATTATATGTAGATTTCCATTTATTCTATGTTAAATTTGGTGAACTCGAAGCACACTTCAAAATTTGCGACATCTTTCCACCTTTCCATTTTTTGTTTTGTAGATTATTGTATGAAAATTCCACATTTGATTGAAGAAATGATGCATTTTATCTCGTGAGCTGCATATGACAACACCAGTCGCATCCATTACATTTTGCACCGCATCCGACTATCAACATCATGATGCATCTATGAGTTTAAACACTGCATCTACCTAGTAAATTTTATTTTTCATTTTTTATTAACTTTCATATTTTCGTGATTTCATTTTTCTTTTTTTATCTTGGTTTGTTTTCTTAAATATTTTGTTTGTAGTTGTGTTAAGAGGGATAACTTAGTTTTTGCAGGATGAAGCGTTAAAGACCAAAAAAAAACCAAAAACATCTTCTTTGTTGTAGCATGAAAGCCGAAGACATAGAAAAATTACTAATCAGTTGCATGTAAGACCTTATGAGAAGACATTGATCTATTTATTTTATTTTAAAATATTTTATGTTTGGTAGATAAAAAAAATTCATTTGGATTAAAAATAATCAGTGTTTTCTTTGCGTAGTGCGAAAGTATGTTTTGTAACCCTTAAAGATTTGGTATATAAGAGTATCCTCTCCGCTTGTACATTTGTGTGATCTAGGGTGCAAGATAAATGGTTACTGTCTCTAGAACTTGGGCCTATCTTGGTGGGAAAAAGTACTCACTCGAAGACGACTCACACTGGTAACACGCTTTTGCCAGCGATTTCCACTCGGTATATAAAAGTGGATTTTTGAGGGAAACCCCATAAATCACACTCACTATTTCAATGAGAAGGGCAGAAATTGGATCTCGCCGTACTGGATGGTGCCCCATGAATGAAATTCCCTTACTAAAAACCATGTATTTTTTCCAAAATCCTATCTATTTTCTGGTACAACAAGCTCAGACCTGTGAAGCCATCTTACATTCTTATGGTTCATGTGTGGAGATGAAATGTATGCCATGGGAGTTTCATGGGTATAGTAGCTTGGCTTCCCCATATAATTGAGTTTCATGGAAGGGAGCCAGTGGGGTTAAGATACTAGTCATCTGCCTTGAATATGCGTAGCTAGATTTATCCAAGTAAGAACTCACTAAATATTGTCCAACACAAGCTAGGGTGTAATTGTTCTGTGGTTTTAACAAATCCATCACATCAAATTGAAAATGCATTGTATTATGTGCTTGTTTTTTGCTGTATTCATAAAAAAAATTGATCTTTCAACAGAGTCAGTCGAAACATCATCTTCAGAAAACCACAACTGTCAAACAAAAGTAGCAACGGTCATTTTTTGAACCAGATCTTTCTTAGAGAGTTGCAACTGTTAAATTGAATGTTGCATCTGTTTGTCAATAATTTTTAATTTCATAGAGTCTATTTTTTGAGCCGCGACTGTTAGATTTCGAGATGCATGTGTATCTGCGAGCCGCAACTACCAAGAAAAAATCCGCAAGTGTCTCTCAACAAGTTTATATTCACAAAGTCCATATTCCAAGTCACATAGGATCAACTAAGTTGCATCTTCCATTAAGTAAACCGCATCTGTCAGAAAGTTAGAATTTCTTGTCAACATTCACAACCTATTTTGGTCAATTCACTACATCTGTCAAAAATATCAATGATCTGAGAGGTGAACCACAATTGACTATCAACAGAAAACTTTGAAAACTGCAAACTGAGTCTAAAATCATAACTGTCATTTTCACTTTTGTTTCTCACAATCAACCTTGAAAAGAAACTGGAAAAATTTCCTTGAAACATTGCATTATTAAGTGTCATATACATCTTAGCACTAGTCATCCTAGGTTGCATACATTTAGACACTTCCTAGGAAGTTGCATATCATAGAATAGAATAAATTTCCTCATCATTGGATACGTTCATGCTCTGATTTGTCACTACAATTGAACCTAGTCACTATTATCCTGTTTGTAAATCTTTCCAGCTCAACAGTCTAGTTTGGGAAATTCACCTTGTAAACTATCTTTGTCTTACAATCATGTTCCTTGGTCAACTCAAATAATTTTTTGGATCTATTCCATAGGTGGTAAGTTATATCCATCTTAGAATCATTTACTGTCATAATCTACTCAATATTTTGCATAGTGTCCATCCTAGCATACGTCATCTTAATATAGGTCATTTTTAGAAATCTTTTAGCAACATCCTTTATATTAAGAAAATCCAAAAAAACATAGAAATTGGAATAGAAAGTTTTAGACATAGTCTGCATTACCCCATTTTGAAAAATAATTCATGGTTGAAACAAGGTCTAAAAATAAATAGAAAGCAATGTTGGAGTTTAACGAATTTGTCAATCCTTTCGGAAATCAACCAACAGGAAAAGAAAGACCACACAAACCTTTCCTTGAAAAAAACATGACTAGAGACACACATGGACAAATTTATGTTGAAGACATAGATGCCACCGTACAAGATCCTAAATTTTCATCCTTTATGGATGAGTGTTTGGAAAATGATCCCCAACGATATCTAGAAAATTTCCTAGTAGAAGGTGCCACACTACCACCAAGATTTGATATTCATAATTTGAAAACACCATCTACTCAACCAACACAAACCATAACATCAAGTGTTCCTATTACTCAAATAACCATAGTGATACCAACTGGCATACCTACTCAAACATCAACAATTGTAAGAAAAATCCCTTTCAACGTAACAAAAGGTTTACAAACTACTATGGGAGAAACTTCATCAAACCCCTTTGGCACAAATGCTACTGGTAAGAGATCCAAAATTGGCATGAATATTACTATACCAAATCAGAACATTCAGAAAGGAAAATTTCCTATACCAAATTAGAACATTTAGATGAGAAATATTCCTATACCAAATCAGAACATTCAAATAGGAAATATACCCTCACAAAATCACAATCCATTGCAAAACATAGCATTTCAGAACACCTACATTGATCCTAACAACACAAACAATATGTCCTTGACACAAGTAGATTTTCTCCAAAACCAAATGCAAATGCTTCAACAACAGATGGACAACATCTCTATGTTAGACAAATGAACTATCTCAGCACAAGATCTATGTCCATGTCCTTTTGACAAAGTGCTATAAATGACACCCTTCCCGCACGGATACATTATACCAAAATTTCCTAAGTATAATGGGAGGAGGAATACTTTAGAGCACATTAGATAATTCTCTACAACATGCATGGAAATATCATATGACCTCACATTCTTGATGAGATTATTTCCGCGAACCCTTGTCGGGATAGCACTGGAATGGTTCTCTAAATTACCATATGGCATATGATCCTCGGGTGAATTAGCTTAGAAAATTTTCAAAAAAATTTCCTTTAACATAGACAATGAAATAACCATAGCTACCTTGTGTCACACAACACAAGAAGAAGGTGAAAATTTCACCACTTTCTTCAAGAGACAAAGAATTCTAGCTAGTAGATGTCCAGTTGAAATACCGAGAAAACAAAAGGTCACGATATTCCTTGAAAAAATCAATCCAAAACTGAGAGGTGACTTAAGGGTACATTATTGTACTTCATTCCTAGACTTGGTACAAAAGGGTATCATCCTTGAAAAAGGCCTTATTGACAAAAGAGAAACTAAAGTACCAAGCAAAAACCCAATGGCTCAACATTAAAATGCACACAACAATAGAAACAAGTTCTTGTCTAGAAACAAATTTTTGACCAATGACGGTATTGTGGATGCCAAAACAATACATGCGGGACCAGTCATCACGCTTAGAGGTTAAAACCCCAATCAAGACATGATGGTTAATCCAGATCAATCAACAAATTTTGTCCAAAATTCACAACAACAATGACCACAAAGATATCCTAAATGTGAATTTACCCCTTTGGGGCAGCCAATCGAGACAATTTTCAAAGAGTTGACTAAACATGAGCTCCTAGAACAATTGGAACCAAGAGAATATGATCCAAGAAAGTTTAAACCTTCATGGTGGGATGAGAATTCCTATTGTGAATACCATCGTACAAAAGGACACAACTTACAACAATTTCAACAACTAAAGAATCTCATACAAGACTTTGTTGAAGACGAAACCATAAAGGTCAATGGGCAGAAACATACCAAGAATAGTGATCATAAGGTCTTCACGGAACCATTACATGACCACATGAAAGGAAAGGCCTCTAGTTTGGGAACCAAGAATAATCCATTAGTCAATTATGCAAAAACCAGGTATGACTATGGAAAAGATACTATCATAAATCACCTCTGAGCTACAAATGAAAATGTCCATACTGGATCACTATTAAGAAGTGTCTTGAATGTGTTGTAAATACATGCAGAACTAAGATAAATATTCCAAGTCCTTCTTTTGAGCCACCTACATAGTCTTCCAAGTCTAAGTATAATCTTCTTGATCACCTAAGTAAGACCCCAACACAGATATCCATTTTGGAACTATTAAATTTATCACCTGAGCATCAAGCCATTCTTGAAAAATCCTTACAGAGAACAACTATCCCTACCAACTTAGATGTCAATCATTTTCAAGAAATGAGGATACTTAAATAACTCCCATCATGCCACATTTTCTCAACAAGATTACTCAACATAAAATATCGATCATAATGACCCATCACATCTTGACGTCCTAGTCCATCAAACCAAAATCAAATGAGTCTTGGTAGATGGAGGAGCAAGTTTGAACTTGTTTACCCTAAAATTGGTTAAGGAATTATGATTATTAGAAGCATGCGTAGACACCTCTAAGATTATAGTCATCAAGGCTTACGATGATGAGGAAAAATCATCTAAAGGAGTTGTCATAATCCCTATCAGAATTGGCCCCATAGTTATGAAAACCAGCTTCCAAGTCTTGGAGCTCACCCTTTCATATAACCTGTCATTAGGTAGACCTTGGATACATGCAATGAAAGCCTTACCTTCCACATATCACCAGTGTCTTAAATTCACGTATAATGGCACCGAGATCATGATTGATGGTGATCTAGATCCTTTTTAATATTTTACAAGCCTAAGGGAAATTCCACAATGACAAGTACTAAGTAATCAAGAAGATTCATCATCCAATTTATCCCTATACATTGATCCATCACATATTACCAAGTACATTTCATTCAAACCACCATCATCCACTCCTAAGGTCGAGATCCAAGACAAGGGCTATGGAGAATATCACATGAAGGAATCATATTGTGTCAGTCAACTAGTTCCACCTAAGGCATATGGCTTACCCATGGCAGATAGAAGATAATTTGTAGTCACATTTCATGTTCCCCCTACAATGACATTGACCAAATGGGGAGAATTAAGTGAAGAAGTTGTGGACCAAGGTGATATTATCTCCTGGTTGTACCACGAAGACAATGAATACCCCTCATCATCTATTCAGATAGCTATGAATCAATATGGAAAAGGCTTTAAGATAAGGCAAAGAAAATTATATGACGGACATAGTAGGTTAGGAATACATCAAAATGGAAGGACTGAACTGATCATTGTCTCACCACAATCGGAAGGCCTAAGGCTAGGGTTTGAATCGCTTAGAATTGGGTTTCCTAGTACTTCATCACAATTTCAAGATGAAGAAAGTGTTTATGAAGACATCGAGATATCTCACAAACCACTTCCCCAAGTTTATGGTGAATCCCCTGACTCAAGTGACTATGAATGGGATGCCCTTTCCTCTTCTTGCACCATGAACCTAGATAATCTATTTGGAGAACTTGACCAAATGATAAAACCTGTACCAAATCCATCTAGCCCCCGTAATAAGAAGCCCTTGTCCAAAGAAGAATGTATTAAGCATTATTATTGGGAAACCCTTGATCTTACATATTGGGAACCTGACAAATCATCTTCTGACAAATTATCCCTTACAATAGTCCCACATTAGAGTTTACCTACCCATAGGAAAAAGAACAAGAAGGAGTTAGTCCAAAAACTCTATGGCCATGTCAACCACTCTATATTCACCTTGTCAACTTCCACATTTGATAACTCTGATAATGACATGCCTCTCATATATCCCCAACTTATCGACTAGGATCAACAAGGTACACCCATCGTAGATACATTCAAGAACAACAAAGCAATAGATGAGTTCATGAGACTTTGAGAAGGCATGCCAAGAGGGGATCATAAAGATGGTTTTACCATAGACTTGGATGACAAAGAATATTTTTGGGAGTATATTTACACCTCTAGTCACAAAAATGAGAATAAAAAGAAAAACAGTGAGAATGAGAAAAATGATGAGTCCCTAGGTGAAAAATGAAAGGTGCCTTTGGACAAAGAAATAGTAAAAATAAAGGATGTATCCAAGGGTGAAAACCTCTCTGAGGAACCCAAGGATGGAGGTTTGAATATTCTACCCATTGCTCAAGAGAGGTCACAGATTTTAGCAGAGGATTCTATTGAATTCAATATAAACACATAAGAAAAGCCTCAAGTAATTTACTTTGCAACCTCTTTGATAGAGACAAAAAAACAAGAGTTCCAGGACTTCTTCACAAAGAGAAAGATAAAATTTGCATGGTCGTATGCTGACATGCCTGGGCTAGATCCAAACCTTATATTGCATCATCTACCATTACATCCAGGTATTAATCCAATCAAACAAAAGTTAAGGAAGATGCATCCACAAATTTCTCTTTTGGTCAAAGAAAAACTTAAGAAACTATTGGATGTCAGATTTCATAAGATCCATAGACTATTCAAACTAGATTTCAAATATTGTTTCAGTGACTAAACCAACTGGGGAATCAACATTTGTGGAGACTTTAGGGATATCAAAAAGGCATGTCCTAAGGATGACTTCCCCTTGCCAAACATTGACATGATAGTGGACCTCACAATAGGATATGAGATGCTATCCCTCATGGATGATTTCTCTGGGTATAAACAAATCAAAATCACTATTGAAGACCAACACAAGAAAACTTTTACGTGTCCATGGGGAACATACTATTGGAATGTTATGCCTTTTGGGCTTAAGAATACAAGATCTACTTATCAACGTGAAATGCTAACTATTTTCCATGACTTTGTACATACTCTCATGGAAGATTATGTCAACGAAATAATAGCTAAATCAGTAACAAGGATTGTAAGTGTGAATATGTGAATAATATTAAAAAACTTCTTAATACAATATTATATCAATAGACAAGTTAAATAAATCAATTTAAAGGAATTGTCTATCAAAAGAATCATATTGCTCTCTATCTCCAAAGATTTATTAAATCAAGATTGCTCTCAGATCGTGAGTACACCATGATTATTAAAATGACTATTCAAAGAACGAGATGATAAAAATTCAATACTAAATGATAAATAATGTAAACTAGCATTTATGAAATAGATAATTGCAGCTACAGGAGGCAGCCATGGTTGAAAACTTGATTGCTTGATGCTTGATGTGTGAATGCTTGATGCTTGATGCTTTGCAGAATAGAAGTGCATAAACTTGATTATCTAGATACTTTCTTAGTTCAATGAGGCTTGTATTTATAGATTTTGTGGCTGTAGAAATGCACAGGGAAAGCTTTGAGAGGCTTGGATTCAATCTAGAGAATTGAATGGTGAGAGATGGGGGAGATCGAGAGAAAGATGGAGATTGTATCTACCCATGAAAACAATGGGCAAGAGAAGAGGAAGGATTGATGGAGGAGGATTGAGAGATCAAATTCCAAATTTGTCTCCAAAACTTCTCGTGAAGTTTCAATCAATTAATTTTGACATGATTTAGACATGGTTTAGACATAGGATATCTAATTCATTTTTGAGAGAATATAGATGGAATATTCTTTGTGCTTTAATTCAAATATTTTTGATTTATTTAAATTAGCAAAAGAGGGATAAATATTTAATAAAATGAACTATAGGATAGTTGTTTATTAAATTAGATAGAAGAATATGGCAATTAATTAATAAAGTGTTTTGTCTTTATTTAATTAATTTAAGATGGATGTGATAGATTGAAATAGGGATTTGATAATTAAATCAAACAAAGTATTTAATTTTGTTTATTTAATTAAGATGAATTTAAATGTGAACTATATAAATAAATATTTCTATTTATTCAAAAGTAGAGGAAATCAAGATAATTAATCAAATAATTCATATTTAATTAATCAGATGCTCTAGACCAATTTTAGGTGTATACAAAGGTAGATCATTTGAAAGTTCTAGACAAGATATTCCAAAGGTTAGAGAATTACAATGTCCGACTAAATCCAAAGAAATGTGTCTTTAGAGTGAAATCAGGGAAAATTCTAGGGTATATCATTTCTAGAAGAGGCATTGAAGTAGATCCAAAGAAGGTAAAATCTATTTTAGAAATGCCTCCTCCAGTCAGCATTGGTCAACTAAGAATAGTACACGGAAGATTGCAGTCTATCAAGCACTTCATTGTACAACTAGCAAACAAAATACACCCATTTCAATATTTTCTCAAGAAAGGAGTACCATTTATGTTGAAACCTAAATGTAAAGAATATTTCCAATATATCAAGTATTATATTCTCATGGAAAACCATTGATACTATACATTTTAGCAACCTAGTCAGCATTAGGAGCCCTTCTCACACAAAATGATGATCAAGGACATGAAAGGGCAGTGTATTACATCATTCATACCTTGGTGAGATATGAATTAAATTGCAGTAACATAGAACATGCCTATCTTGTGGTAGTATTTTCTACTCAAAAAATTTGGCACTATATGCTAAACCACCAAATCATGTTGGTCACAAAGATTGATCCCCTCAAATATATCCTAAGTAAACCAACATTAACATGTCGATTGGCTAAATGGGTTATGATACTTAGTGAATATGACATCCAATATGTGGAGAGGAAGGCTATTAAAGGACAAGTGATTGCTGATTAGTTAGTGGATGCACCCATGAAGGAAAACATCCTTCAGTGGCAGATTTTTCTAATGAATTTATCTTCAAAGTTGACACTATAACCAAATGGAAATTATACTTTGATAGGTCAGATACAAATTGTGTTTAGGAGGTATCATATTTGTTACACCTCAAGGTGATACTATTCCTAAATCATGAAAGATTTCTTTCCCTTGCACCAAAAACATAGAAGAGTATGAAGCCTTAGTGACAAGACTAAGAATGGCAACCCAATGGAAAATTAAGAGTCTACATGTTTATGGGGATTCTCAGCTAGTAGTTTGGAAAGTAAATGATGATTATGAAACTAAGGATGAGAAAATTTCCCCCTACAAGCACATGGCCGATAGTTTCAAGCAATACTTTGATGACATTACCTTTCAACAAACACCATGTATTCCGAATAGGGCAACAGATGCTATGGAAACCATGGGTTCCTTATTGGATATTTTGAGCAATGTGCCTAAGTTCAATTTTTTGGTCGAACAATTATTGGTCCTTGCCTATGATGTCCCCAATTCTACGATGGTGTGTACCATTTTTGGTCCGACTTCCCCTTGGTACAAAGACGTATTCGACTATATAAATTCCCAAATCTTGCCTCTAGACTTGTCAAACAACTAGCATAGAAATCTTATCTGTAAGTTAGCTAAATACAACATCATTGGAGATACCCTATATAGATGTACATTAGATAACACCCTAATGAGATTTCTTGATACTGAAGAAGCAAAAACAACCTTGCGAGTGATACACAAGGTTATATGTGGATCCCATTCTAGTGGTCCTACTTTAGCCCATAAGATTATGAGATTAGGTTATTATTGGTCTATAATGGAAAAGGACTCATATATCTTAATAAATTCATAGGTAAGATACACCCTCCATCATCCAATGACCATAAATTCATCATAACCACCATCGAATACTTCACAAAATGGATTGAAGCTATTCCCATGACCTACATCACTGACACACAAATATCCAAGTTTATCCTAAAATATATCATTTGTCACTATGGTGTACCCCAATCCATTATCACAAAAAATGGCCATCCATTCAAAATCAAAGAAGTACGCCATCTATGTGAATAATTCCATATCAAACATCATTTTTCCACTTTGTATTACCCACAAGTTGATGCCCAACCCGAGGCATCTAATAAAACCATTGTCAAAATCCTAAAAAAGACTATCAACGACATTGGTCATGACTGGCATCTACAGCTTAATCCTGCCTTATGGGCTTACCACACAAGCATCTATACTCCCACTGGCACCACTCCATACTCCCTAGTATTCAGATATGAAGCTATCTTACCTATTGAAGTTGAAATTCCTTCCTTGAGGGTATCCTTGAAAGGTCATATTGGTGATGAAGAATATCGTGTATCTAGATTACAAGAGTTAGAATTACTGGATGAATGAAGACAAAAAGCACTAGACCATTTGTAAGCATATCAGAATCATCTTTGTTGTAGCTATAATAGGAAATTTTTAAATTGACACTTTGACATTGGTGACTTGGTTTTAATGGAGAATCCCAAGAATCAAGTTGAACAAGAAAAGCCGGGTAAGTTTGAACCTAACTGGTTAGGGCCTTATATTGTAACTAAAGCTTTTGGATCAAGAGCGTATCAAATCTATACCCCTAAAGGAGAACCACTTTTGTCACCAATCAATAGCCTTCATCTAAAGAGGTGCTATGCGTAGCTTCTGAGAGTCTTTGTCTTAATTAGAAAATATACAAAAAAAATGGAAAAACAAAAAAAAGGTTACCTTGATGAAAACCTGGCAAACAAACATCTTTGTAACACCAAAAAATTTGGAAAATCAACAAAATAGTAAAGAGAAACAATCCATCCAATAGTGAAAACCACTTCGGTGGTGTTATGGAAAAGTACCATGGTGAAAACTTGGCAAAAAAGCGCCATGTGTAGTCAACTTCGCTCCTTTGTTTACCATCATTCCAATCATACTTTTCACTTTCACTCATAATAAAGGGTTGTCTTAGCCATTGCTTGGAATGATTGACATCAACTCTACTTCGTCACATTCCCCACTCCATCTAGTATGTATTATTCTTGACTGGGGGAAATCCTTGTTTTGTGTCATGAGGACCTTGTACATAGCAACCCAACATCGTTAAATGTCTTGGAAAAAAGCTCAAAAACATCGAAAAATTTCCTGAAAAATCCAGAAGCATTAAAAACTTCAAAAAGACAAAAAAATTCAAATCATGTCATAAATCTCAAAAATAGAGTCAAAGTTAGTCATTTTAAGTCAGTTGTAGACATAGTTGAACTACGTTGCATGTGCGACTAGATGTAGGAAAGGCCATCAGTCAATGTGCCTATGAGGCATTAGGTCTGTTTGTCTAGGTTTGTCATGTATCACACACATTAAAATCATGACTTTGTACATTCAAATTCATTGGTTGTGTCGAACTATGAAGTCTTTGTGTGTACAATGTAGGCAAGGCTATCAATCGATGAGCCCTTGAGACCATACTTTGTCAGTCCAATAGGGTTTATCACATTCATTATCACATATGTTACATATCATCAACTTAAGTACATATCTTCAGTCAGTTAGGTCAGTCCTTTAGGGTATATCATCTCAAGTCATTCACACACACACTCATATCAGCCAAGGAATCAAAATAAGTCATGCATCAACAAGGAAAACATATAAAAATTGTCATCAATTCAAAATCAATCACATTGTCAGAGTGATCAACTTATGTCTTAAACAAGATATTTCTTTCTTGTCAACAAACATCGTCAAATTTTCATAGCCTCATGTAGCTTTCCACATCAACATCATCAGGCTCCAACATCTTATGTGACATGTGTCTTTCTTAAACCAGGCTTTGTCATGCCTTACATAGATAGTCACCAAGTCGAAAATAGACTTAATGTCTTATGTGATATGTGTCATCCCTCACATCCAACTATGTCAAAATCAAACAAAACCACAAGATCAAGTTTCGATAAATACCTTTATTTGGATTTATGACTTTATATCTTAATTTTTCTTATCTTTTTATTTATTTGTGCATAAGTTCGGTTACTAGCTTTCTCAAGGATGTCCCTTGAAGGATTTCGAGAAGTAAGGATTTCTTAGGAATATTTTTGTTTGACTATTGTCTATCAACTGTCTTTTTAAAACTTTGGATTTTGAGTCATTTTACTGGTTTCCTCAAGGATGTCCTATCATGGATTTAGAGGAGCAATGACATCTCATGAACCCTCTTTAATTTGTTTGTTGGTTGTGGTTTGTCTAGACAAAATGACTAGGCAATTTTGTCCTTAGTATGAGTTAAGACACTCCTTGTCTATGACTATCCTTTTTTTGTAGATGGATGACTTTGTACACTATGGTCTATCTCATATCATGGTGTGTATTATCCATTTGTATAAGTCCTACCCAATGATGATAAAAATGCAAGCCTAGTATATTTGGAAAAAAATCGAAGATCATATGTCTTTCAATCAACCTTCATTGTTTCTTACTAACATTTCTCTTGTCTAACATAATGATAGAGTCCTATGAAACAACAAAAAAATTAGATAAGCTACATATGTAGACATTCTATAAGAATTATGTAAACATTTTTGTTTGTATATATATAGTACATCATATAGATAGGAATAACAATGCATTGTCATAAAATAGAACTGCATATCATATAGAAGCCACCAAAAATCATATATATATATATCACTCAAAAAAATGTGTCACAGTACAATGTTAGAATCTATCCATAAATAAAAATGGAGCTCGCAGGCTCTTTGATCAAAATACAATGTCCACATATATAAAAATGTCAATGTGTCCCACTACCACTACTGCCATGTGGTAAAGGTGGAGGAAATTTCCCAAGAGGTACTCTCTGTGAGGTAGAAGGCCTATCATATAGACCTACTCTCGGTGGTCCTACCACACCCTCTATGGTATGAGCCGTAGTCTCACTCCTTCTCTTTGACCTATGACTGTGAATCTCTGAGAAGCTAGGAGCTAGTCTCTCCACTGGCACCACTAACTCATATAGATCTCTATAATATGAAGCTCTCTCTACTGATTTGACTACCTCATGTGCCATCCCATCAAATGGAGAACCACTGCACATGCATCTGACCTCTATGAACTGTTGCTCTATCTCGTGTCTTCAGGCTACTACCTAATCTCTCTCCATTTGTAAAGCATCTCGCTCTGCAGTAAACAGTCAGAGCCTCTCCTCCAATGCCTCACTATTATAATCCCTAGGAGCCTCCTCATCATGTCCCCCCTCTACAATCCGATCCTAGATCTCTCTCTCTTGCTCCTCCATGGGTACATCCTCCTCAAAATCATCCTCCCCATAATGTTCTAGAATACCAAGAGAATCAATATCCATATACTCTCTCTTGACCTTCTCCTCCTCTGGAAGGTCCTCTCTACCAATCTCTACCGGTGCATGCTCCTCTTCTATTGCCTCCTTAGTAGCATGCTCACCTCCAACTTGTGCCTTTGCTCCACATCTAAGGTCCAATATCAGTACATCCTCTACCTCTGCCTATTGGATAGGTGATATTCCACCTACCTGACCACCTCTCTATCCCCATCATCCTTGTCTACCACCACAATGTCTTCCATCATCACCACCACCCCTACCACCACCTCTAACCTTGCACTGCCCTCTTGGCCCTGTACCTTGTCTCTCTACTAGTGTCAGCTAATCTAGATCTATGTATGGCACAGGATGATGCTCTACCCACCAAGTATCATATGCAATTGTAGTCCTAGGATCTGATGCTCCACCTCTCCATCCCAACTATAAAGGTTGTAAAGCCTAAATCTATGCCTTTACAGTAGCCACTGGAATCATAGGTCCCAAGTAAGGAACCTCTCTCCAAGATCAAGCAACCTCTGCTCACCCTCTAGGCTCATCCTGAACCTCCCCAATCTATCTCAATACATGATCTGGAAGGTGTCTCTCACTAATGTCTAACATCAAAACAATCCTACCAATCAAGTACTGTGTTTGCCAACAAAAAGGTAACTGCATGTCCTCATCTGACCATATCTCACAATCCATGTATGACCTCCACATAAACTAAACCAACGTGTCCAATGCATGTCTCCAATAGCATGTGTCTCCTACACAACTCAGAGTAATGTTTCCCATATACCAGAAAACATAAGGAGATCTAGCCTCTCACTCTACAGTAATAGGAAAATGAAATATAACAATACGCTCCCATGCCCAAACCATGAGAAGAGAGGTACCACAGCTCATAGACTATGCATCTTTGTAAACTATATCATGTAAATGAAAGTATAGCATTCCTAATAGATAGGGATCCCAGGCATACACAACCTCCCTCTCTAACATCCCAACTAGCATCTCTCCCCACCCAATAGGAAATCCATGATGCCGACAGTCAGAAAGAACTATCCCCCCAATCAATGTACATAGAATACAATCTATCCTCTCATATCTATCAGCTAATACTTTCCATGTGATCTCATAATTCTCTATCCCTAATCAACTATTATCATCAAAAACATAGAATCTGGTGATCTCATTGTACCCATGCTGTGTTTCATACATAACCCTCTCTCCTCTAATTGGAAATCAAAGGATCCTATATACATCCTCTAGGGTAACAATTCCCTCACCAGTCAAAAAATGAAACGATGAGATCTTTGAATGCCATCGCTCACACAAGGTAGTAAGCATACCTCTATTTGCCCGAATCGTGGCCATAGTCAACACATGATGTAATCCCAATCTCCATAGTAATTGTGTCTTTGTGCTAACCAATCACTCTCTCAACTCAAATGTATCAGGTAGTGTCTCTCGGGTATAGATAGGATCTAAGATAACTTGCAAATTGCATTCAACCATGATGTCGAATGTCAATTTTTTCAATTTTTTTCTCTCAGAATTATTTTTCAAAAATTTGATAGCCAAATGCGGTTCATAGAATCGAATGTAGTGTTAGTTTACACATGCATTGCAAAATAGGGCATTTGTGTCACTCATCTTAAATGTGTTGCAGAAATCACTCAAATTCATATGCGATGCAAATCTATCTGCTTACGTATATGCATATGTGTTTCAAAATATCAATTGTGTTACATTATCTGACATGCGCCTATCCAAAAAACAAATGTGATGTAGAATACCAAATGCAATGCATTAAAAGTCATTTGCGTTGAATGCCTAAAAGACCTAAATAATCCTAGTCGTCTTTTTGCAAATGCATCATTTTACAAGAAGATGCGTTGCATACGAATGCATATGCATTGAAAGAGAAAGACCACATGTGCAAAATTATTTTTAAGTACCTAAAACTACGTGCAAAATAAAATTTCAAGAGCTTGTTTTAGGGTACATATTGGGGATCCTGTGTCGACTGACCATTTGAAGGTCTAGATCCGATATCCGTGATGTGCAGTGTAGGGAACTAGAGACATCTTCATCCCATACTCAGATCAAAATTCTCAATTCTTCAACTCTTTTAGGTGCGAATTGGTTTTCAACCTAATTTCTACTTATACCTACGGTTTGGGTGGCATTTCTTTTGACCTTGTCTATTGGTTGCTTAACCTTTCAAATTTTTTTGATCCGTACCCATCCATAACATTTCCAAATTCAATTTCATCAACTCTGTGGCATTTCTGACCATTAAATTGACTTATCGGGAATATTTCCTGATTTTTTTTGAAAATTTTCCAATTTTTTTAAATTTTCCCAAGGGGGCATTCCATAACCTATTTCACACTAGGGCACGATCAGGACATATTTTCTTTGACACAAAATCAAAATTACATTGTATCAAAGAGGGGAAAACTGTAGACACCGAAAATGGGTCTAGGCCTATGAGCACCACTTTCGACATAATTTTATAATGTGCATGGTCATGATTAAATAGTGTTAATTATTTAATTACTTTCTAAACACATTATTCCTCTATTAATTAAATAAACTTTTAATTATTTAATTAATTCATGTTATGACCTTTATTCAACCTTGATTAATTAAATAAATCATATTTATTTAATTATGTCGCTAACTAATTAATTCTCTTTCTTAATTAAATAATTTATTATTTAATTAACCCCTTTATCATATTCCAATTATAATTAAATATTTCTTATTTAATTATTCAATTAATCTTTTCTACAGTAAATTAAATAAATTACCATTATTTATTTAATTAATTCATTTCAATTTCAAATGTTTAATTAAATTAACATTTAATTCATAATTAAGTGTTTCTATCACATTCTTCTATCGTCCAGTTGACTAATTATTCACTCAACTTCTAACTCGAGATCTATTTTAAATCTTCCAGTTATCTCTAGATTCGATATCTGATCATCTCTACAAAAGGAATCTTTGTCATAACCAACCAGTTAACTAGTTCTAACTCATATGCGTGAACATATTTATTAATTAAATATATGTATTTAACTAGTTAATTCATGTGTGCATTTGAACAGATTATTCTTCAAGTTCTAACTTTGTCTTTTTCATTCAAAGTCTAATTCTTCTATTTTTGAGGACTTTCCACTGAAGATTAAACCATTTATTTAATCTTGAACTCTTGTTCTTTCTATTTTCGAACAATATTAACACAAGATTAAGTAATTCTCCTAATTTAATCTTTATCCAGCTGAATTTCCCAACTCACATTCTAACTAAAATAAAACTCACATCGCATGGCATTCTTCAATCTCGATTGTTCATCTCTCTTCTGAATCTAAGTTGATCGTTTGAAAACCCAATTTCTATAAATTGACCTGTCATTATTATTCCTCCTCTTGAAATCAATACTTTTGAGAAGAACCTATTATCTTCGATATTTTTCTTAGACAATACATCGAGGCTATGCTTGCATCAATACTGAAAAATCTGAGGGCAAGAAGATTGATACAACAAATTGGAGAAGGATAATCAAAATAACTTGAAGAAGTGGACAAATATTCGGTGACACTATTCTAGTTATCATTTTTGTTGTTTTTGTTCATTTTATTTGTTCTTATTTTTTGATTTAGATTAATACTTGTTAGATTATATTTAACAATCTTTCTATGCAGATTTCCATTTATTCTATGTTACAAGAACCACCTATGACCTATCGCTTCCAAACTAGGCCTCCTATTCCTTGCAGCTTAGCCAACTAGGACAATCAACACAAGAACCACTCAAAAGGAATTAACCAGACCAAGGACATTATTTCTAGGAATCTTATACCAATTCCCATAAGTCCTCAAAGGCCCATTTCTTGACAACAAAAGACAAAGCCATGATAGGGCAAAAAAAATGCTACAAGGTAGGCCTAATTAAGCTACTCCACACAAGGAATCAAGTACCTTGGATCACCCCAAAACCCCTCAGCCACAAATAGATTCTTAAAACCTTTTTTAACACATATAAAACTATCCCAAGAACCCTTATCACAAAACACATATGAAAACAATAAAAAATCAGATTTTACATAAAATCAGGCATGCCACATAGAGATTTCAGGCCTAGAATGCCAAAGATTTCTCTCCCACCTTCAAGAAATTCTCTGAAACCAACATGGAATCAAAATATATATACTCTTTCATTCCACCTATATCTAGCCTTAGCACATGGTGGAGATGGAAGATATGATGGAATTTCACTCAAAACCCTAGTTTTTGAGGGTTTCACACCACTTGCAGAAAAATGATAAGAACTCTCCTATTCCTTTATAATTTTGCACCAAAACCACCACCAAAAGAAAACTAAAACAACCCTCTTTCAGTCCATGTCCACCTTGGGACCGTACACGAAAGCTACAGGTCGTACCAAGTATGAGATCAACAAGTCTATATCAAAAATTAGAAAAACAAAGAATAATGTGAATAATTTTTATTAAATCTTCTCCAAAAGTTCAACAACAACCTCCATTTGAGTCTATCGAGGATTTACATAGTTTTAACACCATTCTCTAACTGATCGATGCCCTCAACTAACTAAAAACCAACTTTCAAAACAAGTAACTGTTGCATTTCAAATTTGTTGCTTTAAGCAACTTACGAATTTGCAACTTTAAACTCCTCCAACCTAATGACTACAACTAATGAATTATAAACCCACACAAATGGCTTAGAAATAGCCTTATTACATCAGAAAAAATCCATTCTTGCACAGTCATATACAAATTTACAAATTTTCCTTCAAAGGCTACAAAGAAAACTCCTAGTGCAAGATTGAAATTTTCACATTTTTTATCACAAGACCCAAAACTCACCCTAAAACATACCTAATGGTCTTAATTGACCTAATTCAAGAAAAAGAATGTTGGAAATACCCTCCAAAACCTATTGAACAAACTATTGACCATCAGATAATCAAAGATTGAGGGTGAGGTGTAGGTGCTCTTGCACCAATTGGGCAGCATTGATCATACACTTTTTGTGTGGAATACTCAAACTTCTCAACTATCATTTGTATGTTTCTCTTTTCCATTATTTTTCACTTCATCATAAGAGATCAAGCAGGTTGAATGCCACTCAGATCAATTCTGCATGTTTGGGTGTGAAAAACGACCATACCTAGCATAAACCTACCTATCGAGACACATTGGAGAAATTAATTTGGTCACATGAATTGCAAAATGAAAGTTGCACCACTTTGCAACTTTACAGTACTTCAATTTGACGCTTTTTCCATCAAGTAAAAACTAGACACCGTAGGAAAATGACTTTGAGATAACGAAAATTGAGAGATTTTACTATAGAGGGACCGAACGTGATCTCATAGGTTCAAACAAAGAGGCCATAAGCATCATGATTTCTGAGTAATAGCCCATCAAAGTTTGCTTCCCTTTTGCAATTTGGACCCTAGAGGGTTCAATTCGGTTTAATGTATCTCGAAGCGATTCAACATGTTTGGGTGTGAAAGAGTACCATGCATAGCATAAAAATACCTACTCAGATGTGTTGTAATGGTTCATTTGGTCACATGAGTTGTAGAACAAAAGTTGCACCACTTTGCAACTTTGCACTGCTTGCATTGAACACTTTTTCCATCAAGGGAAAATCTACCACCACGGGGAAACCACTCTTAGATAGCCAAAGCTGAGAGAGGCTTTTGTAGAGAGGCCCAACACAATCCTCTAGGATCAAATGAGAAGTTTCTAAGCATCATGGTATCTAAGTAATAGCATGATGAATTTCGGACCCATTTTGCACTTCGGACCCTTAAGGGATCTATCTGGTGGAATGTAGCTCAGAGTGATTCTGCGTGTTTCAATACAAAAGAGGACCATGCCTTCATATACATATCTATTTAGATTTGATGGAATAGTCCTCTTGGTCACACGAGTTGCAGAGAAAAATTTGCACCACTTTGCAACTTTGCACAACTTGAATTTCACACTTTTTCCATCAAGCAAAAATATGCCGCCATGGGAAAACCACTCTAAGATAGCCAAAACCAAGAGAGGTATTTGTAGAAGGGCCCAACACAATCCTATAGGATTATACGATAAGTTTCTAAGCTTCATGGTATTTGAGTAATAGCTTGCTGAAGTTTGCAAAAATTTTGCACTTTGGACCCTTAAGGGATCGATCCGGTGGAACATATCTCAAAGTGATTCCGTGTGTTTTGGTGAAAAAGAGGACCAAAAATACTGTAAAAATACCTATTTAGATGCATTGGAATAGTCTTCTCGGTCAAACGATTTGCAAAGAGAATGTTGTAACACTTTGCAACTTTGCACAACTTGAATTTGACACTTTTTCCATCAAGTGAAAATTCGCCGCCATGGGAAAACCACTTTGAGATTTCCAAAACTAAGAGAGGTTTTTGTAAAAGAGCCCAACAAAATCCTATAGTATTAGGTGATAAGTTTCTAAGCATCATGGTGTCTGAGTTATAGCATGTTGAATTTTGTAGTCATTTTGCACTTTGGACCCTTAAGGGATCGATTCAGTGGAATGTAGCTTAGAGCGATTATGTTTGTTTTGGTGTGAAAGAGGACCATGAATAGTGTAAATATACCTATTCATATGCATTCAAATAGTGCTCTTGGTCACACAAGTTGTAGAGCAAAAGTTGCACAACTTGAATTTGACACTTTTTCCATCAAGTAAAAATCCACTACCACAGGAAAACCACTCCAAGATAGCCAAAACTGAGAGAGATTTTTGTAGAGAGACCCAACTTGATCCTATAGGATCAGATGAGAAGTTTCTAAGCATCATGGTATCTAATTAATAGTATGCTAAATTTTGCAGCCATTTTGCTCTTTGGACCCTTAAGGGATTGATTTGGTGGAATGTACCTCAGAGAAATGCCGCATATTTGGGTGTGAAAGAGGACCATGCCTAGTGTAAAAATACCTATTCTTATGCGCTAGAACATTCCACTTGGTCACATGAGCTGCAGAACAAAAGTTGCACCACTTTGCAACTTTGCACTATTTGCATTTGACACTTTTTCGATCAAGTAAAAATCCATCGCCACGGGAAAACCACTATGAGATAGCCAAAACTGAGAGTGTTTTTTGTAGAGGGGCCCAACATGATCCTGTAGGATTAGATGCTAATTTTCTAAGAGTCTCGGTATCTGAGTAATAGTATGCTGAAGTTTGTAGCCATTTTGCACTTTGGACCCTTAAGGGATTGATTCAGTTGAACGTACCTCAGAGTGATTCTGTGTGTTTCGATGCAAAAGAGGACCATGCTTAGCATGAAAATACCTAGTCAGATGTGTTGGAATAGTCTGTTTGGTCACACAAGTTGTAGAGTAAAAGTTGCACCACTTTGCAACTTTGCACAACTTGAATTTGAGACTTTTTCCATCAAGTGAAAATCCGCCACCACAGGAAAACCACTCTGAGATAGCCAAAACTAAGAGAGGTTTTTGTAGAGAGTCAAAAAAAAATCCTTTAGGATCATACGAGAAGTTTCTAATCATCACGATATCCAATTTACAATATGCTAAAGTTTGCAGCCATTTAGCACTTTGGACACTTAAGGGATCAATCCGGTTCCACGAAGCTCGAAGCGATTCTATGTGTTTGGGTGTGAAAGAGGAACATTCATAGCATAAAAATACCTATATGGATGTGTTGGAACAGTTCACTTGGTCACACGAGTTGCAGAACGAAAGTTGCACCACTTTGCATGCTTGCATTTGATGTTTTTTCCATCAACTGAAAATCTGCCACCACAGGAAAACTACTCCAAGATAGCCAAAACTGAGAGAGTATTTTGTAGAGGGGCCCAATTCTATTGTTTAGGATTAGACAAGAATTTTTAAAGTGAAAGGGAATAATTTATATGGGGTTTTTTTTTATGACACTGTAGATTTTGATGGAAAAGGGCATGAAAAATGAGGTTTTACCCTAGGGTTTGATAAAATATTGCATGTAGAGGTTTCAAAGATATTTTACAATTTCAACATATATTAAAGATTATATTTACAATTTTAAATCATACATGCTCATTATGAGGTTAACTTCAATTGAGTAACTTGAAATTCCCTTGCTAAGCTTCACATGCTCTTTTATAATGGATTGAAATCAGAATTGATATTTGTCAAGATCATCAAAGTAAGGATGTTTCATTTCTTTTTTGGATGAGATTCTCTTTGATGGATCATAAATCAGCATTTTCTCCATCGAGAGATCAATAAATTTTTAGTAGTTTAGTTACAACTATGCAAAGTAAAAGAGAAAAAAGAAAGAGTGTCCAAAATGGAAATGAAATGAAAGTAGATGGAAGGCACTTACAAATAGACATGCAGGTCTAACAACTTAGTCACTCCTGGTCATACATCTTCACTTGGATTTCCAAGATACCTATTGCACATAACACATCTCATGAATAGAGTAAGTTCAAATTTTGAGATGCTCTTATAATGTCTACATCATAGCTGCTTATGATAAGGTTAACTTCAAATTAATAACTTGAAATTCCCTCACCAAGCTTTGCACACACTTTTCTAATGTCTTAAAATAATGATTGAGATATTTCAAGATCATCAAAATAAGGATGTTTCATTTCTTTTTTGGATGACATTCTCTTGGATGGCTCATATATCTACATTTTTTGCAATGAGATACCAATCACTGTTTAGTAGGTTACTTACAAATAGGCAAAGTAAAAGAAGATGCTAGCATTGGCATCAAAAAAATTAATGTTCATAAAAGTATAAATTAATAAGAACCAATATGTATATACTTACAAATTAATCCAAGGAACCATTAGGGTCGGATCTACTCTTTATTGTGTCAAGTATTGCCTCATGGTCAGACTCACAAACCTTCTAGAAGGTCTTGTTCAAAGGTCTACCCCCATATTTGGTCAAATGAACATTGGATGCCATGAAAAGGTTCGAGTAATGAAGAATCTTATGATGCATTTCAAAGTCCTAAAATAGCCAATATTTAACAATCAAATGTGGGTACCTTCTAAGCCACGTTCCAGTAACCACAACTGAGCTTGTAGGGTATTCAATGTTTTCTCCATCTATAACTAGGGCCTCCAATTTTTTTTTTCCTCAACACAATGACACAAGTAATAGTATGTTCCCTCTTCATTGTCTTCATCTACAATAACTACATAAACATGCCTTGTATTGATGTGTAACAAATCTCTTGAAATTAGTCAACATTACGAATACATGACAAAGTAAGATAAAGATATAGAATTTCAACAACTAAGCAAGTGGATATATCACTTGGTTGAACTAAATATGATACGTGGTCCAATTCGACCGATGATTCCATCTATTCCAGTTTCAATGTTGTCAGAGGGTGATACATGTGAAGTGGGCTAAGATAACTTGCCAACCATTTTCAACCCACTCCCCTAAATCACAATCATTCCAAGCTTGCATTGTTTATGAAGAAAAAAATCATGCCATCTTTCATGTATCGATATTCCATGAGACTGCATTTGAGCTAAGGAAAGAGTGTACCCCACTCGATCCTGTTAGTGTACAACAGTACTCATATGGTGCAAGGCTAGTATCATTCATCAACCAAAAAATCTATGAACTAAAGTCATACCTTCATTACCTAGACCCATCAAAGCATTACACCACTCAATGATTGATTTTGCATCTATCAACTTTGCACTATCTATATACTTTAATTCTTCTCATGCTAATGCTCTTTTCATGCATGCTCCCGCACCATCATGCTCCCCCTTTCCATTCCCAACCTCACAAAAGTTCCACATATATTGAACACTTGTAATGACATGCATCCTGCACAACCAATAGAACATGCATAAGTTCTTGAACTATGTTGCATAGTTATCAGACCATATTATATGTCGCTCGTATGCTATGCCCCTATGAGCTAAACCACTATAGAAAATTTGGAAGCAACCTTGCACAAAATCTCGAGAATATGTGTGATCATCACTAATGTAAAAGGGTTACTCCCTCAATACCCTACTTTGATCATATGTACTATTAGATGTATGAATGAATGCTATGTGAAAAAATATTGAAACCTGTGTGGAGTTGTAATACTGTGACTACACCTCACGTTGTGGTTGTAGAGTGTATTTCTCGAGAAATTCAACCACTGATACTATGTTGCCAACTAAAAAGATGTCCTTGCATAGCTTGAATTGTGTTCCCAACCATCAAGCTCTATGGGTATGAATTACATACTCAGATAGTATATTTTCATGAAACATAAACATAAACTGGTACACTAGAATCTTCTCAATAAACAAATCACACATTTTTTCTTGAGACCCATCTTTTGTAGCATATGCCACTATTTTATACTTCCTGAACTCTACTAGTTTCTATCCCACCTCATCTGTTCTTTCCATATGTTGACATACTCAAATACGTTGGAAGCCACTGCAATGCTTGCATGAACCATCAAAGAGTGTTGTCTTGTAGAATCTGTGGCCATACTCTATTTCACGTAATTTTTTTGATAAGAACTCTCTTGAATATTTTGGTGGGGCTTCTATGCCACAATCCTACAAAACATAGTTAGTATGCAAATCTAAACATATACAATGATAAAAATCATAATGGTTAGAGAGTTCAATATGTAGTCTACAACAAAAACTAGTGTGTGTGTGATTTATCTTGACATAAAAAGGTTTAATAATTTCAAAAAATCTTTGAAAAATACTAATTTGAGGATAATCATTTTCAAATTTATGAAAAAAATGAGTTTGATTCATATCCAAAAAATGCTTTGGATGTGACTCATGATTTTGAAAACCGATTCTCCTTCTTACCACATCCCTTTGATTCAAAGATGGCCTTTTTTTATTCTTCCAATACTCTTCAATTAGTGTTCTCATGGCTTTGACAACTTCTTTATCTTTTCGTGATAGTCTCCCCGAGAATGCCCATAATTCATTTAAATCATTGCCCTCAATTCTTTTCTGCCTGTGAATGGCTCTTGATAAATTTTTTCTACTAATTCCAATTTGTTCACTCGTCTTTCTAATGATATGACCTCTCTTCATTTGACAACTTACCAAATTCGATGTAATGACACGTCAGGTGAAATTACTATCCTTTGAGAATGAGGTCCTACCCACACTCTCATAAGCATCCATTATATTCTTCACAATAATGTCTTCACTTGATGCATTTGATGTTCTCAACCCAAGAGTCTTCATGATGCTCCTATACTTTAAACCCTGCATCATTTCAACAAATAGTTGACATCTTGCGGTCTCATTTAGGCTTTCAAAGAAGAATTTTTAAATCTTATCAACATATCTTATACAAGTACATGCTAGAATCTTACCTTTTATGTGCTATAAAATATCCTTATCAATATTTACAAAATACTTTGGATTTCTACACAAAATTCTAGGTGGTGTTATCCTAGTTACATATATCTCAACATCAGGAATTTCATCAATATTTAATTGACGTGGGCTAGATTGCGTACCTTCGATTGAGGGTGGAGAAGAAGAAGACACACCTTGAGGTTCATGTGGGGATGATGGCATACCTTCTTCATCAAATTTGAGTGATAATTTACTCTCAACTTGAGATGTGTTGGATGGTGTCCAACAATATTCACTTGTAGTAGATGGTGTCCCTCCATATTCACTTGCAGTAAATGGTGTCCTTCCACATTCACTTCCAGTAGATGTTGTCCCTCCATATTTGCTTGTGCTTAATGTTGTCCATTCATATTCACTTGTCGTAGAGGGTATGTCCCCAACTACAGTATCTGAATTTTTCTTACCATGATGCTTTCACATTTTTTCCTTTTGTGCTGCCAATTCCTTTTCTCTTTTTGATGGTTGAGTTTCCTTTTCGATTGGAATGTTTTCATCAATCATTCCCGATTTCTTCTTTTCATGATATGCCGCCATCCAAAATATCCCCTTATCTTTGAAGTTTTGCTTCTCTTCATCTATTAGTTTCCTCTTTGTCTTTTTCTTCGGCATGGAAGATAATTTTATCTTTAGCATGGTCAAGCATACAAAATGTCAACTTTTGTCATATATATGTATACAAACCATGGAAATGTACATGGTGCGGGAGCACCATTGAATGAAAATTGTTAATTCAAGAAGTTGTTGTCTAGGCTTTAGGAAAACATCAATGCAAAGAATTATTATGAATATTTGAAGGAAGATCATCAATAAATAGGTGAGGGAATGTTGTTTGTGTGCAGGGGAGGTCTAAAAGGGTGTTGGACATGAAGCCCTAGAGTGAAATTTTGAGTGGTTTTGATATGATAGACTGTGTTTCGCATTGGGGCAATGTGGTTTCTTGTTGAATTGAGTTTTTGAAAAATATTATAGACCTTTTTGAAGTATTCATAAGATTGTGTAAGGGTTGGATGTGTGGTTTTCAATAAACCACTAGTTTCTTAGGTAAAAAGGAGGGTTTTTGGTGCATGTGAAGATGGGTTAAAGAAAGTTTCTTGTTTTTTTTTATTATAAGATATTGATATATATTAAATAAGGTCTATGAGACCATTCTTAAATTTTATTTAGTTATTTTGAGTTATTCTAGGTGTTTAGGGGGGAGATTTGGCTTGACATTTGTGAGACAATGTATTTTTAGCAAAGTTGTCAAGTGATAAGTTAGTTAAGAAGTTACCAAACAAGTTAGATACATTAGGGGAGTATGTTGTGTTCCTAGAAACTATTTGATGTAGAGTGGTGGTAACTCAAGATACAAATTGACACAACTTCTCTCAAATATGCCAACCAAGACATCAACCTTCAGTTGACTCAACAAGACAACAAGGTTACCTATCAACCATGACTCTTCATTATGACTCAAAATTGAAATTTGATGCAGGAAGAGTGTCAACACCTTCAATATCTCAGCATCTTGAAATTAAACCACCTACAAAAATAAGATCAAACAAACTCTTCTAAAAGCCACTTTTGACCCAAAATTGCCTTGTAGGCTTCACAAACCAATTTTAGGGATTTTTCTCACAAACCTCCCAAAAAACCTATTAAAAAAAATGATTTATATAGATATAAATTTCAGTGGTATGAGACATATAAAAAATCCAAATATTACTCTTTTAAGAAACTTTCCTCAAAATGACAAATTTCACAGTTTTAGGGCCCAAATTAGCCAATTTTACAAAGGGACCCCCTCAAGAACCCACCACCAGGCCTCTCTAACTGAAAATAGTCTTGTATTAGGTTTCAAAACTAAAAATTATCAAGGTTAGAGGACCCAAAGTACTCATTCCATCAAAAAGTTTCAAAACCCTCTCTAGAACCTAGGAAACAGGGGTTTTTAGGCCTCTTTACTGAAACTGTACCTTCCACAACTTCTGAATTCAAAAAAAACTTCCTGGAAACCTATTTATGGGTCCCTCTAGGCTTAAGGAACCCTCATCTTCCCTTTTTAAATGCTTCACGGTTCTTTCTTAGATCTGCACAATTATTTTCTATGAGAAAATAGGGTATTTCCCCTTAAACCAACATCATTCATGAGGAAAATTTAAACTTGTTCTTCTCTACTCCTAAGAAAATAATAAGTACATCCTACATGGTCGCCCCACTAAGTCACATAGAGCACAATATGTGGGATTATATCTAAGACATTAAATTTCCATCAAACCCTTGACTATCCAAGAACCTGGTTTCTAGAAATTTATGAATTCCAAGCACAAAGTTCAATGAAAACCTCTTCAAAGGGATACAAATGAAATTAGGAACATTCCTTTATGGAAGAATATAAATTTCATACCAAGACCTTCATTTGTCTTAAAAATTGCTAACATTGACAACTTTTGCTAAATATGCAACATTATGCAACTTTGTTGTCCAAGACACCTAAGGCCACTCAAACACCTTTATTTAATCCCTAATACAACTTCTAGATTATTTTCTTCCATTTCCATTTACAATTTGAATAATTTTCCTTCAAAGATTATATGGAAAAATTGACAATTTTTTGAAGCAAGAGTGCATACTTGCACATTTTCTCACCAAACTCACAAAATCCCTAAATACATAAAAGATTGGTCTATTTAGACCTTATTTTCAATAAAATTTATGACAAATCATATAAAAATTCTTGAACTCACCCAAGGACCTTAAAAAAAACTATCACCAAAGTAGATTTTAAAACATGGTTGTAGTTGCCCCTACACCACGGGTTTGGAATACTACTAGGGGAAGCATGTTGAAAGGATGAATTTTGGTGAGGTATTTGGAATTTGTATTTTATTTATTTCAATCAATAACATACTAGTTATAGTGTCTTGGATGTCTAGATAAATGTTGGTATTTACCTTCCACGATTTGATGTTATTTTGCCATGTAAGTTTCAGCATTGAGTTCTTCAATTAGTGAATCATGAACGAAATTAATGGTTATGAGTTTATAATCAGGTTTATGCTATGTTACAATAAATTTTATGATGGTTAATCTATTTTTTATTCTAACAAAGAGTTGAAGCCAAGTTCTAATTTTTTGTGGAAATATAAAATCAAGTGAAATTGAAGGATGTTGATGAAAAGATGACTGAGTTTGTTGGTTGATCTTCTTCAATTTAAGTTTGGTTCATAAGTACCCTTGACGATTTGTGGATCATGGTAGATTCTTTGCATCAGGTTTAAAATGGTTATTTGTAAGTGAATATAATTGTGTAATTTAAAATGTGCATTGACAACCAAGGTTATAATTAAAAACAAACAATGATCAACATGGAATATGAAAAATAACAAAAATGAAAGCAATCCTTAATAGAATTAAATAAAATGTGTAAATACTTCATATACCTAAAAAACCAAACTTTTAAATGGATGAGTTCAACCCAATTATGTAGCCTTAGATTCTTCTTTCTTCAAACTTCACAACAGTTTGACTTTTTAAAAAACTTGTTCCCCTCCAAACTTCAATTGTATATCAGTTTTCAATGGAATTCAAACTTGAATATGTCTTTAAACATGGAAAATATTCTATTTGATGAAAAGGTGGTAGAAAGATCATGGAAAATGTGGTGGAATGTGAATAACATGCTTACACACTTCACAAAATCATCAATAATCTACATTTTTTCGAGGCGCATGCAAATGTAGGAGAATATGCAAAATGTGGGCCTTGAAATCACAGGTATATTGAGTTTTTTTACTATTTTTGGTGGATAATTAAACACGCTTGCATTATAGTGTGAGTGCTTTATTTATTGCTAAAATGGTAACATCTCTACTTCTTCAAAATGTGCTCGCATTATATGAAATATGGTTTTTTAAATAGATTTATTTTCTCCCTCTTTGTATATACCCTCTATCCTAATTGTATATCTCTCCCCTATACCCTTATAGTAGAGGAGATAGAGGTGAGTGTGTGTGTGTGTGTGTGGGATATAGAGAAAAAGAGGTAGACATAGATGACAAATATATAGTAGAGAGGGAGGTAGGGTTGAGGGTATAGTTGTTTTAGGGTTTAAGGGGTCAGGGTTAAAGGTAGAGGGTGTATGGTTGGAAGAAAGAGAGTGGGGGAAAGAGAGAGTGGGAGAGAAGGATAGAGAGAGAGAGAGTGGGGCATAATGATATAGTGGGAGAGATAGATATAGAGAGGGAGGGAGAGAGGGACTGGGAGAGAGATAAAGGGTATAGGGCTAAGAGTTAAGGGTTTAAAGGGTTAAGGGTTTAAATGGTTAGGGTTAAGGATATAGGGGAGAGAGATAAAAGTGGGAGAGATGGAGAGAGAGAGGGGTAGGTAGAGGGAGGGGGAGAGAGAGGGGGAGAAAGAGATAGTGGGAGAGATAAAGAGAGAGATGGAGAATGAGAGGGAGGGAGAGAGGGGGAGAGTGGGAGAAAGAGAGAGTGGGAGAAAGTGGGAGAGTGGAAGAGAGGGACAGTGGGAGAGAGGGAGATTAGGAGAGATATAAATGGTAGAGGGTTAAGATTTTAAGGGTAGACCCTCTTAAACCCTCAACCCTCAACCCTTAAACTCTAATACCTCAACCCTAAAACCCTAATCCCCCAACCCTTAAACCCTTAAACCCTTAAACCCACTTAGTAAAATCTCTACCCTAATCCCTCAACCCTTTTGACCCTTAACCCCTCAATTCTTAAAAACCTAAACACTCAACCCTAAACCCTAAAACCTTAAACCCTCAAATATTAATCCCTCAACCCTCAACCCTCAGCCCTTAAACCCTAATCCCTCAACCCCTATACCCTCTTAATCCCTCCACCCTCAAACCTTAAACCGTAATCCCTCAACCCCTATACCATCTTAATCCCTAAACCCTCAACCCTTAAGACCTGATCCCTCAACCCTAAACCATTAAACCCTAATCGATAAACCCTTATACCCTCTTAATCTATCAACCCTTAAACCCTCAAACCATAAAACCTAATCCATCAACCCCTATACCCTCTTAATCCCTCAACCCTCAACCCTCAACCCTCAACCCTTAAACCCTTAAAACCTAATCCCTCAGTCCCTATACCCTCGTAATCCCTCAAACCTCAACCATTAAACCCTAATCCCTCAACCCCTATACCCTCTTAATCCCTCAACCATCAACCCTCAACCCTCAACCCTCAACCCTAATCCTTGAACCCCTGTACCCTCTTAATCCCTCAACCCTCAACAGTTAAACTCTAATCCCTGAACCCCTATACCCTCTTAATCTCCTGACCCTTATACCCTAATTCCTCAACCCCTATACCCTCTTAATCCCTCAACCCTTAAACCCTAATCCGTCAACCCATATACCTTCTTAATAACTCAACCCTCAAACCTTAAACCTTAATTCCTTGGCCCCTATACCCTCTTAATCCTTCAACCCTTAACCCTTAAAACCGAATCCCTCAACCCCTACACCCTCTCAATCCATCAACCCTCAACCCTCAACCCTTAAACCCTAATAACTCAACCCCTATAACCTCTTAATCCCTTAACCCTCAACCCTCAACCCTTAAACCCTAATCCCTCAACACCTATACCCTCTTAATCCATCAACCCTCAAACCACAACCCTTAAACCATAATCCCTCAACCCCTATACAATCATAATCCCACAATAGTCAACCATCAACCCTTAAACCTTAATCCCCTAACCCCTATACCCTCTTAATCCCTTTACCCTTAAACCCTAATCCCTCAACCCCTATACCCTATTAATCCCTCAAACCTTAAAACCTAATACCTCAACCCCTATACCCTCTTAATCCCTCAATTCTCAACCATCAACCCTTAAACTCTAATCCATCAACCCCTATAACCTCTCAATCCCTCAAACCTTAAACCCTCAACACTTAAACCTTAATACCTCAAAACCTATACCCTCTTAATCCCTCAACCCTCAACTCTCAACTCTTAAATCCTATTCCCTCAACCCCTATACCCTCTTAATCCATCAACCCTAAAACCCTCAACCATTAAACCCTAATCTCTCAACCCCTATACCATCTTAATCCCTCAACCCTTAAACAATAATCCCTCAACCCCTATACCTTCTTAATCCCTTAACCCTCAAACCTTAAATGGTATTCCCTCAACCTTGATACCCTCTTAATCCCTCAACCTACAACCCTTAAAACCTAATCCTTCAACCCATATAACGTCTTAATCCCTCAACCCTTAAACCCTATTCCCTCAACTCATATACTGTCTACCCTATAACCTCTTCATCCCTCAACCCTTAAACCCTAACCCTTAAAACCTCTACCCTCTACCCTCAATCCTCTACCCTCTACCCTCTACCCTCTATCCTCTACCCTCTACCCTCAACCCTAATCCCCCAACCTCTTAAACCCTTAAAACCACTTAGTAAACTCTCTACCTTAATCTCTCAAGCCTCTTGAGCCTTAATCCCTAAATTATTAAACCCCTAAACACTCAACCCTAAACCTTTAACCCTCAACCATCAAACCTTAAACCCTAAAATCTTAAACTCTCTACCCTCTACACCCAACCCTCAACCCAATACCCTCTACCCTAAACCCTAGTCCCTGAACCCTTACACCCTTAAATCCATGAAAACTATTTACTTTTAATCCCTAAACCCTCGACCCTTAATCCCTCAACCCTTATACCCTCTACCCTATACATTGGACCCTTAACCCCAATCCATCAACCCTATACCATATACCCTCCACCCTCCACCTTAAACCCTCAATCCTCAACCCTCAACCCTTAACCCTTAAACCCTCTACCCTCTACATTAAACCCTCAACCCTCAATTCTCAACCCTTAACCCTTAATCCCTCAACCCTCAATTCTTATAACCTAAAACCTCAACCCCTATACTCTCTACCCTTTACATTGGACCTTGAACCTTATCCTTCAACCATATACCCTCAAACCTAAACCCTAAACCATTTACCCTCAACCCTAAACCCTTCAACCCTAAACCCTTAAACCTTCTACCCTATACCCTCAATGCAATGTCCTCTACCATCGACCCTATTCCTTCAACCCTCAACCCTTAAACCCTAAGACCCTAGAAACCATCAACCCTATAGGTCCTCCAATCTAATCCCTCAACCCTATACCCTCAAATCCTACCACTTTCTCTCTATCTATGCGTCTCACCTCTCCCTCCCTCCTGCCTACCCTCTCTAATTTTCTCTATCTACCCTCTCCCTCTTTGTATGTACCTCTCATTCAATCAATCCATACCACCATCTCTTTCTCCCTCTATCCATTTCTCTCTATGTCCCTCCCACTCTCTCCCACTCTCTCCCACTCCCTCTCTCTCCCTTTCCCTCATCCATCTCCTTCCCACTCCCTCTCTCTCTCAGGTCTCTCACTTTGGAAACCTACCTATGTAACTCTCTCTTTGTCTCTCTCCCCTCTCTCTATCTATACCTCCCACCCTACCTAGATAAGTCCCTCTCACTCCACACCCCTCTTTCTCTACCTCTATCAGGTCACTCCCTCCCACACCCTCTCCCTCTCTCATGTGTCTCACTCATACTACCTCTCTCTACCACTCCCTCTCTCTCACACTCCCTCACACTACCTATCTCTCAAGTCTCTCTCTCTCACCGAACTCACACTCTCAAGTCTCTCCCTTTGGAACCCTACCTACATAAATCTCTCTTTCTCTATGTCTCTATCTCTCTCCCCTCTCTCTCTGTATCCCCCTCTCTCAATTCTCTCTCTCTCACCCCCCACTCTCTCTCTCCCTCCCTCTATCCTTCCCACCCTACCAAGCTAAGTCCCTCTCACTCCATCCCCTTCTCTCCCACTCCCTCTCTCTTAAACTCTCACTTCCACCCCCTCTCACTCTCTCCAGACTCTCTCTCTCTCTAAATTCTCCCACCCTCTAAATACATATGTAAATACATACATACTTACATACATACAAGCATAATACATATTTACATACAATCTTACATCCATACAAGCATACACACGTACATGTGTAGATACAATCTTAAATACATATAACATACATACAATATACATGCACTGATATATACATGCATACATACATACATACAAGCATGCATACATGAAAAACAACATGAAATAAAAGAATACATTTACACACAAATGTACAAATATATTAGCATACATTTAATAGAATGGAATTTAACATAAAGGAGGACATAATGCAAGCGCATTATAACACGCTCGTTTTATGTCTTCGTTGACATGTTTCTCGTAGAAGCAAAAAACCATGCCAAAACTGAGATATAACGCGAGTGCGTTATAGCGTGCTCGTTTTATATCTTTCTTTTGGAATATCCAAGCCTTAGGACTGGTATTTTATTTGGAATACCAACCGAAAGGCTTGGAGGGCATTCCCAACGACCAAAGATGTGTTTTTACAAAATCTACCATATTTCACATAATCGAGTTCATACTCACCGTCAGGATTACGTGTGGTTCAATAACAAAAAAATCAAACACATGGGTAATGTTGCGTTCTCTTTAAGCTATCCAACAATGTAATTTTTTTTACTTTCTGACTATGTTAAGCCTTTCATCCATAATTTATTTTGTTTGTATGTCTCTTTTTTGCCAAAAAGAAGTGTTTGGTTTAATTTTAGTTATACATTAACCGTTCATTGAATTTTAGAATAAATTACATTTTTAGAAACTACACTTCATTCTACAAATTTTAAAAAATAAAATAAAAACAAATTCAATTAGTTTCCAAAATTTGTAGGGGTAGCATGGCAAAAATTCTATTTTTCAGGATGTGTCCACTTCAAAAATTAATAAAAAATCAAATATTCATTAAAAAATTATTAGAAAAATCGTGCATCAACTGCATACTATTAGCTAACTTTTGACCTTTGTGATTTAAAAATACTTAAGAAAAGTTCATCGTACAAGATTCGTACAAGAGTTGTTATTGTTGTGCCTATAGCACACATGCCCCATTCAGAACAGGCACCCTCTCTTTCTTTTGACTTGCCGAGTCATTTTTTTTGGTCTCATTTTGCATGCCCCTCATTTTGGTGTCCTAGTTGGTCAATGCACACTTCAAAGTCTCATTTTTGGTTGACTATATTTTTCCCCTAAATTTAAAAAAATGGCTAAGTCTTATGTTTTTTGGGCTTCGCCTCCCCGATCGCTTGGTTCCCTTTTTCCTTCATTTTTTCACTTTGGGGATAGGTTTCCCATGGATTTGGGATGTTTTATGGTGCCCAAGTGAACTGCCAAGGTTTCATTAAGTTTCAAGAAGTTGCAAAAATTTCAAAACAACATTCCGTAAACAACATTTCAGCCTCTCAATTCTGGAACATCCAAACACTCTTCCAATTTGGAAACGGACTTTGAAACACATGCTCAAATTGCATCCTCTCCTGCATGAAATTTTGAAATTAAAAATTTGAAGTCAGGAGATACCATCTGGGTCACCCTTTCCTATTTGCCCTTTTGAAAACAACATTCCTAAAACAACATTTCAGCCTCTTGGGCCTAGACCATCCAAACTCCCTCTAGTAAACTATTAATGAAAATTCACACTAAATATTATGATCTTCTGATGATGCATGGATAGATATAACAAGGATTTTGTAATATTTGATTAACATTTTGCTTGATTTGTGTATGAAATCACTTATGACACTTCATGCATGCAGGTTTTGGGAAGCCTACCAGGGTCTGTCGGGAGACCCATTGAGAAATTTGAACAAGGAAAAACATATAGATCCCATCATCACTCATTTTATGCCCACCTCTCCCCATGGTGCCCATCAATAGATCTAGCATTAGAAGAATGCATGTGCCTAAGAAGTCAATGAAAAAAGCACATGGGAATTGTCCTACTTTTCACCAAATGATGGTGATGTTTAAGGGGTTGTCCGCCCAAATTAGGGGAAACCAATCCATTAGTGCCATCGTCGAAAGACCCATTTGATGCAATGAATAATGATGCATGTCCATTGGGAAGAAGGAAAATTTCAGTCAGTTTTAGCTACAGTAAAAGGGAAATGAGCTAGAAGACAAAACTGCTACATTGACTAGCCACTACAAAACAAAATAGGAAAAAGACATAGATGTATTTTAAATTTCTGAATATTGTGGGGTAGGTGAAGCTCTAATGTAATTAAATCTAATCCATACAATGTAAATCAATCCTAGCCATTCATTTGGGCTTTGGAAAACTATAAATAGCGCCCACCCCATGCCCCCTTTACTTATTTCTAAGGGGTTGGAGAGCTATTGTAATAACATTATGTAGTAATAGAAAGAAACATTGCATGATCTATGGGTGTTACTTTTTGAGTTTTCTCATTATGTGTGCATGGTTCTACCTTCCAAGGAAGTGATGTTGGTGTTTCTTGTTACAATATTTGATGAGCTTCTAGTCCATACATTTGGCACTTATTGATGACAAGTTGATGTGAAAAGTTAGCCTGGGTTTCTATATTTGATTGCTACAACTTAGTTCACTTGCATGTTCATGATGTGTGTATGTAAACTGAAAATCTGCAATTCTTAGAAGATTCCACTAGTTTTGTGTAGATGTAGGATCCTCTTGGAAAAGAAAAAGACAATTTGGGGAGTTTGTCTACTATAGTAGCCTCCATGATCATTGTTCATTCATAGTTTCAGATCTAGGAACCTTTTATCTTCCCTGCCCCTTTTCCATTTTTTTTAAATAAGTAGCCCTAGGTAAGGTTCATTGCACATTATAAAGCTAAATATGATGTTGAAAGGGAGTTATAGAATGTTGTTTGAACCTGCATCAAACACACAAAAACTTTCCCATCTTAAGAACTTCATTTGTAAATCCAACTTCGCCAGTTTGTGACTCATCCGTAAGACCACCTTGTGATTTTAACAAATCACATGAAACATTTGATATATTCCAATTACTGTCAAGACCTAACATTAGAGACCTTGGGATAATGTTTTGCAATCTAATTGTGGAATATTGTCTTTCAAGAGAGGTGATGCACATATGCATCACTTGTGTTGTGAGGTTCCTAAAAATAACATCAACAAAACTAACGCTAGAAGGAGGGCATGAAATGTTGTGGCTACAAAGCTGAAAATTGGAAACCGATCAGAGAACTTTCAAAGAAGAAATCTAAGATAGAGAGATCTTATTTAATGCTGAAGCTTAAAATTATAAAATTTTGGGGGCAAACAACAACTGAGTTGAAATGGAGAAGCATGTAAAAATCAACATCGTTCAGCTACATGCAAATTTAGATAAGAGACTGAGAAACCATTGCAGAAATTCGTGTTGGTAGATAGATGTAGAATTCACGACACCCACAAACATAATGAATTGGAGTGTCTAACCATCTTGAGCATAATTGAAAGAGTCTTGTAGGGAGAAATTCCCATTTGCTAAATCTATCAGCCTTTAGCCCTTGCAGACCCAGAGGAGGAAGTGGCTAGTATGGCAGCCAAGGCATTTGAAGAGTTGATCCAATAATGTTTGGGCAGCAAAGATAGACCAAGATTGGAGGAAACAATAATGTCAAGTTGGTGCAAATTTCATAATGCACCTCACTCTAAATTCACTTGCCCATCATGCATGAAAATTATCACTCAAACCCGGTGCTGTTTGAATGAGTGAGCAAATTTTTTTTGATAAGGATGAGTCATTCCATGAGGAAAAGGAGATTTCAACATTTGGAGGACAATGAAGTAAAGATGAACCAAGGAATGCCACAAAAGCTAGTGTTGGGACAACAAACATAGAAGATGAAAATCAAGGAGTAGAGTGCCTTGGGGCAGTAGGGGGTCTCGATAAAAAATCAACCAAAAGGGATTTAGAAATCCTTTCCTCTATCAACAAAAAGTGGTCCTCCACTCTAGAAGAGGAATGATTGGTAGTTGAAGATGAATTGGGAGAGGGGTTCCTTCTCTATCTATAGCGATAGTGAGCAAGGGGAAACAAGTGAACATCATGATGAGTTGCATGAACAAGAAAGAGAAGAAGAAAAAGGTGAGGGTGTTAAGATAGTTGCAAACATAGATGAAGCACCTTGTCGACAACAAGATGCAACTTGGAGTCCTTCTTCCAGGATTATTGCTGATCCTCCTTCATATTGAAATGGCTACAATAGGATAGATTCGTGCATATCATTGGGTGATCCCGCAAAGCTGGTTTCCAATTTTTGGGAGATTCTAATTTTTTCTGAAATCACATATTTTTAGAGAATATAATGATTTAAGCCTTAAAAATTTCCATTTTAAGGATTTCAATTTTGATCAAACCCCCTTGCATAGAACCCCGCTAGTTTTAAACCATACCTACAACAGAGTCTCTTTTACACCTATCAAAATGCTGATAAAAAAACAATTTTTATTTAAATTTTGGGGGATCAAATGAATTAATTTAAAATTTATTTGAAATGATCATGGTATTCCTCATAATGAGCTATCCAATGGATATAATTTTAATATGTTTTAGTTTTATTAAACATAGGTTTTCACCGAAAATCAAGATCTATGTTCTGTACAGGTGGAAAAATAATAGATTATCAAAATAAAATTTTAAAACATATTTTTAGGCTGGGTATTGATGTCCTTGATCCATTCAAAAAAATAAAATTGAATTTTGATACACACAGAAAAAGTTATGTTGTATACAGTCAGCCTATGTTTCAATTGTAATTAGTTTGACTTCGAAACTTGATTAAGAAAAAATATCTAATAGAACACTATGAAACCAAATGAAAATGATATATATTATAGTTACATATCTAAATTAGAAAAAAATATAATTTTATCCTTCATACAAAAAACGTTATGTTGTATATGGTGAGCGTCACTCCTTAAAAATGTTGTTTATTTTAAAAAGATAGTTTTCGAAGGAGATGAACAAAGAAGTGCAATCTAATTCAAAAAAAATTGAAAAAATAATATTCAGAATCTATAGACAAAATGTCACAAATCACTAGTTTTCATAATCTTGAAATTCCTCATAGTTTAGCTGCTATAGGATCCTGAAAGTGAAGATGTAGTTTAAAAAAATCAGTTCAGTGTCCAGTTTGCCCAAAAATTGTAAACGAGTATTGTGGGATCACCCTATTGTCCCACGATATTGAGCATCATGAAGATAAGATCAACACTTTGGAAAGGAAGTGGGACAATGTGCTACCTTTTGAGGCCAGCAATCAAGTGGACAGTTGGTTTGCAGAAGATCAACGAGATGAAGTCTATCTTCTCGACGAACAACTAATAGGGATTGTCGATCCCATGCAAGACATGGAAGAAGCATTTGGTGCCCTTTTATTCCTATCTTATGCAGGTTTGATTTATGAAATGATGCTCACTCCATCGTGCCCACCCAAGGTTGCTGATGCAAAGATTGACGATGTAGTGCTCGCTCTCGATTATCGAATACTGCCACAATTGCACATCAAAATCTAGGTTCTATCCTTCCTTGCTCCTGTTAATTTTTATAGCTGCACTTATCATTTTGATTATGGGAATGAGGGGAGAAAAATGTGTTTATGGATTAACCATGGGTTTAGCAAACCTCTTCAATTGCTGATTTTCCCTCACCGGGTCACTGAATTTGACTGCTACAACATTGAATTTATTTTCTTTGAGCGTAAGGATGAATCTGCATGGTTGAGAACTATAATGATTGCCTGTCTGTTTGTGCATGCAGTGCAAAATATAATGGTTGTGAGTGGTGGTTTCCCTTGCTTGAATGTAATTCTTTGTGAATACTAATAAATAGTTTAGGTTAGGTTTCCTTGCTTTACTTTCTTGCTTTGTTATGTTTTGAGCGTTCCTCGATTATTTTTGTTGTTGGTGAAGATTCCCCTTGTTCTTGTTGTAGTGGCCTTGCTTGGCAAATGAATGGTTTGCCCTACTATCTGCTCTTGTTTGTTCTTTATATAAGCCTTCATTCCCTATTACTATTCTTTGAAATCCATTAAGCATTGGTTTTCCCCTTTTGAACTCTAAACTAATCTAGGGTGGCATCCCATTCAAATTTCCTACGCTTATCATGGAGCATACAAAAAACACACCTTAAAGGTTTCCAAAGAATTGTGTGGTAACTGCTAGGAGGGATGAATAAGTGAAAAATCTAAAGTCTTCTTTAATGACCATTGTGATTTGCAAA
The DNA here is from genome assembly GCA_007115665.2 of Sequoiadendron giganteum. Classification (NCBI taxonomy): domain Eukaryota; kingdom Viridiplantae; phylum Streptophyta; class Pinopsida; order Cupressales; family Cupressaceae; genus Sequoiadendron; species Sequoiadendron giganteum. The sequence continues at coordinate 479,243,973 of CM021109.1, forward strand.
CCCATAGTGAGCTTCAATGCTTGCACAGTTGAGAAAAAGAAAAGGAAAAGTACTACAAAGCAATATCAGAAAGGAAAGAACAAAAAATGTAAAAGTAAACAACCGTATGGGTGTGTGAATATCTCTACCGAGGCTATGGATGCCTAGGTGGTAGTAGAGCGATATTCATGGGGTCGCAACGATAATTCTATTAGGGCTATGGAAGCCTAACTAGCAATAGAGAAATTTCTAGGTTACTTTTGGAGTCAGGTGAACTACGTAGCTTGTTCTTCCCAATCAGTAGTTGTCCACCCGATCTCTGAGGAAAGGAATCAACTCACCATGCACACACATCCATGATAATATCATGGCATGAGTGAATCTCGCCTTCAATAACTTGTTCTTAGTTCAACCTTGGAAATCAGCTTCTGGTCTACGAAACCAGAGATCATGGGTTCAGAATGAATATTTATCTACAAAACGTCGGGAGAATTCTCCCAGTGGAGTTGCAATTTGTTGTGCCTATAGCACACATGCCCCATTTAGAATAGGGACCCTCTCTTTCTTTTGACTTTTCAGGTCATTTTTATTGATGCCTTGTTTTGCATGCCCCTCATTTTGGTGTCCTAGTTGGTCAATGCACCCTTCAAAGTCTCATTTTTGGCTTGCCATATTTTTCCCCTAAATTTAAAAAAATGGCTAAGTCTTGGGTTTCTCGGGCTTCGCCTACCCGCTTGCTTGGTTCGATTTTTCCTTCATTTTTTTGACTTTGTGGATAGGTTTCCTATGGATTTGGGATGTTTTGTGGTGACCAAGTGAGCTTCCTAGGTTTCATTAAGTTTCGGGAAGTTGCAAAAATTTCAAAACAACATTCCTAAAAAATATTCTGGCCTCTGAGTTCTGGAATGTCGAAATGCTCTTCCAATTTGAAAATAGGCTTTGACCCACATGATAAAATTGCATCCTCTCTTGCATGAAATTTTCAAATTAAAAATTTGAAGTCGGGAGATACCATCTGGGTCACCCTTCCCTCTTCCCCCTTTTCAAAACAACATTTCTAAAATAGCATTCTAGCCTCTTGGGCCCGAACCATTTGAACTCCCTCTAATAAACTATTAATGGAAAGTCACACTAAATATTATGATCTTTTGATGATGCATGGATGGATATAACAAGGATTTTGAAATATTTTATTAACATTTTCCTTGAATTGTGTATGAAATCACTTACGACACTTCATGTATGCAGGTTTCAAGAAGCCTACTGGGGTCCATCAGGAGACCCATTGAGAAAGTTGAACAAGGAAAAACACATAGCTCCCATAATAATTCATTTTATGCCTACCTCTCCTCACGGTGCCCATAAATAGAGCTAGCATCAGAAGAAGGTCTATGTTAAAGAAGTCAATGACAAAAAGAACAGGGGAGTTGTCCTACTTTTCACCAGATGATGGTGATCTTTAAGGGGTTGTCTGCCCAAATCAGGGGCAACCAATCCATTGATGCCATCGTTGACAAAATAATTTGATTCAATGAATAATGTTGCATGTCCATCAGGAAGAAGGCAGCTTTCACTTAGTTTTAGCTATAGTGAAAGGGAAATGAGCTAGAAGACAAAACTGCTACAGTGATTGGCCACTACAAAACAAAATAGGAAAAAGACAAAGATGTATTTTAAATTGCTGAAGATTGTGGGGTAGGTGAAGCTCTAATGTAATTGAATCTGCGCCACATAATGTAAATAAATCCTAGCCATTCATTCAGGATTTGGAAAACTATAAATAGGGGTCTCCCCTTCATTTGTAAGGGGTTGGAGAGCTGTTGTATAAACATTCTATAGCAATAGAAATCAACATTGCATGATATATGGGTGTTAATTTTTGAGTTTTCTCATTATGTGTGCATGGTTCTACCTTCCAAGTTATTTTTGGTTGTTAGTTTATTGAATGGAAGTGATGATGGTGTTTGATGTTATAGTATTTGATGAGATTTCAACCCATAATTTTTGCACTTCTTGATGACAAGGTTCTATGCAAAGTTAGCATGGGTTTCTTTATTTGATTTCTACAACTTAGTTCACTTGCATGTTCATGATGTGTTTATGAAAACTAAAAATCTGCAATCCTTAGAATATTTCACTAGTTTTGTGTAACTGTAGGATCCTCTTGGCCAAGAAAAACCTAGTTTGGGGATTTTGTCTACTGTAGCAGTCTCCATGATCACTGTTCGTTCATATTTTCAGATCTAGAAACCTTTTCTCTTCCCTTCCCCTTTTCCCCTTTTTTTAATAAGTAGCATTAGGTAAGGTTCATTGCACATTATAAAGCTAAATCTGATGTTGAAAGTTAGTTCTAGATTGCTATTTGAACCTATAGTAAACACACAACAACTTTCCCATCTTAAGACCTTCATTTGTAGATCCAACTTCCCCGCTTTGTGACTCATCTGTAAGACTACCTTGTGATTCAAACAAATCACATGAAAAAACTTAGATATTCCAAGAACTGTCAAGATCTGACATTAGAGACCTTGGGATAGTGTTCTACAATCTAATTGTGGAAGATTGTCTTTCAAGAGAGGTGATGCACCTATGCCTGTGAAGTGCATAAAAAAAATTTGATAGTTATGTTATGTTTTTCTAACAAAAACATCACCAATTTCTGTACGTCCCTCTTTTGAATCCCTTAATCTCAACCATTTTAAAAATAAATTAGTAGTTTATAAAGTAGACTCAAAGCACTTTGATCCTTTTTTTTGTTCCATCTCAAAATTTTAAGTGTAACTATCTTCAATTTCACTTCCAAGGTCGGTATTTCCTGATTTTAGAAAAAAAAAGTGGCTACTTAAGTCCCCCTTTTTGGGAACCATCTTGGTGCACTTACTCTCTTGTTCAATCAAATCCTAATGCATGTCCTCGTGATTTTTACATCATTGGAGACATTGATAATAGCATGAATAGGTATCTTAATGATCTCCTTGACAACCTTGAAGCCAATGCATCCTTTTACCCATCCATGACACATCAAGATCTTCCTACAATATCACCTCATGAAACATTTAGTTACCTACGTCCTGAAATACACAAAGAACCTAAGTCCCCTACAAGGTGAACCTAGTTCTTCTAACCATGCAACCTCTCAACCATTTTATGATAACCAAGTAAAAAATACTCCAATCAACCTTGAAAAAATCTATGGAAAATGTTTTACCATTTTTACAAAAGAAGAAGGTAACACAACAAATGAACATGAAATACATCAATTTTATGAGCAACTATCACTTGATGAAAATACAAAGGGGATAGGCTATCAAGATCCCCCTGATAACCACATGCCTCCTTAAGAATATCTAAGGCTTTGTGATGATGGTATGGTGATCTTTGATTCTCCCCCAAATTTGAACATCCTTCTTCCTTGAGAACAACCTACAAATAATAAGGAAGCTAGGATCCCACTAGTTCCTCCCCCTCCTTCCATTCATGAACAAGTTGAATCTAGTAGAAGCAAGAGGCCTTAAAAATTAAATAAACCTAAGTTTCATCTTCTCCCACCACCTAAATGTGAAAGGAAATTGCAAATACTCTTAAATAAAGAACTCATTATATTACCACCTAGGAATAGGTTGGTGATATGTACTAAGATGCTAATAATTCACATTATGCATATAATCATGTTCTGGGATATAGAAGCAATGAGTTTCGTCACTTGAGAGAAATACTAAGCAAGTATCATGTCAATGGCGATAAATCCTATCCCCTCAACCCATAAACTACTATCACATACCCTATCATTTAATGGTTGTAGAAAATTCCCTTCTCACTATTACATGATCCTTCCAATCACCTACCTCAGCTCATTATTGCGTTCCACTCAATGGGGGTGAGAAATTGCTAGCCCTGTCCTAGTATATAATTTTTCCTCGTTCCTCTAGCCAGTCACCCACCCACACCTTACACTGAACAAGATTGGGAGGCGAATGACTTGTTATATGGTTGAATTTAATTTTCTCTACTAGTATTTTGTATTTTCTTTTTCTTTTGCATGTGTATAACATGTTCCCCAGTATTTTTTTGTTTAATGTCCTCTTTTTGTGGCATTCCTCTATTTGTATCCTTATTCTTCTATCTGTTGTGACTTTTATTTCACTTTTCAGTTTGGATTTCATCTTCCTTTTTAGGATAATGCAAGGCATTGAGACAAAAACATCCCTTTCATGTTGAACCAAAAGGCCCCTTTTCTTTTTATTCTTCTTCTTTTTGTCTTCCTTTTGGGGATGATGCAAGGCATTGTGACAACAATTTCCCTTTCATGTTGACCCAAAAGGCCCCTTTTCTTTTTTTTCTTTTGATTTTTGTCTTTTTTTTTGGGGATAACGCAAGACATTGAGACAAAAATTTCCCTTTCATGTTGACCCAAAATGCCTCACTTTTCTTTTTATTTTTCTTTTTTCCTTACTTTTGGGGGTGATGCAAGGCATTGCAACCAAAATGTCCCTTTCATGTTGACCCAAAACACTCTGTTTCTTTGTCTTTTTATTTTAATTTTGTTGTCCTTTTTGGGACAATGCAAATCATCAAGAAACTATATGTCTCTTCCAGTTTGACCCAAACTGACTCTTTTTTTCCTTTTTTTTCTCTCTTTGTGTCATTCTTCCAGTTCTATTAATCATTTGGGGGATGATGGTAGTTTTGAGCTCTCTAAAAAAGCATTGCAGCAACAACCATACTGACCCAAAGTCCATAGATTCCTTAAGTTTTTGGTTTATTTATTTTGGGGAATAACCCCTTCTCCCTTTATCCCTTATTCTTTACATGCACAACCTTACTCAGAAACATATCACTTGGCATAGGCGCTTTCCAAGTTCATTGTCATGTTTTTTTTTTTTTTCATTTTTATTTCTTCTACTTTAAAGTAATTTCTCACAAAATGGTGTGTATAAATTCCTTTAAAGTGGGGGCATACATTGGCATTACTGATTTTTTGTATTTTTCCTTTTTCCTCGGTTCTTAGTGTAGCCTTATTACTTCATACAATGTGTTTGTCCCTTTGTGGATGACATTGAGTGTAATTTCCTTCATGAAAGTGATCTATCTTAGCATATTACATTGTGGCTTGATGCGACACATTGCATCCCCTAAGTTGTAAATTTTATATTCTTTGATTGGTCCTCTCTTGGAGACATTAGACACAATGTTACCTAAGTCAAATACCTCACATGAACTAAGAAATAATCCTTTGAACATCCTTTACATGTTTTATTTTACATTTTTCATTTTTCATTTTTCATTTTGCATATTGTAATGAAGAATTTTTGCAAAACAGAGTTGTTAGTCCAATAATGCATGCATATTAAATATACTCCAACAAACAATGAAATACATCAGAGATAAATGAGAAAATGAATGAAACTAGAATAGTCTCACCCAATCTTCTCTCCTCCATGATTGATTTCCATTGTACCTCCTTAGCTTGTGATAATAAATGCCCTCAGATTTTGATGAGAAAATTCTATATGTCTAGTCCTAAACAATGCTTTGAAGGATTTCTTAAATATTTGTTGCACAAGAAAATTAAATCTAGAATGCAAGAAGCTTAAGATGAAAAATAAGTATCCAAGAAGATAATAATAAGATATTGCAATATTAAGAGATGTTGAAAATGAGAACAAGATTGTCATTTTATAGAAAATTCAATCTTGAACGGACGGATGAGATGAGAGATTGAGAAATGCCCTAGAATGAACGGTTAAGATTCAAAATGACAACTCTCAATTAGGGTTAGGGTAAAAATCCCCAAATGTGTGGACAAGATTTAATTTAAGAAATTAAATCAATGGTGGAGAATAAACGTGACATTGAGATGAAATTAGTAAAAATCAAGAGATAAGAGGATGAGATTTTAGAAAATCAGTAATTTTAGCAATTACATGATTTGTAGAAGAATATTTCCATTTTGAATTAAATTAATTCAAAATATGGATTTGTGAGATAATGAGTAATTGATTTTTGAAATTACTTACTAAAAGAAGGATCAGTTAACAATGTGAAGTCATTTTAAAATAAATTGTTTTATTTAAAAATAGTGAAATGTCACATAAGGCAATTAAATAATTAAGAATAATTATTTTATTTAGAAGATGTAGTTAAGTAATTAAATAAATTAATAAATTTATTTAATTAAGAGAGGATTTAGGAATTAGTGACATTAAATCAATATATTAAAATATATTTATTTAATAATCAGGAGGACATTAATGATAAAGATTAATTAAATAAATAAGACTTTATTTAATTATGAGACGATTTTGATAATTAGTGACACATTAAATAAATGAATAAGATTTATTTATTTAATAATCATGAAGAATAGAAGATCATGAATTAATTAAATAATTATGAATTATTTAATTAATAGTTGAAGGTGGGTTAGAAACATAATTAAAATGTCATAATTATGTTAGGACAAAAGGTGGTAAAACATTTCTTGCAAGACTTGGTCATTTTTATGTGTCTACACATATATGGCAACCTTGAATAGCACAACTTGCATTCATGTGGTGCCATCTTGCAGTTTTTCATGAACTCCAAGTATACAAAACTTTTCTTGTCTCATGAAACTCAAAAACCTTGTCTTTTGTGGCGCCTTATCAAATTTATTAGGAGGTATAACTTTGGTATGGTTAAGTGGGAAGCCCAACTAGTGAAATGAATTTCCCCATAGCCACTTGCATGTGTGTGAGTGCATACCAGCCATGAGTGTATGCTTCTCACCTTTTGGCCTTCTCACCTGATGGACAACCTGAAGTTTCATCACCTCAAAGTGAGTACACATATTTTCGAACAAACAACCTAGATCTAATCCACAATTAGCTAGACATAAAATTGAGGCTTGATCCGACATTCCATTTCTTTTCATTCCTTCACATCACTTTTTTATGTGATATTTTTGTGTTGATATTTGGTTTGTCATGGGATCTTGATCTTAGGGGCTTGATCAACCCTCTTGATTATTGTTTTCTCATCTTGCTAACATGAGTACATATGAATCCCTCTCGATATGAATTTTTTTCTACTTTAGTGTGAGTTTGAAGAAATTCCATCCTCTCACTAAAGTGGGAGCTAAATGTAACATACAAAAATGTATCTTTGACATTTTCACTCATTTGGACCTTTCCTATGGATTTTGGCTTGAGTTTTCCTAGATTCAATGTTGTAATGTGACCAAAACTTTCACATTAGGTCTTGAATGGTTGAAAATTAATAAGAACCTAGTGATGTCTTACAAAGGTGTTGTGAAGTGTTATAACACATTTTCTCACTTTTCTAGGACCTTTCCATCATAATTCACCTAAACAACCTCTTTTTACCCCTTCTCAAGCCTTATTTCAAAGTGTTGTAAGGAGATGTAACAAACTCTCACACTTTCCTAGGCTTTTCATCAATAAATGAACCCTTTCTTATGATAAAATGACCCATTAATGCACTTATAGATCTTACTTAAGTTTGTTTCAAAAGATAATCCCGTTAAACAATATTAATCACACTTTAATTCGTGATATCCACTTAAATTTTCCCAAGTGCACTAAGTCGCCACCTTGGGTTCAACTTAGTCCCATTTGGCATAAAAATCAAATTTAATCCAAAATTCGGGCAGGATATGGTCATCTAAACCCTAAGGTCAACTTGTGATGTGTTATTTTGGGGAAATTAGGGCACAACATGTATAAATAAAGTGTCCTCCATTTTCATCCTCCTAACTCTCATTCTTCTGAAGAAATATTCAAGAATCAAGCATTAAAGCACTCTAATCATATAAATAATCAATCCATTGGAGTTGTTTACTTGCATATCTTAAGACTTCTTCAACAAGGGTTTGCTGAGTTATTGCACTTGCATGTTGTTCAATCATATTTCCATTTTAATTTCATTTCATTATCTAATATTTGATTACCAAAATGGGATTTGACTAAGGAAAACCCCTATTCTCTAATCCTAACCCCTTTTCCCCTCTTCGCATGTGTGTTTTGGGCATGTGCAGGATCATGATGGGCCAAAAAGTGGCAATATGAAAAAATTAGCATTTATCACTTACCAAAAAATGTGAAAATCCCGAGTTGAATTTTTTTGGGTTGGGTGTTAGTACATTTCTCCATAGCAATGGCAAAGGAATTTTTTTACAAATCAGATATTCGATTTGGGTTAGGTATTAAAAAAGGAAAAAAAGGGCATTTGAAAGTCATTTTAGACCTTCAACAATTGCAACAATGATGTGGGCACAAATTTAATATCGAATTTAAGCTGATATCCGATTTTGAAGGTAAGTCTTTTGGTTTTTTTGTTTTAATCAATTTTTGTTTTAGTTTTGTTTAATTTTAACTAGGTTTTTAACAATAATTTCATTTTTATTGTGTAATTTTAATTAGATTAATTAGTTTCAAACTTCAATAAGATATTATGATTGAAAATCAAAACCCACAAATGCAAAAACCTCCACCACCTCTGCGGCCATAAATTGAAGAGTTAATTGGTGAAAATTTGGAGAAATTGAGGGGAATTTGTGATGTTTATAAGACAATCCCTTGATTAAGCAAGATGAAAAACTCATTGAAAGAAATAGTAAAAAATATAGAAACCCTCTCTACCCAACATAATGCCTTTCTTTCATGGTGAGAAAGCATGAGGGAATATTACTCCTGTGGATTGTCTTACAAAGAGGTGAAAGATCTCAGAATAAAAAAGCCCAAATAGACTCTTTATTTGTTAACCCCTGCACCGGTTTTCCAGTTAATGTTAATAAACCAAAACTTTCTATAAAATGGTGCACAAATAAGGACATTGCAGATAACATTTGGGGTTGTTGGTGCATGGTTTTTGATAAACCACCCAACAACAATAGTGATTAACCATTTTACTTTATTAAAAAAATATACGTTGAGTTTGTGTTAAAGTCAATTACTTTGAATTTAAACCCTTTCAAGGTGTAGGTGGAGTTATTCCCCATGATAGGCTAGGGGGAGTTAGATTAGTTCAAGGCCCATATGTTCCCCCTCCTCCCCTTCCCCAACCACCTCTAGACATCATCCAGATATTATCAAGGATGCAACCACACAAACTATTTAGGCTATTCACTCTTTGAGTGATACTTTTGTTTTCCATATTGCTACAGTAGCTTAGCCACATGTTAAATATGTTTACAATGGATTAGGTGTTGTTCCACCATCCTCCTTAGGTCCACATATCTGTGTGCCACATACTTGCACTATGTGCCACCAGATATGCTTGGGTCCTCTTGTATAGCCTATTGAGCATCCCTTGGACACATATGATTATGACCTCCATGATGTGGAAGTTATAAGATATTAGACGTAGGACATTGGAGAACACCCTGTAGAGTCATCTCTTGCTAGAGAGGGGGACATTGGAATAGTTACACAAGTAAGATTTAAGTTGTAAATTCATAACTTGCATTTGTTTTTAAATGAATATTAATAAGAGATAGTATCAAGTACTGATATTTATTTACATGGTCTATTTAACAATTGATGTCTAAGAAGGAGCTTATATAGGTTATTGATAGTAACACTCAGGGCCATTTCATTTGGCCTCGACATACATGCGATACTTGTTTTCACACTCACCTGTTTAATTTTTTTTTATTATATACTTGCTTGTCATTTTAATTGTCATTAATGAAATTATATATTATTATATGTTTATCTTATTTTCCTCTTGTAGGAAACACCTAGAGCGAGCAAGGTGTAGCGCTATCCAGAATTTGGAGGCGCAATGGTAGATAATGGAAATGTAATTGGACTCAAATTCGATTGAATTAAGTTTTTTAAGATCTTATAGTGATTATACATACATAAACATAAATTTGTAGTTTCATATACTTGTAATTTTTATGTATAGGCAGTTATGAGCTACACATCCTTATTGACAAGTTTCACAATGCTTGAAGGAGTAGGTGTTGGAACACTTGAAGGAATAGTTTTCGAAACACCTCAATGAGGAGGTGTCAAAACACCCGAAGGATATAAAGCAAAAGAGATTCCTAAAGAGGTATGTGTTTATTTTATTTTGTGCTTGGTAAATATGTTCCTATTACTGAATATTGTATGCTAACTTGTATCAATTTTATGTTTTTGTTCACATATATATATTGACATTGCAAAAGTTGATATGATTGGTTCTTTGAGAGGGGAGTATTCTAGGACTCCTGACGGTTTGAAGAGACATATATATGAGGTAATTAATATTTGAAATTTAGAGTTCAATTACAATCAATGTATATTGATTTTGATGTTAATTATTCAATTTTAAATTATATAATATAACTAATCTAAATTGTTGTTTGAATTTTTCTTTTGTAGTTCCCTTCAAAGCCAAAGAGTGCTTCAAAGAGGCTCAATTTTGATGATCCACTAGTAGTTTAGGATGAGATAGAAATTTTGGCATATATATTTTGAATAGATATTGAAATGCTCCATTTTGATGATCCACCAGTAGTTTAGGTTGAGATAGAAATTTTGGCATGTATATTTACAATAGATATCGAGATGTCATATGCCACATTTTTCAAAACTTTGTTTGAGTTGGCGTTGATTCCATTTTTGTATATGGACATACCCCTGATTATTGGATTATTTGATATATAAAAGTTGAGAATCAAAATATTTTTTTTCTAGTGTGCATGTTTAAACTATTCAAAAATTTAATCTTGAGCAATGGCTAAATATCAATGTACAATAGCATAAAAAACAATGGCTATATTATATAGTTCACAATAAAAAATAATGAATAATGGTTAAATTATATCATATATTGCTTAGTTATTATGGTTATATTATATATTTTAAACAACTTTGAAGACAAGAATAATGGTAAAGTTTAACATTTCAGCTTTAAAGTTTAAATACACAAATGCCATTGTCTCAAACTACATATTTCATATTGGATTATCACTACATATTGAAATTCAAAAAATATCATAGTTTTGTGTTGATAAACATGCCAAAGTGATGCAGAGAAGGGTGAAAAACTCTCAACAAACCCAATTTGATCAGGTTCAATCAACAATTCATGCTTTACAATTCCATTTCATCAAATTTTCACAATTTTATGCTAGGTTCTGATGGCACTCTCAAATTTTGCAAATTTGAGATGCCTATTTTAAAATTTTTACTTCATCACTTTAAGAAATGCATCTTATGAATCAGTCTCGACTGACCCACTTTGAAGGCTTGTATTTTGAAGCCTATTGATTGTCGTGCAAAACCCAATTGCAGACATACTCAGTAGACCTATGTGAGCAGGCATGTCAAATTTGAGCTTCTCACGATGAGTTCAGACAACATTTCAAAAAGTGAAGCTAGAAGGTTTTTGCACTGGTCTACTATTTGCGGACTGTTTGTTTTGTGAAACAGCTTCCTGTTTGAGCTTGGTTTTCGCAACCAGTTCACTGTCATGTCAGAATGAGTGCTATTCCACATTCCCCATATCAACATGATCTCGGATGTCAAGTTTCAGAGCTTCACGATCTGATTTGCTATTTTTAGCAGATCGAAACCAAATGCAGATTGTTCTGTTTTGTAGCTGTTTTCCTGACAGCCTTTTCAAGTGATCAATTTTGATCGTTAATATCTTCCGATCGGTGATGTTTCAAAGTAATTCCTTTTGTACACGTGCTCAGGGTATCTTAATGTTCCACTATGTCTGATGGCAGCTCCTCAAGAGTTTATTTGTTACATTTACAAATTAGTAGTCGGGTGTGTTCTAATTGGTGCAGAACAGCTGTTGTTTTAGAAAAGTTTAATCGGGCAACTTTGTCGATTAATATCCGGTTACTCGTAATTGATTTCTCTGAGCTGTTTGTTGCACTATACTTTTCGGTCAAATGACTATGTGCTTGCAAGTTTTTGTGGTCTCATGAGGTCGTTGGCCCAATTTTCAAGATGGATTCCTGAGGCAACCTAGCCTATTTTGCACTATTTCCAAATGTGTCAGAAAATAGTTTTTGATGAAGACCCAGTTCGTTTTTCAATTTCCGAAGAATTCAAAAGGCAGTATCAAACCGTTTGAGGGTAAAACTTGTTTGAAAACGATTTTTTTTTTTAGTCGGGCCACTTGGGGCCCGACATGCTTTGCATTGTTGTGATGATCCTCAATTGGAATATTGTAGTCAAGATTGTGAGAACAATAATGTTGGTGAATTGATTGTCTAATATTTCCTAAAGACAATAATAATAAAGGAAAAATAATCAGGAGCAAGGTAAATGCATCCATTAAGGCATCAAACCTTGAGGAGGCTCGATGTGAGGTCCATTTTGAGTTGTTGGAGGAGGCATTTAAACATGGATACAACGTATCCAATGCTTTGCTAGAGTGTGTAACTAGAAATAGATTGGAGTTTGTTTTGGAGGACAGCCAGGGCTCGATTGCATCAGATATATTGTTTCATTGGAAAGAGATTCAATGTGCTAGCAAAGTGTATTGCGACAAATGGAGGATAGATTTGATAAAATAGATCATGGAAACATGATGTCTCAATGAGTTGAGCTTGGAAAGGGTACGCACTTCCATCAGAGCACTTTGGAAAATACAAACTAATAGATGGTGGGATCCAATGAAACTTAAAATGTCAAACAACTAGTGAAGGTGAGCAGCATTCTCCTATCGCACCTCATGCTTGTGCCAATACAGGGATGTATACACCCATCAAAGAAAATGGGTGAAGACCAGCACAGGATGGAGAGCTCGTGCCTATGAAGGAAGCCAATGCATGTAGCAAAGGGAAAAACCAAACGATAGAGTGGTGCATGCATGGATGAATAGCCCGCAGCCATTGTGCAGAAGACCATGCGCCAGTGGAGGAGGGTGCCAGTAGGTAGGGAAGAGTGGAGATCATGGACTAGAAATCCCAACAGAGAATGAGGGAGTGCGACCAAGACCAGAGGAGGCACGTAATGGAACGTAGGCAATTGTGGAGGAAGTTAAATGAAGTAAGAGCTTGCACACACCGCCAACAGATGAGAAACCCACGCCAGTGTGAGGACCTGGCCAGTGAAGTGGGGTGTAGTAGGTGAAGAGCATACATTGTTTGGTGGGTGCGACTAGCAATAGGAAAACCCATGCTACCAATGGAAGACTAGTGCAACCTGGTGAAGGCCCATGCCAAATAAGGATGACTAGGCAAGCCTGCGGCTAGTGGTAAGGAAGGCCTGGCCAGCGGTGAAGAAGAGACTCCCACGCATAGTTGAAGGATTGAGTCCGCGGCCAAGGCTGGTGAAGGCATAGCACAGGAGGTGCAGGAAACAAGCAATGGTTAACACCCACACCCAGGAAGAAATGGAGAGGTGTGACTATTGCCAAGCACAAGAACAGAAAATGCAAAGATTTAGGGCATTCTCGCGGACCTCACGAGAATGCCAATGACGTGGGCAAAATGTCTACGGGGTGTGTGATCATGAGAGGAGCCCGAAAATTAAAGTTTAAAATTTTAATTTTTCAATAGTTTCAAAAAATGGTGGTGGGGCCCACGAGAAACGTAAAGGCATAAGTAAAGTCTGCCAGGTTTATTTTTATTTTTGAATGCCTTTTTGGAGGAAAATTAAAATTTAAAGTTTAAATGAGTAAAATAAAAGGGTATGGGTAAAATTTAATTGATTACTCCATAGTGTAACTGGGTAAATAATATTCACTGGAAAACGATTTTATTAATCATTTTATGCTGCAAGAGGTGAATAAATTTATTCACTGATAAAATGGTGAATATTATTTTACTCAAGCGGGTAAATGTTTTAAAATAGAAAATTTAAAACATTGAGTAATGGTAAAATATTTATAATATCCAACGTTGTTTTATTTTAAATGATAAAACATTGGAATAATAATTGCCCCATGATTAAATCTTAAAAAATGGGGAGCTTATAAAGTGAATTTATTCACTTTGGAGGCAAAAGTTCATTATTTTCCAGAGTATTGCTGCAGCAAATAAAGAATAGAAAATGGAAGCAATTTGTGCACGGGAGATATTTTGAGCAGCTGGATGAAATTTGGAGAATCTCCACGTTGGGCAGATTTTTTGTTGCTGGGCAATCATGAGCAGATGCTATTAGAGAGAATGTTTGTTGCTGGAAGGAAAAGGAAAAGATATTTTGCTGATTTATTGATCAACGGTGAATGAAGATTCCAGATGCTGATTGCTGATCAAATTTGGGGCTTCTTCTATTTCCTTCATTCTTCTATATCTTCTATCATTCTCTCATTGTAAAGGGTTCTAAGATTAGAGTTCTAAAATCAGTTCTGAGACTAGTTTTGAGAAGGTTCTAAGTTTTGTATTGGACTGTGTAGATAGAAATTTGTATTTTCTGAGTCATTGTTTGAGTATGTAAGCTACAATTTCATGAATTCAAGAGTGAATACAACTAGTTTATGTAATTAACATCATGAAGTGCTTTCACATTCATGAATGTCATCAGATTGTCTCCATTTCTGTACACTTTCAGTCATGTAAATTCAATAATACAAGGTGTCTTTGAATTTATCATCTCAAGTTCTATGAGATTGTTTTGTCTGTTCACTGTTCTGTTTCAAAGAAATGGTTAGAATACTTTGAATAGGCGATTATGCTTTCAGGTGTGCAGATGGGATTTAATAATGAGAATTTGATTGATATCAAGAGAGGGATTTTTAGTGTAAGGCACTAATAGTTGATGCAAAGCATCAACAAGTTTAATCCATTGGTTGAAGACTTTTTGCTGGAGAATTTATTTTACGTGTTTGACTCCATGACCCAGAAGAGGCACTGATCTTTCTAGGCAGTTTTGTGCATCTCAAAAACAATATTAATTGCAAAATATTTTATAATCTTACTGTGTTAGTATGTGTCCTACTTTCCAATGGCTGAGAGAGGGTTGAATTGCTGAGAATTTAGCCAAGTTCAAGGTAGTCAATGCTTCCCTTAGTGTATTTGAATTGGAAATTATCTGCTATAAAAAGCAATGTCAGTGTGTATGGTTGAATTAAGTTTTAAACATTGCATAGGTATACCTACCTTGGTCCTGCAGAGCCAGAAGTGTAGGAGATATCAATCTTTGACTGAATCTTTTTAGTTGGCCACTAGTCTTTGTAGTTATCCTTGATAGGGGTTGGCTACCTCTTAGAGAATTTCAAAGTCTAGCTGGGTTGCTATTTTAAACACCAATAGGTTCCTTGTAGCACTCCAAAAGTGGTTCTTTAGGGATATCTTGTAGAGAAGGTCATCTCTCCACAAGAGCATGAATTTTTTAGATACCCATTATTGTCTTCAAGTAAACATATCTCAAAGGGGAAATAGATTTTTCATATCAAATCCTTCAACAAGATGCTTTTATGTAGTTCCAATAGGCCAATTAGGCCACATTTATAAAGAAACTACCCTTTAATATTCCTTCCAGATACAAAAAACCATTGGATAGTCATGAGTAGGGTACATAAGCACTAAATCAACAATCATCTTCCAAAGAAACTGTTGCAGGGGCACCTAAGTCCAAGACATGAATTTTGGATTTTTGTGTCAAGTTTTTGAATTTTAAGTCTTTTATGTCATAAAGACATAATTGAGTCCATTCATGATTTTTTAGGTTCATTATGGATTCATTAGTGTCATTTTGTGCATTACAATGAGGAAGTTACAAAGTATTGCAAATTATGAAAAGTTATCATTAAGAATGCAAAAAGGTTGTAAAGAGCAAGCCCGACAGTCATTGGGGTTTGAAAAGTAGTTGTAACTGTTGAATTTTGTGGAAAAAAAATTAAATAGGCTTGTGAAATCAAAGGTATGGTTGGAGAATTTTTTCATTGAGAAGAAGCAATCAAATTTCATTATTTCCTTGCAATTTCCTAAGTTTTTCCAGAGTTTCTAAAGTTTCTTTGTGTTGTACAGTTCCATACAAGGTAATCTTTCACTCCAATGGATTGAATTTGGTGGGAAGAAGGGTTAAACTCACCAAAAACCTAGTTTGAATCATTTTCATTTTTTTTTGTTTATTTGAGAGGCAATTTACTAAGGGTTGGTCTGTATACCCTGTTTAAGGGTTTTCAGTGCATCTAAAATGGCATATTAAGCCTTCCACCCACTATATGCATCTATAACTTGGTGGATAGTCTTATTTGGGGTTAATAAACATGTTTCAATTGTTTCATGGGTAGGAGAGGTTAGGATCATGATTTTGATGGCATTTTTGGTGTTTTTGCATGGAAAGTAGAGGTTAGAGGGGGTAAATGTGATAAATATTTGAGGGTAGTAACTTTTTATGTCCTTTTAAGTTTTTTCCAAGTTTTCTAAAGGTTTTGGATGCACTCGGATGGTTTGGTGAATTCTACAGGTAGGTTTTTCAATAAACCCTTACCTAAATTGAACAATTTGACAATTTTATGGAATAGGGTCTTAGAGGGTGAGTTCCTGAAGATAAGTTGGAAATTTTGTGGTTTTCTCACTTGGTGAGTTCTTAACCATTGATTTTTAGGGTTTGTGAAGTGATTCAAGGGTGGTTTATTTGGAAATTAGGCCTATTTGGCTAGGTTGAGCAACACAGTTTGAATGATTTGTGGAATTTGTTCCAAAGGAGTCATATGTGGGGTTGATGTATGTTGTAGAAGGATTTAATGGGTGCCTATAATGATGGTCACTTTCATAGGTTGTTAAGGAAAACTGAGATTTAAGTTGCAAAAATTGGGTCTATAGACCTATAAAGGTGTCTAGGTGAGAAAGGGAAAATAAGCCAAGATTGAGTTTGTAAGTAGAAAGGTGATTTTTAACCTTTTGAGTTGATAAAGTGAGGGGTTTGTAAACCTAGGTTTCTATCAAAAACACTCACCAACACTCCAAAAATCAAAACCCTCACTTTTGACAAGTTTCAAGGGGGCTTTATTGAAAACCTCACATCCAGTCCTTTCCTCACTATTTCAATGCCTCCAACACCTTCAAATATGTTTGCCCTTTCTTAATTAACACTTACAAATTTCTGCCCTGATGTAAGCAAGGGGGGTTCCAAATACACCAAGAGATTAGGACCTTTCACATGGACTTTAAGCGGTATCTAACAAGATTAAGATGCTCTTACAAATTTAACTTATCCCTAAATCACACCCTAAAGGCTTGTAGCCTCAAAACATAACTTCTAAAGATTTATTTTGGAGAAGATTGTACAAAGACCTAAAAAATTGAAATACACTTCAACTCCTAACACAACATACCAAAATATCCAATAAGGTTTCTTTAAAAAAAATTTGTAAACCTTTAGTCTGCCCCTGTTTTAGGCTACTCAATTAGCCCTCTTTTACAAAAGAGGTCCCTTATTAACTCTTTTCTTTCACCAAAACTCAATGGATAGTCATAAATTGTGTGACAAAATACCAAATTCCAACATTTATTCTCTCATTCAAGACTTTTAGGGTGTTGATCTAGCAAACCCTTACCTTTCATGTAAAACACTAAAGGTTTATTGAAACTCACATCACTTGGGCTTAAAGAACTCAACCAATACCACCAATAGACTCTAAATGGTCTGGAAAAACTCACAAAACCATCACAAGACCAAAAATATCAACACTTCATCAAAACCCTATCTCAATACCTCATTTTCACATGAAAAATACACTATTTAACCCTAGGGCATCATCCCAATTTGAACCACTCAACTCCATTGCCTACCAAAGAATGAACACACATAAATTAACATGTATTGGACCCATTCCATGAGTCACAGTGGGTTTAGTGAGTGGAATGGGTCAAATCATCATTTTAGAAGGCAATCAGACCTAAATACAAAGATTCTACTTAGGAGTAATTGACAATAATCTCACTTGACACCATATTTTTAGTAGATCCTAAATCAATAACACTTCTATATACCTTATCCTTTCACTTAAATGTTGTTTTGAAGATATTATTTCTCTGTAATGGTTCCATCTCCTTTGCTACCTTAAGTATGGTCTTCCTCATCATCAACATTTCACCAGTCTCAGGAGCAGCACTTAAACTTGCAAAATTGGTACTCTCACACTCTTCCTCTTGTACTAATTGAGCCCTCATTTTACTACTCTCTTGTTGACCCTATGGAAAAATAATGAATCTAGGCCTAGGAGGCAGAGCTTGAAGTAGAAAATTAAAGCAATGGTTTGGAAGAAGGTTAGAACTTGGTTGTTTCAGTGTTATCAAGTGGAGTTTGATGTGATAGAATGTTTGCAAAGGCATGGAAGGTCATTTATATATTTGGGCTTGAAGCCCTAGTTTAATAAAGAGTGAAAATGGGTGCAATTGAGAGGTTTTAAGAAGGAAATGTGGGAGAAATTTAGGAACAACATAATTTGAAGGTGAATTAAGTTTGTGTTGGGTGAAATATGAGTGTTTGAAAAGATTTTGAGGTTAAATGAGGTCTAGAGATGGGTTTTTCAATAAACCCTTGCTTATTTGGTGAAAAATGAGGGTTTCATGAAAGGGTGTCTTAGCAAGCAAATTTTGACTTAGTGGCTAAATAATTTGTGGTTTTGGAGGCATTTTGATTACTGTCTAATGGTATTTTGAGTGGGTAGCAAGATTGAAGGAGAGTTCCTTTGTTAAAGTGGGTAGCAAGATTTAAGGAGAGTTCCTTTGTTCCATATTTCTCTAAGTGAATTTGAGTTTGGATAGCTTTGGACCTCCTTGTCATTGCATCAAAAAGGACCCTATTCATGACTAAAAACATTAAGAAGTCCTAAGCACTAACTAGTGCAAGGACACCCAGAGCATTTTATGCAAATGTTGACAATTGAGGTCATCTAGTTGTTTAGGGGTATTTGAGTCTTTTTTTTCAAAAAATAAGGTCATTTAGACCATTTTATTATGTAATGAGTCCTTTTATAGGTCTTTAGGTGGTTGAAATGTCTAAGTTACAAAATATTGCAAAAATTGCAAAATTGTGTAAAAGTTGTCAAAATTGCAACTTATTGTTCAATGGTGGAAGTTAAAGATTCATCCTATTGTAGTTCATGGGGAAAGTAGTTGGAAGTTGTTTAGTCATGTTTTTAATTCCTTTAAAATTCCTTGTGAACATTTGAAGAGAGATTAGCTCTTGAGATTAGCATGATGCCCTAGTTGGAAAATTTGTGCATTTTAGGTGAAATTGAGTGGTTTGAGAATGGAAATGAATTAAATCCTTGGGGGAAGAAGGTTTTGATGGAATTTTGAGCATTTTTATACCTAATAAGGGCTATTTGAGGTATTGGTTGAGTGAGTCAAGTGTGGGAAGGCATAATCTCAATAAAACCTCTTCGAAAAGGGGGTAAATTAGGGTTTCGAATTTAGTTGTTTAGGAGAGAATTTATTTGGAAAATAATGTTGGTTTTAGGGGTTTTGTAACCTTTTAAGAGACTATCCATAGGTTTTTGGAGGTGGAAGAAAGTTTTTAGTATACTTGCTTCGTAAAATTGACCTATTTGAGGTCTACGACAAAATAGAAGTTGGATTTTTGGTTGATTTTTTGTTTCTTGGGTGTAATAAGGTCATCGATGACCATTGGGATTCATTTTGAGTCATTTTGAAGTGATTTGGGGTCATTTTTCAAAACATATAAAAAGCTGTCAAGTTGCTAAAATGTTGCCAAGCAATTTTTACAAGAAAGTGGAAAAATGAAGTTTTATTAAAAATTGATTAAAAATTCATTGTAAATGGTTGAGACACATCCGAATGGGTAAATTTACGCTAGGAATGGTCCTATTATACATAAAAACATACAAAATCACTTTGAGCTACATTCAACCAACAAAATTCTTATATCCAATGTGAAAAATAACTACAAACTTTAGCATGCTCATATTCATACACCATGATTCTTAAAAACTCCTCGTTTGACCATATGGGATCATGTTGGGACCCTCTATAATGAATTCTCTTGGTTTTCACTATCTTAGAGGCCTTTTCCCATGGTGGAAAATTTTTGCTTGGGGAAAAAGTTGTGAAATGCATGTAGTTGAAAGTTACCAAGTGGTACAACTTTCATTTTGCAACTTGTATGACCAAACAGACTATTTTGACATGTTCAGATGGGTATGTTTATGCTAGGAATGGTCCTCTTATGGACTGAAACACAAAAAATCACTCCAAGCTACATTCAACTGGCATAGTACCTTAAACGTCCAAAGTGCAAAATGGCTACAAACTTTAGCATGCTCGTATTTGAATGCTGTGATGCTTAGAAAATTATCATTTCACTCTATGGGATCATGTTGGGACCCTCTAAGATAACCTCTCTCATTTTTCACAATCTGAAAGGTCTTTTCCTATGGTGGTGAATTTTTGCTTAGAGAAAATGTTATCAAATGCAAGTAGTTGAAAGTTGCAAAGTGGTGCAACTTTTGTTTTGCAACTCGTGTGACCAAATGAACTATTTTGACATGTCTAGATGGGTAAATTTACACTAGGCATGGTCCTCTTACGCATTGAAACACACGTAATCACTCTGAGCTACATTCAACCAGTAGAATCCCTTAAAAGTCCAAAGTGCAAAATGGTTGCAAACTTCAGCATGCTCATATTCAAACACCATGATGCTTAGAAACTTCTTGTATAATCATATAGGATCATGATTTTCCCCTCTACAATAACCTTTCTCGGTTTTCTCTATCTTGGAGGCCTTTTCCCTTGGTGGCAATTTTTTTCTTTGGGAAAAAGTTGTCAAATGCAAGTAGCTAAAAGTTACAAAGTGGTCCAACTTTCATTCTCTAGCTCGTGTGACCATAAAAATTGTTTTTTATTCATCCAAACGGGTATTTTTATGGTAGGAATGGTCCTCTTATGCACTAAAACACATAGAATTGCTCTGAGCTACATTCAACTAGCAAAATCCCTTAAGAGTCCAAAGTGCAAACTTTCTACAAACTTCAACATACTTTTATTTAGGCACCATGATGCTTAGAAATGTCTTGTCTAATCCTATGGGATTGTGTTGGGCCCCTCTACAATAACCTCTCTCATTTTTTTCTATCTCAGAGGCCTTTTCTTGTGGTGGCAAATTTTTTCTTGGAGAAAAGTTTTCAAATGCAAGTCGTTGAAAGTTGCAAAGTGGTACAACTTGCATTCTACAACCTATGTGACCAAATGGACAATTGTGATGAATTTATATGGTTACGTTTATGCTAGGCATAGTCCTCTTAGGCACCAAAACATGCGGAGTCACTTTGAGCTACATTCAACCTACAAAATCCATTAAAATTCCAAAGTGAAAAATGGCTGCAAACTTTACCATGCTCGTATTCAAACACTGTGATGCTTAGAAAATTCTTTTCTAACCCTATGGAATCATATTGGTCACCTCTAATATAACCTCTCTTAGTTTTCACTATCTTGGAGGCATTTTCTCGTGGTGAAAATTTTTTGATTGGGGAAAAAGTTATCAAATGCAAGTAGTTGAAAGTTGCAAAGTGGTGCAACTTTCATTTTGTGACTTTTGTCACCAAATGGACTGTTTTGACATGTCTAGATGGGTACGTTTACACTAGGAATCATCCTCTTATGCACCAAAACATGCAAAATCCCTTAAAATTTTGAATTGTAGTTGTAGCCACCAAGCTCATCCTATTTTCAAAACATGATCTAGTATGCTCTTTTGATAGATTTTGGTGTGTTAAGTCTTTTATCAAGAAAACAAGGTCATTGAATCTTGTGGGCAGTAGAGTTATATTTATTTTGGCATTGATTTGGGCTGATTTCGTTAAGATTTGTGGTATTTGAAATCTTTTTACCGTAGGCATTTTAAGAACCATGTTTTAAGGGTTTGAAGGCACTAAAAAATGGATTGAACATCCATTCCACCATTATATATCTCTGTAGCTTGGTGGAATGGGTGGCTTAGGGTAGGATTATATTTCTATGGAGTTTTTTTGAGAAGGGAGGGTGTTTAGATGAGTTTTTCTTGAAAAATAATGTCTAAGTATGAGAGTTTGGAAAAATTGCATTGCTATAGTTTGGGAGATGATTTTATAAGTATGTGTAGGCATATCGTAATGTCTTTAAGGCTTTGTTAAGGTGATATTGGTTTGGGAGCATTAAGTTTCAATAAACCCACTTGAAACTTTTCAAAACTGAGGCTTTTGGGAGTAGGTGACTTGGTGAGCATGTCCCCTAAGAAAAGTTGTTGATTTTAGCTATTTGTAGCTTGGAAATGATCATGCAATAGTTATTTAAGGTTGGAAACATGTTTAAATTGGTGATGCTTTATAAAAGTGGCCTAATTGGGTCACTTTTACAAAGAAATTACTCTCAAAAATTCTTTCCAACCCCAAAAACCTACAGACAATCAACTACTAGCCTAAAAAAACTCAAAATCCACTACTCTTTGTCAGGGTAAATCCTTCTAACCCTTCCAACCATAAAACCCTCAAAAATTCTAGATTAGAGGAGGGTTTATTGAAAACCCAACATCCACAACTTAACTCAACATGCCCAAACCTCCAACATGCCTTAAATGGCCTACACAAAATTTAAATGCCTTCAAAATATGCTTCCCCCAAGGTTTACAACATTTTCCAACCTGAAACCATCAAGTTTCACCAAATCTCACTCCACCGAGCCACCCACCGACAAAAAATCAACCACCAAACACTCAAAATTCAATTGTTTTCAATTCCACAAAATAAAAAATGGTCTTAAGATATCCCTCCACTAAAAAGAAGAAACTTCTAGTCTTAATCTTCATGTATAGGCAAGCTATTTAACCTACAACAACAAATTATAAAGAAAAATATAGAATTTTAAAGAAATAGGGCACTTTATTTGAGTTTCTTTCACAATATGCATCATAAGGGACATTCAAGAATGGAAGTAGAACAATAATATTTTTCTTAACCAAAAATCCGTAAGGCTATAAAATGATATATACTGATAAAAGTATATTAAATATATCCAACAAATCCATAGAGGCTTAGTACAAAAGAGCCATATGGACATAAAATGTCATGTATATATCGATAGTACAGAACATATTTCCCTCTAGGGGAAGGAAATATATCCCATGTTGCCTTCAAAATTTGGTTGGATGGAGTGATTTTTGGTTCTCTTGTCTTTCAAACATGCTCGCTAGTCCTCCTCTCTTCACTCTAGACATTGAAAATATAGTTTACCATAGTAGAAGAATGTTTTAGTAATAAGAATAAATGAAAATAGATTGAAGAGAATTATTTGTTTGGATTATAGATAGAAAAAGTACAAAAAGATGCATATGGAACTAAAAGATTTAAAAATATTATATCTATATTAGAGCATTACCTTAATTTCAGCTTTGTTAATAGTTATATCAGAGCATTACCTTAATTTCAACTTCTTCAACTGTATCCTAACTATCCCATCAACCAGCCAATTAATTTTTGCAAGTATTAAATAAAGAGCACTAATGAACTTAAGAATAATGAACCTAAGAATTGTACCTTCCATTATATAATATGCTATTCAACTGTGCCTGAAGGGTCATATCTTTGCTTAAGAGTATCTAATATTATAGCATGATCAGCATTACTAAGTGTCCATAGTTGTTTTGTCTTTGGTTTAGTGTGATGCTTCAACAACTTAACATTTTTTTCTATAAAAATGCACGAATACATGACAATGGTTTTGTGTTTCTCATAGTCTTCAAATGTAGGTATGCCATTCTTTCTAATCATGTATGTTTGCAACCAAGTTCGTGAAACAACAACTAAACCTATAGGATATATGAACCCATCATCATCTTCTATTGGGTGTGTTAGCTTATGATTTACCCACACACATCAAGACAACCAATAGTCCGATCTCTCTTCATTCCCCTACTGTGCAACAATTGCAAAAACATGTCCTGGCTGTAGTAGATCTGTAAGATGGTTGTAATCAATTGAAATTTCCATTGTATCATTTTTCATTGATATTGTTTGAGATAAATGAGTTAGATATTGTGCAACCCATGTATCCACCCACTCACTTGACTCACATTGATCCCACTCACACTAAATACAACTCTGACAAAAAAAATCCAACTCTTATGTGCAGATGGTCATGTGCTTGCATCTGATATTTGAAATGAAAGCATCTTTGAAGAATATTTGATTGTATGACAATCCAATCTACCTCCCACTGTACCCTCCTTAATCAACCAAAAGAATCTGCACACTATTGAATAAAGTGTCCACCCCTATGACAGTGTTGAACTACACCAATCAACACTAGAATGTGCATCACTGAATTTTGTTTCAGATTTTTCTTCAATTTCTCCTTAACTAGAGCTCTCTTTACACATGCTCCTGCTCCATCATGCCCCCCTTTCCCATTCCTAGCTTCAAAAAAAATCCAAATATGAGGTACACCCATCTCTACATGCATTCTACTCAACCAATAAAACATATGGGAATTATTTCATTGACCTGTACAATTATTTGACCAAATGAGATGTTGGCCCACTAATATATCATGCTCATGCAAGAACTCTAAAAAATTATTGAAACAATGTTGGACATACTCGGATGAGTGATATATATTATCACCCATATAAAAATGATACTATGTGATTATCTTTCGATCCTCTTCTGTACTATCAGGTGCATGTCTATATGTTATGTGGACAAAAATAAAAATTTGAATGGAATTGTAATATTGAGATTGTACCTCATTTTTTGGTTGCAATGTGTAGTTTTCTACAAAATCAACCACTGATATAATAGTGCCAATCAAAAACGAGTCCTTACACATCCTGAATTGTTGATCCAACCACTAAGACCTATGGCTATTCCTTTCATACTTGTAGAAAATATTGTCTTTAAATTCTAAAATAAAATCAGTATCACTACATTCTTTTGTAACAAACTCGCAAATAGAGCCTTCACCTCCACTCTGCAAAGTATATTTTATTATATCATCTCTTTTTCTCAACAAGATTCTTTCCAAATTCATGTTCCAAACCATCATGAACAGATTGATTTTTTTTTTAAAAGCCACCACATTATGAGCACTTCACATTTAAACAATCATTTCTATACAAAAGGAAACCATCATCTCTAGAACATAAAAATAGATCTAGCAAGTCGCTTGATGATTTCGAAAGATGCATTGCACCACAATCCTGCAAAATTTCATTAGAATGCAAAGTAGAATGAATATAGCATAATAGTTCATGGTACATTGAAAACTCCACATGGTATTTGCAACAAGTATTACGGATTTTAAGAGGTACACAATAAAATGGCTTCAAACCTTCAAAATTCCTTTGTGATATTTCCATATTTTGATCTGTTTCAATAAAAAAATTGAACAACATTGTTTGGATTGATTCCAAGAAATGTTTAGGATGTGGTGTATGGCCTTGATTTCTAATTCTTTACTTTAAAACATCATTTTCATTGGGTGATAATCTAGGGTTATTATGCAAAAAGTGTTGTATTACCTGCTTTACATTATCAATTAGCTTCTTATCAACACGTGGAAGCCTCTCCACAAAATCCCATGTATCATTTTGAAAAGGATCATCTATTCTTTCTCTTCTTGCAAGTGCCCTATCAAAAGTTTTAATATTTATGTCAAAATCAATACAAGTTTGTCTCATAAAGAGAGTCTTTTCCAATTAATGGCTTACTAAAGAAGTTGTAATGACTCTCTGAGGAGCTCTCTTATATTTTTCCCTTTTATTTTTGACAATAATAAAAAAAAATTGGTTTTCTTGTTCACATGAATCTTCAATTTGGCTAGAAAAGCTTTCATCTTTTGTATCTTTAGCAATTGTACAAAAAGTTGGCATTTCTTCGTCAATGTCTTATTGCTAAAATATTGGTTGAAATTTTGTGTAGCCCACAATCAAACGGTTTGTGTTAACCTGTTTCCTTCAAAATTGTTTATAATGTTCTCATCAATTTCAAGTAACCATTTATGGGTTCTTGAAGATCTTGAATTTGGAATATGTATTTCTTCATTTCCCATGTAATTTGGTGAAGCATAATCTACACTTGGTTCAATATTATGTTCAATATCTTCAATTCCAATATTTTTAGCTTAAAATTTTTTAATATCAATTTCAATATTATGTTAAACATGTCTTCAATTCCAATATTTTCAACTTGAAAATTTTCAATAATTTCACTCCCAATTTCAATAACATGGTCACCATATTCAATTCCAGCATTTTCACCTTGAACATTTTTAATATCAATTTCAACATTAGGATTCTCAATTTCAATATCATGTTCAACATTTTCACCTTGAGCATATTCAATTTCCTCTTCAGTTGAAAGACCAAAGGGCTTAGGTTCACCAATATTTGACATACCTTCTCTTCTCTTCCTATGAATTTACCTATCTCTTTTTCTATATGGTTCAATTGTTTCTTCTATAAGATGCTAAAATAATGATTGCTTATGAAAAATTTGAGTAGAAGATGCTCCAAAAAGTTGATATTTGTATTTTCATTTCTGAAATCATAATTTTGTCGCCTGCAAAGCCTACAAACAAAATGTAGGGTCCGTTGGGATGCTCAAAATAACCCACTTAAGGTTTTTCTATGGCTGAAAAATCCAATATTGGATAAAATCTGATATCTAATATAAAAAATATTTTAAAATTTATTGTATATGTAAGATTTTGGTGCTACAAATCAGATATACAATTTTTGCACACATAGACCCAAGAGAAATTAGGAGGTGGAGGGTGTACAAGAGATATAGATAGAGAGGGAAAGGGAGAGAGAGAGATAGAAAGAGAGATAATTATGAGGGGGAAGGGAGAGGGGAAGAGGGGAAGAAGGGGAGAGAGAGGGAGAGAGGAGGGAGAGGAGAGAGAGAGAGAGAGAGAGAGAGAGAGGGGAAGAGGGGATGAAGGGTTTGAGAGAGAGGAAGAAGGGAAGAATGGGAGAGAGAGAGAGAGAGAGATGGACTGAGAGAGAGGGGAAGGGAGAGGGAAAGGGAGAGGGGAAGAGGGGAAGAAGGGGGGAGAGAAAGAGAGTTAGAGGAACTGAGAGAGAGGGGAAGGGAGAGGGAGAGGGAGAGAGGGAAAGAGATAGGGAGGGAGAGAGAGAGGGAGAGAGAGGGGGGAAGATTTAATATTTTGAATATTTTATATATTAGGGTAAGTGCACCAATCTGTGACACAATTTTGGTGCCAAATTGCAAAAAAAACCTGTAATAGGCCATATTACGCTCACCAAATTTGGAGAGCGCTAAATAGGATTGGTAATATCGAGCCTATTTGGCGCTCTCCAAATGGATTTACCATTTGGCCAGTGCCAAATTTGGAGTGCGCCAAATGGATTGAATTTTGAAATGAGTGGAGAAGTGTGAGTTCTCTTTCTTTTTGCAATGAATTTTTGGAATGCATTTTTCTAAACTCTTTTATTTTCGCTTTCTCTTCCAGGGAAACTATATACATGAAATAAAAATTTAAGTATAAGTTGACATTTACATATAGACATTTAATTTCTTATAATTTAAGTTATATTACATGTATATAGGTAGGATGTTTGAGAGTGGCTTCAGATCTATAGGAATTATAATGCAAATTCTAGGTTTTGGAAGATCTTAAAAATTTCAAACTTAGTCAAATTTCAGTAATCAAAAATTCAAATTTTAGTAATCAGGAGGTTAAATTTTAGTAGTCAACAAGTTGTATCATCTTTCTCTCTATTTCTCTCCTCTCTCTATCTCTCCACTCCCTCTCTCTCTCTCCCTTCCTCTCTCTCTCCCCTCTCTCCCTCTCACACCCCTCTACCTCCTCCCTACATCTGCCTCTCCCTCCCCTCT
Source organism: Sequoiadendron giganteum (assembly GCA_007115665.2). Classification (NCBI taxonomy): domain Eukaryota; kingdom Viridiplantae; phylum Streptophyta; class Pinopsida; order Cupressales; family Cupressaceae; genus Sequoiadendron; species Sequoiadendron giganteum. The sequence continues at coordinate 479,271,714 of CM021109.1, forward strand.
CTACTTCTCTCTATCTCTTCTCTATCTACATATCCTTCCCTCTCTACTTATCTTTATCTCCCCTCTCTCTCTTTACCTACCTCTCCCTCCATCACTTTTTATCTCACTTATGTCTCCCTCCGTACCTCTTTCCTCTCTACTCTCTATCTCTCCTCTCCCTCCCTCTCCCTACATCTCTCTCACTCTGTATCCCTCTCTTCCCCTGCTTTCTCTCTAACTCTCTCCTCTCTATATCGAAATTCTCTCTCCCTCCCTCTCACTGCCCCCTCTCTATCTCACCACTATCTCTCTCTCTCTCTCTCTCATACACAAAAATCTATCTCCCTCACTAACACTCCCTCCCTCTCTCCTTCCCTCTCTACTTCTCTCTATCTCTCCTCTCCCTCCTTCCCTCCTTCCCTCTCTATTTCTCTATATCTCTCCTCTCCCTCCCTCCCCCTCTTTATCTTTCTCTCTCAATTGATTTTTTTCTCTATCTCAACATTCTCTCTCTCTCTCTCACTCACACACACACCTCTATCTCCCTACCTCTCCATCCCTCCCTCCCCTCTCTACTCTTTATCTATCTTCTCTCTTCTCCTCTATACATACCTCTCCTCCATCACTCTCTCTCTCATCCCTCTCTATCTCCTTGCATCCCTGCCTCTTCCTCTCTATAATACGATATCCTCTCATGCTTATAAGCTATATATACTCTAAAATCTCTTT